>VZRW01012671.1:0-58368 GCA_013398125.1 Aegotheles bennettii | reverse complement strand
CTGGGGGGCGGGCGGGAGGCCTCGGGCCGTGCCGGGGAGGCGAGGAGACCGGGCGAGGGGATGCGGGCAGCCCCGGGGGAGAGGGGGCGCAGGAATCCCGGGGCTTCCCGGAGGCACGGGGGGAGCGAGAGAGTGGCACCCGCTGCTCTTTCAAAGCACCGTGCTGCTGCTGGTGGTCAGTGATCTCTGCAAGGCCTTGCCAGTGCTCCTTCCGCAGCCTCAATGCTTCGTGCAAAGCAGTAACTCACACACAAATTCTGTCAGTAAAATGGAATTTGCAGCCCGTTCTCCTAACCGGCATTGGAATGGTTGCGGTTTTATCTGTGCAAGGTCATAGGGGCCTTACAGGTCTCTGCCTTGCTCGGTGGCTGGTTGGTCACGTTTGTCATATTGGTCATTGTTGGTCATATTTGATGCATGGCATATTTGAAGGAGTTCTGTTCCCAAGTTTCTGAGGGTTTTGGGTTAGGCAGTCTTCGAAGGGCATCACCTTTTCTTCTTAAAAACACTGGAGCAAACTTGCACTTAAATCTGTTCCTCACTGTCAGTCTCTTAACTCTGGGAAGCTAGCTGACCGTCAGAAAATTGCCTGAGTTGGTCTGTGTCAATAGGACACCTCAACAGACTCCCTCTCCCAAGGCAACTCGGATAACAAAACCATGTTTTTACTTTTGGTAGGTGTGTGTTCCCGTTTGCCATAACTGGCCCTACTAATATAAAGCTCTTTCTTTTTTGTTTGCCACAGACTGAAGCTTAATCTTCAAGATGAAGTTCTTACTAGTGGTTTTCTTTTTCATCTTGTTCTCCTTATGGGTTGAAGAAGTCTGGTCCAAGGAGAAGTCTTCAAAGAAAGGGAAGGGGAAAAAGAAGCAGTATCTGTGTCCATCGTATGTTCCTTGTTTCTTTTACGCTTTTGTATGATGGTGATCCTGCCATATTTCTAACATTGGAAATAATGTGGGAATTGGTGTAGAAAGTGATGCTTTCTGCTGAGAGAATGGGCTCTACGGTGGAAATGGGAGGAAGAGGGTTTTAGCAAAATCATAGATAAGTTCTGTCAATGAGTGTGTTTCTTCTGCAGCAGGTATTCTAGAGAACATATTCTGGATACCTATGATTACTTGATGTTAAAAATGCGCCCTTTTTCTAGTGCCTACCATATTTTAGGTCATGTTCCATAGGAAAACACAAAAATTTTATTTGCATGGGCTTCTTTTGTCATTTTCTTGGCCAACCTAGCTCATCTTTTCAGTGTTACGATGTAAATGTGCGAGGAAAAGTTCGATGGAATATAATAAGTTGCCAATAAGTGTAGAAAAGCACTGTGCCCGAAATGATAAAATTGTTTAGACAAATTTTAAACACATTTCTCCTTTGACCATAAAAGAAGAAGACTAGAAGGTGGGACTTGCTATTTAATATTAATAGACTTTTTCCAAAGAAAAGAAAAACACTATGCTGACCAGACAGAAGCAATATTTGAATAATACTTTTTAAAGTTCCCAGTCTTTTTAAATATTGACAGTGATGTTTATGTGTAACCCAAAATTTTTAGAAAGTTTCTATATAAGGTGAGAGTTTTCATTCTTTTTTTATAACAAACATGAAAAATGAGATGCATCTTCAGATTTGAATACATTAAGATACAAGTCTCAAATGTGATCATGACTTATCTGAAATGACCCCTACCCATTCTATCCCCTTGGAATAGTTAAGCTGAGCTCTGTGTGGAGATTTAGGTCTGAGCTACTGTGAGTATTTGTAGCAAGGAGAGGAATGTCGTAGTTTCCAGGACAGGTGTAAGCACTGAAGTCCTCAGAAAGTGAGTTACACAATCCGCATCTTCCATCAAAGCAGCCAGCATTTCCCCCGGTTCTTGTCTTAGTCTTAATTAGAATTCAAAAAGCTGATGTCATTTTTTCTTGATAAGTGGGTGGATTTTTTTTTTTCTCTTAAATACAGTATTTCTTGGTACCCTGCTCATTTTCATACCAGTTGACGTTACAAGCATTAAATATTATGTCATTTGTCACCAATATACTTGAAAAGCATTGAATAAATGCTATAATTTTCAAAGTGTTACTTTTCATTCCATCCAGTTGAAGCTTTCTGTGAAAATACTAGTGGAATCCAGTATTTGTCTGATGTATCACGTGTGCAGTGTTGCTAGCTAGAATTAATTGCCTTATCAGTAAGCCCTATTGGATTTTCTGAATAACGAACAGATTGTCTATATCTTACTTGGCTGAAGTTCACAGAGACAACCTTTGGTAGTAGCGGGGTTGAAGGGCTGCTGTTTTTGTGGCTGGCACCAGCAGATCTCTGATGTGCATGAGCAATGAAAGTCAGTTCTGCCTTGCAGAGAAATTGCCTAATGCTCCTTAACTCAGGCTACCGTTGGCAAACTTTCAACAGCAGCTTTTTTTTAATAATCTTTCAGTAAACTTCTTACTTGGTGACACTGCATTATGAAAAAGGCTGCATAATCTTAATATTTTTTTCCCCATGAAAAAAAAGTAAGGAATCTTTCCTCAGAAACAAACCAAAACACAATGCAGTGGAGGGGGAACTGAGGGGGAACTAAGTGACACCATAAGGGCTGACCAAAAGTAGTCTCAAAGGGAGTTTGAATGAAAAATTTACTAGTAAAGCACCAGAGAAATCTTCTAGAAGAACGCATTGTATCTTTTTTTAAAGAAAATAGATAGGAATTTGCATCATTTGTAAAACTGAATGGTACAAATTCCTAATGAAAACATACATTTGTAAGTTAAAATCTTAATCTGCCTTTAATTTGCATTGGTTACTGGTGCAAGAAAATTTAAAGCTTAATTGTGACAAATTATTGCCTTTCGTTTCCTTACAAGATGGGAAAAGCTAAATTTTACCTCCTCAAGAGAACAAAACAGCACACTAGTAGTAATTATATAAGGAACAATCTTCTCTTTACAAACTTTATAATGAAATTCAAATGTATGCAAACAATTTCCCAGGAAAGATTTATACTGAATCTGATGTTACTGCTTGAGTTCCTTAGTTTGACGTGAAGAAATGGATGGTTATAAGACTGGCTTGGGACTTTCGCATGAATTTGTTTGTATGGAAACTGAGCATACTTGAACTTTTCCTTTTACGGCTCTCCAGATTACAAGCCTTTTGCCAAATGCGTCCCTCTAGCATGAAATTCACTACTATTAGAATAAACTGAAAACAGGCTGATTAGAAACCCTATAAAAAGTTTATTATTGTCTCATAAACAGATACTTGCTTCCTTCTGTTTTGTGTCTTAGAGCAAAACCTCTTAATTGTGATTATTGATAACACTGTACTTCTCAGTGCATTGCCTGATAGTTGCTTGATTAGCCATCTTATTTTCATTTGTTTCTGAAACTGTCTTTCCCAGCTTTTTTACCGAGGGGTTTCATGAAGCTGATGTTTGGTTTTTATTTTGATTTAATGCTTGCTCAGAACAGATGTAGGATTTCACATCTTACATTTAGATCATTTTCCTTATTACCTCAGGCTTTCCAAATGCAACAGTGAGTAACTGTACTTGTATGTGATTCCTGAATGTTCACTGATTAACAAAGAAATTGACATATTATGCCTAAAATCCTATAGTAGGGAGTATTGCAGCATAAATCTGAGAAGCTGGCTTCCACAGATGCATAGTGCAATAAAATATAAAGCTTTAGTGTAATAAAACTCTTCTCTTATGGCTCCGTTGAAAATATTTTTTTAAAAAAAAAGCATGTTCACCTCTTCCAGAAAAAAATTAAGAGTTTTCTGAATTACAATCTTCTGTTTACAAAGCTCATTTTGAAATTCACTGTACTGAATACAGATAATTCCAGTATAGATACAGATGTATTTTGTCACTTGATCTCTTTCTTGATCACAGACTAACCCATCAGCTGCATTACCTCTGTTACTTCTTATTTATTTCTTATTAACTTCTTCATAATTTGTCAAAATACCTGTTTCTAGTAAAGATGTTGGACACTTAGCTGTGACTTTTTCTAAGAGCACTGCTGAAAAATATTTTCCTTTTGTTATGTCATAATAAATACTGAAGTTATTTTATGATGTGTGAACTGCTGCTGTTATCCCCACAATCTGTAGTGGCCCAGAAGCTCTCTACTCAAAACAACTTGCAGGATCTCTAGACAAATGAAATCATAAGGAAAGGGAAGTTTGGTTATGACAGTTACAGGAGGCAGAAAGATATAAGAGTGTCAAAGAGCAGCTGACAAAATAAGTTACAACTGTGCTCTTAATCACAGCTATCCCTGTTAATTATAGTTTGAGGATGACTCAGCTGTTCCCTTGCACAATGTGCATTTCTGAAGATCCCACAGCATAGCAATGCTAAGAGTGTAACCTCAGTCAGTAAATCTCATTCTTTTTCTGGATTCTGAGCTGTTGGGATAGTGTCCCTCCTCACCTTCATGCGTTTTTCCATGTGGAGATTTATATCCATGTGTATGATTAACTAAATACTATATGATAGCTATAGAGACTTTTTTACCCACAAAGCAGGAGTACAAATCATATTTTGGCTTGTATTCAGTAAAGCATATCAGCTACTTCAGAAACTGTGAAATGGTCCTCTAAGTCCTCCAGAAATCACGGTGTGTGCCATCTGCCAGCTGGAAGCTTAGAAAGGTCACAGATGCCAAGGTTCAATAAACAGCTTCTTTTAAAAAATAACAACAAAAGACAGTGGAACTAGGGAAAAAACCGCACCCACCTTTGATGTGTTTAAAACATAGAGTTGTATGAAAGGCTGTCCTAAAATTTCTCTTTGTTAACTGTCAGCTTGTGACTTGCTCTTTCCATAAAAACTAAAGTAGAAGTTCAAAGTGTAGCTTTTATATTGGAACCTCTCCACCTTCCCATGGACAAGGGATTTTTAAAATGATGTCAAGCGTTTGGGTATACATGGCCTCTCTATCCATAGTATGTGATCATCCCCAAAATGTCAATGGTGGGAAAGTGGAATCATCTGTGCCTTCATTCCCACCTTGTGGAAGACACTGTTGATAGTTTGTGAACATTTTAATTTGTAGGTATGATGGGAGGGTTGATACAGTTTGTGGGAGAAGATGGAATGAAGTTGAAAGAAAAGCCAAAATTTGGTGTGTGGGCAGTTACATCTCACAGTGATTCTGAAGATAAGTACATTGCAGAGCCCAGGTCTGGTTCCTATAAAAATTCTTTTCCCCTGGAGTAACATCAGTTGGTTATTCGTTTAATTATTCTGTAGCACGTAACTCTCACAGAAAGCCATGATCCTGAGCAGATAGGGCCCCCTCCAGACTGAGAAAGTACTTGGATGTGCAGGTTCAATTACATAAACCTAAGTGCAAGGAAAACCATAGGACTAAATTCTCTTCTCAGCTCCACCAAATGGATCATTGAAAGACAAGTTATATAGAATGCATCTCCACTTACACCTTCATACAAGGTGGTTAGATTTTACCCAGATTCACATATGGTCTCAGTAATTACCAGATCTGGAAAAAAAGACTGGGACAAGGAACTGATGTGGATAAATTATTTTAAAAATATCTTGAGTTTTGTTTAAACGTCTGGATGCTGATAAGGTTTTGTGTGTGCTGGCAATATGAGGACACAGCAGGATGCACATTAAGCACAAGGGTTGCTCAGTTGGTGACTTCAGTGGGATGCAGAGATGCCTAAGATAGGAGCAAACAAGCTAACTTTAAGAAATGGAAGTGTAGTTAGTTTGCTGTGCGCAGTAGTGGTCAGGCTGGTTGAAGTTGCATACTAACCTGGTTCTACTGGATTGGGGACTGTTGTCTACATGGTGAGCAGATGAAATCAGCTTGCTTTTCTAAGGCTCAGGGAATAATAAGAAGCCACTTCAGATTACCATATAAACAATCCTAAAAGTGTCCAACCCTGGCAATGCTGAATGTGAAACCAAAGCTGGATTTAGCGGTTTCTGATGGACAAGGGCTGTACTAGTGACACTAACTGAGCTATTCACACCACCCAACATCAGGAAGGTTGCTGCATACCCACATTAGGAGACTATGCTCTTTGGTCTTTCTGCAACAGGAGGTGAAAGCTGAGTTACTTCACCCGCACAATTCTGGGTTCACAATTTGGGGTGCCCAGTCTGGGTTTCTGTTTCAAATTCCACTCTGGAGGAACCTTTCCCTTTTATCGCTACACCACGTTGCCTCCAAATTTGGGTACTTCCTGGTAATAGAGACCTCACCTGGTACAGTTTGAAAATGTAGCTATTAAACATAGTAGAGATCATAGCAATCACTCAGAAGAATTATATGGTATCCATTGGATTTGTATTAACCTGTTTTTATGCTTTGAGTTATTGCATTCAGAAAATGAAATGCCTGCAAATCAGAACACTGGTAATTTATATCTGAGAAATAATACTTACCATAGATGGTGAGATGACAGATCTTGTGTTTCCCAGAACTTTTTAGCATTCTCAGATAGACACTGCCAAGTTATATGGCAGAAATGTCAGTTTCCATCACACAGATTAGATAAACTGTACTAAAATCTGTTGTTTCAGCATTATATAGGAAATTTAGCTGGAGATAGGTGAACAGTGTGAGTTGCAATATATATTTTTATCTATCAGACAGTAATCTAGAATGATGCAAAGACAAAGCTTAGTGCTTGATTGTCCCAAGCTATGCACTCTGAGCAAACACCAACAACAGAATAAGCATGCTACCTGAATGTTTGGACTGCAGTGTATTATAAGATGGTGTGTGAATACGTCCCTGTGATGTGTCTTTTTTTTGTTTTCCTGATTGTCATACTGTAAATAAAAAGTATATTCATATTCTCTCCCAAAACTAGAAATTCTTCAGCATAATGGGATCTTAAGGCTAGGGATCAGGGCAGTAGGTGAACTCATACAAGAGCAAAGCTTCTCCTTCCCACTCATGTAGAATATTGTTTATTTTCTTTTGTCCAGTCACCCTCCTGTAGCACATGTGATAAGTACTCCTTGTAACTTCATTGAGCTCCGAGAGACTAAATGTCATGATAACTTGTAGAGATATGTCTTCTGACCACATTTACGTAACAGAAACATAGAGAAGCTATATAAATTTAAAACCATGTATAATATATGTTTCTTTTTGCCATGCATATCTGCTTATTTAAACTTCTGTGTTTTGATTAGTGACTTATGAAAGTAATTATCCATTTGCCATCAATTGAAAATGTTAATCCTGTTCGTCAAAGGCAGTGACAAAGTGTGTAGAGCTGCAGTAGAAGAGCAGATGGACACCTTAATGCATATCCTGTGAAATATCCCAGTCATGCTTTTATTCATCAATGATTCCAGAAGTAACCTCGCAAAGAGTGGAGAGAGGCCAGTCATGTCACACAGAGATGTTACACCAAAAGACTAACTGTACTTTGTTTTCTTTCTGGCTTTTGAGGACACTGTTTGGAGAAGTGAGAACTCTGTTTGTTTTCTTTTCTTTTTTATTTTTTTTCAGAGAAAGAGAAAACATACGTTGGGTTTGGGGTTTTGAGGTTTTTCTTTTTTTCAAAATTGTTATTTAGTGCAAAATTCTTGTCAAGGCAGTTTCTAGCTTTACTATTACTTGCTTTTAAATTCCTGTAATAACAACTGTTAGACTTTTGTTTAGCCTTTTGGAGAGTTAATACTTTCTTTGATAAATGTTTGAATAATGCAGAAGTCCCAGAGGGCGTGAAGAAACTGAAGGATGAGAAGAAAACTAGCAGTGAACTGAGGTGTTATATGGAATAGCCCATAGATCCGTCAAGCCGACATTGATATAGGAAAGAATAATGAAAAAAAAAAAAGAAATTAATCAGGGTAAAGGAGGCAATGGCAGTTGATACTGATTATAGAGAACATTTAGGAAGTAAACTAGATAATTTTTTAAAATACGTTCATACATTTGTTTGCTAGAATTAATAGTGTTGATGCATATGACATGCCTCTGTAGGGTATTTGTCTTATTTTTACATGGCATGTAAATGTAGATGTTTAAATTCCCCCTGCAAAACCAGAGGAGATTCCAAGTCCTTGTTTTCCATAACAAAGCTTTTATTAGCACTTGACAAGGAGATGACGCAATGGCTCCAGCTCCCTGGAATAGCTGGTGCTGGCATGCGAGAGCGGGAGGCTGCCAAAAGCCTCCACATGGTTTGGCACCTAGAAGTGCCTGTCATTTTACTTATGTTCCTATTCTGACAGTCACTAAAAATAGTGCAGGTGGCTGCTTTCTACTAAGAGGAAATCATGTCCCCTTGGATATTTGTGCTAGGAGGGAGGGGAACAGTTAGTGAATTGCACTTTATTTATTTTCTCAGGTTTACAAGAGTGTATAGGAGAGTTTTGACTTTTGTTACAGTTTCTTAAAAAATCCTGAAGTGTCACAAAAAAAGGAAGACTATACACTATGGAACCTGAAAATACTGAACAAATTTTGCATTTATGACATAACATAAGCTTAAATATACAGTTGTTTCTGCCTTAATAGTAACTAATGTATCTTTTTTTTACAGCCAGCAATCGGCTGAAGACCTTGCAAGAGTACCAGCTAATTCTACCAGCAATATCTTGAATAGACTATTGCTCACTTATGATCCCAGGATAAGGCCTAATTTCAAAGGTTTGTCAGATGTTTCAGCCTTTTTTTAATCTGTGGAATTTAACTTTTGCCCTTTTCACGCACAGAAAATTCATATAAAGATAATACTCACAACCTGAATTTCTATTAGTTTTGGGGTTTCTTTAATGGAAATTTCCCTAGATAGTTAAACTGCAGAAAATATTTACCCTTTTGAGCTGAAAGGTAATATGTTAGGATTTCATTATCATAATAGTATGTGATGCTTTGCTGTAATAATAATAATAATTCTTATGATTTCAAAAAGATTTTTTTAAAAGTAGAATTAGATTTTACAGAATACATTTTTAAAATGTCTTTTTATCCCTACATTTCAGTTAGACTTTAGTAGTATTTCTGCTTTACAGTATTTTAAAACACCAAAATTGTCTATAGACATCCTTTAAGATGACTTTATAAAACATGGGATCAGCAGTGTCACTACTTGGAAACCATACGGGTATTAAACCCTTGAAAGATATGTTAGTAATAGAGCTTCCACAATTTGGGATCTCAAATAGGTAATGAATTTAAACACATTATCTGACTTTAAAACATTTGTCTGGTACTCAGATGTTGTAGAAATCTTCCAAGTAGGCAAATGTGATTTCCTTACATATGCAGAAAAGGTTGGAATACATTCTCTGCAAAACCTCCAATAACTCATACAGCTGTAAGTTACACTGTCTAAGAATTAGATTATTTCCCTGCTGGCAAAAGACATAGACAGTTTTATGACATTGCAGACTGCAGTATACATAGGTCCGTTCTTTCTTTCTAAAACTTGTATTTAATTAATAAGTTTTATAAGTAAATGCATTATACTCAGTTCTCAGCAAGTGACCTGCTTTTTTATTATTCTCTGTAGAATCTTATTTGTATGTTTTCAGCACTGAGCCTTGTCACAAAGAGTAAATGTCCAGCCTCTGTACTACCTGTTCTTCAGCACAATAAATCACTAAGTATATTGCAGATTTCTTTATATTTTTGAAAACCCTGCTGGCAGTCTGGTAAGAATCAAGATGAAAAGAGACGAAATTCAATGTTAACTCACAGGGAGGTGGAAGAAAAAGAACATTTTCTGACAAGTGATTTGCCCGTGTTAAAATGTTCCTCACACATGAGTGATTTTCTTGGATGGCACTTCCTATTCAGATCTGGAAGAAATAGTAGTGGGTACTTTGTCACATGCATCAGATGCTAAACAAAGTCTTATACTTATTACATAACCAGAAGCACCATGGTCTGATTAAAAAAACAACCAAACAAAACCCAAAAAACCTGGTTTAACTAAAAAGTAAAATTTTATCTTAGTGTTTTTCTCATGAACCAAAAGAACAAGTTTGAATTTATGCATTAAATGTACACTGAAATATTGTATGCAGAGAAGCAAAGTATTAGATGAGGCATATGTTACTTTTTCTTTCGCTTACTTTGTCAAAATACTCTTTAAATTGTTCTATCTCTTACTGCTGAAAATAGGAAGAATTCCACTAAATTAAGTACTTGTAACAGTGTAAAGGAGATTAGATCTATCATCTAGTGTACACGCTGACACTGTCAACGTATAGGTGCTAAATAAAACCAGTGGACCATAATTAGTTCTCAGAATCATCAGGCCACTTCTCCTTGCTTCATGATAACTCTCTGTTAACACTAGATTAAATGACTGCCAATAAGCTCCTGCAGGGTGACAGAGGGCAGATGTAGCAGCTGACACACCATCCCTCTGCAACTACAGGAATCCTGGCTATGGAAAAGATTTAAAAATCCAGTCCATCTTAGTATCTTCTTTTTCTTGGCAAGTTGGTAACCACTGTAAAATGGAGCAGCTTTCTCTTGCACCAAGGCTGTGTATCCGTGAAAGCTGCACACAACAATTTTTATCTGCCTGTATTCATACATTACAGTTTTGTACTTGGCTTGCATAGGTAAGTATCCTCTTACAACATAAGGAAATGTGTCATCATAAATCATAAACAGGTAATTTGGGATGGTAGATCATGATTATGACCTTGACAGTTTAAAGTGTCTGCCGCTAGAAATGTGAATTGCCTCTATCCATTACACTGCGTGCAAAAGTAAAACTGGATTGTGCATTCTGTGATAACAGAAAATCATTGAATTTGAAAATTATTCAAATTTATGATCTCTGAAATGCTTTAAGCTTTGTGCTCTGGACTAAGCATTTTTTTTATTCTGTTTTTTTATCACTAGATTGAAAAGAGGTTTTATGATTTCTATTGGCTTGTAATGGAAATAGATTAAACCACAGCTTCTGAAAACTGTGTATTTACTAACTCGAAAAGATTGTATGACCTATAAGAAAACATTTCACATGGTGATACTGATATAAAGGAAATTTAAATGAAGGGCAATCTACCTTTACTGGATTGTGCAGCTCACTAGAATTATTTTATTTTTTTTTTGTAAAGGAATACCAGTCGATGTTGCAGTCAACATCTTCATTAACAGCTTTGGGTCAATTCAAGAGACAACTATGGTAAGACTGAAATGAAATTATTATGGTATACAAGAAGATTTTCTTATTAAATTTCAGGCTGAGGATTATGAACTATAAAGTAGAAATAACTGTTGTGATTGTAGACACTGAGAATTGAGTTAATGGGGTTAGTGATGGACTGACTGTGCTTTATGTCATAAACCTATTACTCTGTTTCACTCTATATTTGTCCACACGTTGTCATAGCTTTTAGAATCTGATGTACATTAAAGGAAATCCACGGTTTCTAAGATGGAAAAATTACACTTATTTCCATGAGGGAAATTCCAGGGGAATTAAGTAACCTTCATGAGAGTTAATATATAGGTTGGTTGGTGTATTAGTATAGAAAATATTAAAACTATATGGGAGAAAAAGAACATACATGTATAAGGCTGAAGCATGCAGGTTCTCTGTTTTATGTAGTTCTGAGGATAAGAGTAAATCATGGAAGAATAGAAGGAGAGGAAGTAAAGGAGTAGATCATCAATGACCATACTCTTACTCCTGTTTATTTACTGTGTGAGAGAGGTAAACTGAGGAGTGAATTTTCTAAAGATGTGTTTCCAGTTTAGTCAGAAAATGTCAACATGTCAATAACAACACCAAATAGTCCTCATTACAATTTTGACTTTTTTTTTCAATTTCAAAACCAAAAGTCATTTCAGCAAAGCCATTCCAAATATTTGAGGACTTGAAGGTGTTCTTTTCAGTGGTATTTCCAATAAATACTGTCAAAAATATGGCAAAAAAAAGGGTCATTTAATTGTTGAAGATGTTCTGACCTGATCAGAGTTGTCTTTTATGTAAAAAAGAGGGGAGCACACCACGTCTTGCCAGTATGTGGGAAGCCACAGCCAGGGCATGGACTCAGTGTGGGAGTTCTGAGGCCCTTCCTGAGCATCCCATTCAGAAATGACTTTGGTGATCTGTTATATCCAAAGCATTGAGGCAGTTCCCAAAACCAGGCTGCTCTTTTTAATGCTGTGACTAAGGCAGCATTCCTACTCAGAATGACACAGAAGCGATAAACCATAATATGGGGAATAAATAATAAAACACCTTTTGGTGGTGGTGGAAGTAAATACCCATCTAAAATTCAGAACCAACTTACACAACATCCTAATGACATTTCAGTAAGACTGCAGAGCTGCTTAAAGCTGAAACAGCTTTTGAACAGCTTGGCCAGAAATTTCTGTTTCTTTAACTAGGAGTGAATAAAGATTTAGATGTGATTGCAAATGATATTAAGTCAACTAATAGCATTAGTGGGAAGTGGTACTAAAACAAAGAATGTAAGCATGTTGAAGATACCTTGAGATTTATTTCCTGAAAACAAAAAGGGGACTGAAGTTTAAAGGGGGTCAGGGAGGAAGAGCAGGAAAGTAGGAGTGAGATAAGTGTCTAAGATGGCAGGTATATTAGGCCAGATGGCCCTTTCAAGTTCCTGAGATTTATTGCATGCTTTAAAAGGTGACTTTTACAGAGGCTTTTTTACAATTCATCCAGATCCAAATAGTAACAAAACATGAATGCAAGGCGTGTGCTACCTCCCAGAAAAATTAAATATGTTCTCTACAGCAATGCATATATGCCTGTCTGTGAATTCCTGATATGGCCACTCACAGATTTAGTAGGACATTCTGTAAGATAAGTCATGCTCTCCTTCATATATCAGAACTTCAGACACCATCCTTAAATGCTTTTATTAAGATTTGTATGTCCAGCCGATCATCATGATAGCTAAGCACGTGTATGTGAAGTTTGGATTACTGCTTGGTTGCCCTAGTGTATCACAGGAAGCACTGACAAAAGAAATGGTCAACCTGTTCTTCCATGTATCACTTGGGAAACTCTTCCTGCTGCAGTGGGCATTGGGTCCTGAGGATGTTCAGGAATCACTGCTCTCTTGGGGATAGCCTGGTACTTGTCTTCACATGGTAAGGGTAGTGCACCAGACAGTGGAAGCTCCTTAGACTAGAAAAAAACTTGGTACCTCCAAAATCACGGGAAAAGTGTTTCCTGGAGCTGAGGCACTAGTTTTGTGAAGGACCAGAGAGGCCTCTTGCATTCAGAAAGGAGAGACATTTGCAGGCACTAACAGAACTGCTGAAAAAGGTTCGTCACTGTTGGAGAAGACAGTGGCTGTCTGTGTCTCTACTGTCTCAGGCGCTGGTGTGAATTGCAAGGGATAGTGATTTCCTGACTGTCTCTACATTACCAGAAGCTACTAAACTGGTTGGAGTGATATCATTGTTGATAGCAAAATCTGTGAAATTATTTATTTCTAAATATTTCAGTCAATGAAGTACCATGGTGATTCTTGGCTCTGTAGCCACTTCTGGCTGTAATAGTTGAATTCATAAGTTTTTGCAAAGTCGGCGTGGGGTAAACCATCATGATTTAGCCATGCTAAAGGGACAATTCCTTCTTCTGGGTGATGGAAGAATGGGGAAAAATAACCATGGGTGCTAGGTGATTGGAAGTGAGGTGGTGGTAGAAAGCCCAACAAACATGTGTAGAATGCCAGTGAAAAAAGGCCATTTGGCATTCTGATCTCCTTTCGTTCAGAAAGATGTTAAAAGAGATGCAGAAGGAAATATCTTCAAATATCTTCAACAACATGTCCTGTATCCCACTCCTAGACCCCTCTCTGAAATAGCCGACTCTGGGCTTGATGTACAGAACTTCTAACTAGTCAATGGGCTCCCAGTGTCCCTCGCCTTGATGTCACGGTGGCTGGTTCTGATGGTTCCTCACCTATTTCAGGAATCCCACAAAATTCTTTTTTTTTTGCTTGCTGTCCTTCTGGTCCCATGACAACTGCATTCTTAGCTATGTAGTTGGCTTATCCTCAACAAAAAAGAGTAGAGATTACCTCCTACTGAGGTAGAGTCTACCTAGTCTTAAGGGAGAAGGGAATTTCTTTATAGAAAAACATTGACAGGTTTGAAGTAATGGTTTGAAGTAATGGTCTGAAGCAAGATAGGACCCATAGTGGGGATCATGTGCCCAGAAGCCTGTGTGGCTTTAATCAAGCCCTTGTGAAGAATCTGAAGGGCAAATGTTTGCTCTGTGTCTAGAAAGGGTAGTGTTCATGTTGTGTCGTTGAATCCTTGAGAGAATTGCAATGTTTTCACACACATATCAAACAAGCTAACTGAAAAAGCTGAACAAAATTTTAGTTAACTACAGAGTGAATAATAATTTGCACAGTTAAAATGGAGAAGAGCTTATACCAGAGCTGCTACCTCCCAGTAAACTCCCTTTATCTTGAATCCTGTAACTTGTTTCCTTCTAGCTCATTAGACTACTTGTCCAGGATCCCTGTGCTAACTCTGATTCTGATTTTGCAGATGGTTTTTTAGATTTGTGAAATAATATGCTGATTATGTCACATTTAGAAACTGTTACAGACGGGATAATCAGTCAAGGATTCCTAGGGACAGATCTGTTCTGGTATAAATACCCCCAGGGCTGAAATATTTTATCCGTGCTGATGATCTGACCCTCTGTCTACAGTATCTATATTCTAGATTTGTACTTGCAGTGTAACCTTTCTTCACTGTCTCAAATGGCAAAACACTGCTTCCTCCTTCTCCTTTACTTTAAAACCTTGCAGAAAGGTCTTTTTATTTTTTACATATCTAAACAAAGAAATGGTTTCCTTATTTTAATCTTAAAAATGCCATTTTCTACTTTGTTAAAAGACAGCACTGTTATGTTTCCTTTCTTGTATGAGTGCAGTTCATGTAGAAAAAGCCTTTCATGATCTTCTGTGTGCTCCAGTTTGCAAAAGGAGATAGATGTATTGGCTATGCCTGGTTTCTGGCCTGAGGAGTTTTTTTGGCCACATGTTCACTGTTTAGTAGATTGTATATGAAATATTTCCTAGAATGCCTCCCCAAAAACAACTTGCCTTCTGTTGGAGTTTCATGGGAAAACAAAGCCCTGTGGAATACTGCTGTGATTCTTTTTACCTACCAGGTCCTCCTACCTCTAATGCTGATGAATATCTATTCCACACCACCTCCCACCCCCACAGGTTCAGACTTTTTAATTGTTATTTGATTCTCCTTTTTTTATGAAATGCTAATCGTTCTGCAGTATTCAAGGAATGTTTGGAAAATGTGTAGGAAGGAGACCGTGTGCTTCATGCAGACCATTTCTTCAGCCCCTATTAAACCTAATTGTAGTGCACATGCTGAATCTTAAAATTCATTGCCCAAATTTGACTGGTTGCAGACGTGTTTCAAAATAGTTTTATACCAGGTCATAGTGTATACTGCTTCCAGATGCTGCGATAGTTCATGTTCTTCCAAAAAGAAGCCCTTCTGTACATTGTTGTCTGGCTAGCCAGAGTCTTCTATCCTGACATCTCTTTGCTTCCTTCTACTTTTTCTATATTGCCTCAAGTATGTTGGTGGCCTTCCTCTCCAAGAGCATCTTGTCACAAGTTTCTAGTCATTTAGGTAGGTCTGAACCTACCTGTTTTAGGTTAATGGGATTTTTCTTCCATTGACTTAAAAGGGAATGGAAACAAGCTCTTAAAATGTCACAACATCCTGTTGTTTGGTATATTTAAGTTCATTTGTAATAGAACAAGGAAGGAAATAAAGTAGCATCCATCTGATCTTACTTCTAATTCTTATTTTACCAGTGCATTCTGCTTTTCAGTGATGTAAACATCTTCTTCTGAATGGGTAAGCTGAAGGCAAGTGTCGGACACTGCTTATCATTTGCCTATGGCTTTGAGAAGGCATCTTATTTTGTTAAAATTAGAGTAATGCACTTGTTTATGGGGAAATTAATTTTGGTGTAATGTATAGTGTAATGCTTGTGAGCACGAATGGTATGCAGTATTTATCTCATATGTTTTAATGGAATTGTTTTCACTTAGACAAGAAATGCACATGGAATGGGAACTTCAGCAAGAAGCAAGTACATTTTCAGTTATATACTTATAATTGAAAAGATGCTTTCTGAGATCTGAATTCCCTTCTGTTCTGAAGCTTCTCTATGAGAGACTTCCAGTACAAAGTCACTTCATATCAACTATTACTTTATACTTCGTCTCTACTTTGACAACGTAGGTCTTTGTATACATAAGAGTCAGACTACATAGATTTTTTTCAAACACAGACTAACAACAAGTAGCATATCCCTCAGAACTGTGCGTATTAATAAATATTGCTTCACTTCTTTCTACTTAGTTTTGATGCTTTGCTTTTCCTTACGATGCAGTAAGGGAAAATATTACGCAGTACAGTGTAATAAAGAAATACCTAGGCTGGTCTGACTGGCAGGCTGGACTTGGAAAAGTGGACACTGTGTTCCAGTTACCAGGGTAAATCAGCAGGGTAGATAATTCTGCACGAGGTCTTAGCCAAGTGAATTCCTTCCTGTTGGAGCTGGCATGACTGTCTTAACATGGCACTTGCTTTGGACTTTAAATGCATACATTATAGTAAGTACAACAGGAGAGAACCCACATTGTAACAACAGAAAAAATGTGTAAGAGGGCATTAATGTGTAAAATAAACAACTTTATCAAATTAGTTTATGCAGAATACATTGACAAACAAAAAATATATTGAGAACCTTCAGTCACATATTTCCAGCATTTTGCTATAATTATAGAGCAGTAGCAGTGTTTTCACTGCTCTAAAAGACACAGCCCTTATCTCAGGATGCTTTGTACCTAATAGACATTTATGAAAAATCAAAACACACCATAGAAGACAACGTTCTTCTAGACAGATGTTAGGAGAGAGACATTATCTTACATATAGAATTTTGGTTTATTTTGTGCTTTTTTTTTTTTACTTTATTTCAACATTACTTTTATTCTTTTTCTGTATGTGATCTGCCTAGTTTATGTATACGTAGAAAAGAAGCACTGGCTTGAATGTAAATATGAAAAGCAAAAAGACTTGGACGTAAGACTGAAAAATCGTAACTGACATACTGGGTCAGATTTTTCCTTTGGATGCTCAAAGCTTTCACCAAGGACAGAATGTGTGCGGGTATTCTTTTGCCCTGAGACACATGCTATTCCAATTCCCAAAGGCAAAATCAGGTTCTCATTGGGCATGGCTTTATTACTGTCTATGCTTGAATCCAGAAGGCAGTTTCCTTTGTGTGAAGTCTTGGTTTTGTCTCTCTGGGACCTGTTCTGATTCTGCTTTCACACATGCTACCTCAGTACCTGTGTTGCAAGCTGGCATCAGTTTTCCCCAGTTACCAAAATAGTCCCCAGTCACTGCTACAAGGTCTGAGGCTGTGTTCTGGGTGTGTAGTGTAAAATCTATTATCCACCTGGTCTGGTTTTTGCTTTTGTAGTGTGATATTGTGCCATCAGTGTGCCACTAAGCCAGATGAAGAATAAGCTGGTATTTATACTCACAGAATATCCTGACAGAAGTGATACCATGCCTGCTGCCAGCAGCGATTTAGTGTAGTCAAGTTATGACCTCCCTCTGCCCTGCTGCATGCTTCTCTCTGTGCCTAGATAACAGGGGGCTACTATTGAGACAATGCAAAATTTATTCTGGGGTGGTCATATTTGGTCCTTTTTTAAAGAAAGTTACTCTATTCAAAATATGAATGAGACATAATCTACCTATTTGTAGTAAAGTCTATTAAACTTAATTAAACTTACTAATGATGTTTGAATAGTGATTACTATCTTTGTGATAGAAAAATCAGAGCATAAATTGTTTTCTCTTCAGAGTCTGATAGAACGGTTTTCTTTCTCCATGGGCCTTTGGCTAGACTTTTGGCTAGTCTAATATTTATGTATTCTTCCCATCAGGATTATAGAGTCAACATCTTTCTAAGACAGAAGTGGAATGACCCCAGACTCAAACTGCCCAATGACTGGAGAGGTTCAGATACGTTGACAGTGGACCCAACTATGTTTAAATGTCTTTGGAAACCAGATTTATTCTTTGCAAATGAAAAAAATGCTAACTTCCATGATGTCACACAAGAAAATATCCTTCTTTTTATATTTCGGGATGGAGATGTCCTAGTCAGTATGAGGTATTTTATTGATATATTTCTACTCTTTTCTAAAATTACTTGATATGAAATATATATGCTGTGTGAGACTTAGCAATGTAGTGCAGTGTATGACTAATATTTAAATTTATATGACAGTGTGTAAACAATATTACAGTAAATTAAACGTGTGTAAAGAAATCAGATTAAGATGTTTTTAAGAGTGTCAGTTGATAGCACAGCAAGTACTAGAAATTTCAAGTGTTTGTACGTTTGTGTGTCATGTTAAACTAACATATTAAGTAAATTAGAATCATAGAATTGTAAAATGGTTTGGGTTGGAAAGGACCTTAAAGATCATCCAGTTCCAACCCCCCTGCCATAGGCAGGGACACTTCCCGCTAGATGAGGTTGCTCAAGGCCCCATCCAACCTGGCCTTGAACACTTACAGGGAGAGAGCATCTACAACCTCCCTGGGTAAGCTGTGCCAGTGTCTTACCACTCTCACAGGAAATAATTTCTTCCTAATATCCAATCTAAATCTACCTTCCCTTAGTTTGAAACTGTTCCCCCTTGTCCTATCACTACATATCCTTGTAAAAAGTCCCTCTCCAGCTTTCTTGTAGCCCCTTCAGGTACTGGAAGGCTGCTATAAAGTCTCCCTGGAGCCTTCTCCAGGCTGAACAACCCCAGCTTTCTCAGCCTCTCTTCATAGGAGAGTTGCTCCAGCCATCTGATCATGTTCATGGCCCTCCTCTGGACTTGCTCCAACAGCTCCATGTCCTTCTCATGTTGAGGACTCCAGAACTGGAGGCAGTACTCGAGGTGGGGTCTCACAAAAGTGGAACAGAGGGAGAGAATCGCCTCCCTCAACCTGCTGGTCACACTTCTTTTGATGCATCCCAGANTTTGTGCATGGGATTGCCCCAATCCAGGTACAGGACCTTGCATTTGGCCTTGTTGAGCTTCATGTGGTTTACATGGGCCCACCTCACAAACCTGTCAGGGTCCCTCTGGATGGCATCTCTTCACTCCAGCGTGTCAACCACACCACACAGCTTGTTATCGTTGGCAAACTTACTGAGGGTGCACTCAATCCCATCATCCATGTCACCAACAAAGATGTTAAAGAGAACTGGTCCCAATACCGACCCCTGAGGAACACCACTCATCACTGATTTCCACCTGTACATTGAGCTGTTGACCACAACTCTGAGTGTGACCAGCCAGCCAATTTCTTATCCACTGAATGGTCCATTCATCAAATCCACACCTCTCTAATTTAGAGACAAGGATGTCATGTGGGAGGGTGTCAAATGCTTTGCACAAGTCCAGATAGATGACATCAGTTGCTCTTGCTTTATCCACCAGCTGTGAAAGCCCTTCGTGTAATTGGAAATGAAATTTAAACCCTTTAGATAATTGCTTGGATTCCTGGAAGCATAATGAAATGGATAAGATATCTGAAGTAAAGCCTTCAGCAAAACAATGTAATCTGCACAGCACTTGAATTTCTACAACTAAAGAAAATTATGATTACTCACTAGGGATATAGGGAAAGGCAGAAATTACAAAATTTGTGAATATAAATTTTTGTAAAAGTACTGAGACATAGTCCTGATCAAGTTCTGTGTTTTACTGGATATAGATTTTTTCAGAAGACCCAAAAATATTGATTAATTTATTTGCAATTAACACATACTTTTTTTGTGGTTTAAGGTCATTTACCAAAGGTATATAATATATCATAAAAATAATCATCTGCTGAAAATAGCAAATAAGTTGATTAAAAAAGATCTCGTAGTGAATTACAGATCTGGAGAGTTTACAGGCACAAAAATTTGTATAGATGAGGCTCAATCTCCTAACAGCGAGTGAATTTTCTTCTGGTGTGAACTGGAACATATTGTCCTGATAGAGGAAAAAATAGTTACCTGAATATGCTGCAACTTTACTGTTTAGAGGGAACTGCTTCTGAAATTATGGTCACATGAGCCATTTCTTCCTGGAGGAGTGTGGCTACAAAAATGAAAGAAGACTGGAGAATCTGGGTTCTTTTTTGCCCATTCCAAATCAGGATCAGCAGTGTGTGCAGCTTAGCTGTGGCATTCCCTGCTGCAGGATGCTGTACGTGATTAAAGGGTACACGGATTCCAGAAAGCAACTGGAAGCAAAACAGCTTCTTGAAGGGAAAAAAAAGTCTGTTGAGGTCCCTTAAATACTGAAGCATCACTTCTGGTTTAGGAAGTCCTTGAGGTGCAGCTTTTGGAAAGTTGCTGGCTAACTGGCGAAATACCATTTCCTGACTGCTGTTGTCTCACGTTCTTCTTCAGGAGTCTGCCACTGGCCACTACTGGCAACAGGACTCTCTTCTGTATGGACCTTTCATTTGGTTATTCTTATGATTTATGTGTATTAGTAGGTCTCTAATTTGTGAACTGCTATATGTTTAAAGCCATAATTTTTTTTTCTCAGGCTGATAGAGATAGCTCAATTTCAAACTGCCACTTATTGTAACTTTAATGATTTTTTTCTGTTATTTTAGAAGCTGAAAATCAAATACCTATGATTTTTTTTCTTACTGCTGTCTGCTGCTTACATGGCAGCTCACACTGTTTTTAAATTCCATTTCTGTATTTTCAGATTGTCTATTACACTGTCATGCCCTTTGGACTTGACCTTGTTTCCTATGGATACACAGCGCTGCAAGATGCAATTGGAAAGCTGTATGTAAATCAGTCTGTGCATAAAAACAGTTGCCTTCTAGGCAAGCCTGAGAATCAATTAAAAAATTATCAATTCTGTATTGTTCATGTCAACATTTTTTAATGAATCTTGAAATTAATGCTCACTGGTTCCTACCAATGTACATTTCCCTATCAAAAATGTTTCTTACGGTTATGGCACCATGCACTCTGTTTTTAGCTTTTGCTATCAAACATAATAACAACCAGTGAGCTTTATAAAAACATTTACAATAAACTTAGTAAAATGGAAACACATATCATTTGGAAAAAAAATCCATGGTTCCCCCAGGTAGGTTTAACTTCCATAACATGTGTTGCTTTGTAGGTTCTGGGAGCCAGATTTATCTTCTTGCATTGGTGATGCATGGTATTGTTAGAAACTGTTTTGATATGATACTGAAGAAAAAGTACTTGATGTGAATTCATAGAGAGCATTTATTATGAAACCTTTTGACAGTGGTTTCAAGATGTATTGTGGATATAGTCTGACATCTCCCCTTTACCAATCCTTCCTGGTCTCTGGGTGATTTGATGTTATGAAGGGGCATCCAGGTCTCATCTCTGAAGGGCTTCATGCTATGCTGGAAGTTGCAGCCAAAATATTTCTGAAACCCATCTTCTTTCCTGCTCCCCAAGTACAAGGGTGTCTGCTCAAGTACAGCCTTTTTCCAACACTGATCCCTGGTGACCCCCAGTTCATGGTAATTCTGTTTTCCTAAGGACAAGTGTGAAACAGAGAGGAGGAAGGTGGCTTGGCCCAGTGAGGTTAGGGAAGGGAAGACAAAAGTGAAGAAAGAGCAAGGTTAATCAAAGCTGAGCAGGGCATCCAAGTGGGAACAAGGGTAATAATAATGATATGAGAGCTTTACAATTTAGCTTTTGATTGCCAGCATTTACCTTTAGAACTGTAGCATGTTCATAGTAGTTTTGCCAATCACTAATATGTATATACATTAGCTGAAGTAAATTCTTAGGGTAAACCCAAATCAGTTTGGCTGTAAACTGGAATTAGACAGTAATATTAATGGAAGTTTGCTCAAGCTTTCTTAGTCTGGGTTGCTTTACAAGCGTTGCCAGGTACAGTTAGTTATTGAAGGAAGAACTAATAAAAAAATTCTCATCAACTTTATTTAAACAACCTCATTGTCTCTCTCCATGATAAGTTAATATATTCAAATTCAGGAAGAATTTGCTCCTTTGCAAAGACAGTGTGCACTGAACTTCCTTCTACCTTTTAATTCAGTTGTCATAAGTAAGAATAGTATCCATGACCTCCTGTCTGTCCCTCCTGTTCCAAAAGTGGGCTTACTTTCCCTGGTAGCCATTGACAGTTTTGTTCTACTTAAGTTATTTTCAAATCAGTATTCTGTTTCTAGTTGCTAGATTTCCAAAACAAAGAAGGCCACCAGTTTTTACTAATTTGTTCTTGTATCTGCAGTATGATCCCCAGTTCTACACATTCCATATAAAAAAAAAATTTACTGTACAGTAAATTATTATCATAAAGGATCTTGAAAGTTTTGTGATTTGTTGTATGGAAGTGAGACTGATTTTATGAATGAAGCATTAAAATAGCTATTTTTTTTTCTATTATCTTCCATCATGGAGCTTTGAGACATTGTGATATTTATTAAGTTGTTGTGAATTTTTGAGAAGTTTGAAGTTAGCTTATGAACAGTTTACCTTTTCTTAATCACAGCTGTTTTTCAGAGATTAAAAAAAGATTTGTCTAATGCCTCCAGAAAAAGAATGGTTCTTTAAACATTTTGCAGAAGCTTTGAATTGCCAAACATTGCATTCCAACTCCATCTTTTTTATGCTTCCCCATCTCTGTTCCCATTTAAAACATACTATCTCTGTTTGAATTAAGTTAATCCTTAATAAACAGAAGGCAGCAGAAAAATGGCATGTAAAATCATGATTATGAATTTGCGTATTTAATCAATATTGCTTAATGCTTGAGTATTGTGAGCCTAACTTTCACTGCCTCTCACTTGGTGGTGTTGTATATATCATGATTTGGACACTCAGATGTATGCTGAAGTCTGTCCGTACCCAGGAGATCACAAAGGCACTGAATTGATTTCAGTAGGAATACACATCTGCTTAAATTTGTGGTCAGGTATTTCCTGAATGGCAGTGCTTTCATGAATCAGAGCCTTTAATCTCAACAACTAAGCAGAAAGGTTGTTTTACACAAAAACGAGGTTTATCCCAGTGATTGAGTTGTTAAATACTTTTGAAGTTACTAGGACTTGTGAGTGCTGTTAAAGTTCAGTATATTTTTCATGCTTTGCTGAAGTGGAGTATGAATGAATATAGAGGCTTGAAAGCTGTGGAGAACAGAGCTTTGCTTATTTTAAACAGTAATCACTGGAACAAACACCTCTTAGCCATTGTAGTTTTGCTGATAATGTAATGTTCCACCTACCAAGTCCTAATTTAGGCCTACATAAAAATTCAGTTGGAATTCAGGAAATAGAAATAAAAAGAGTGAAATAAATGTGATACATACATGCCAAATTGTCTTGCAGAGTTTACTCTGATTGAGATAGTTCTTTAAACAATTATTATTTTATTCTTGTAGTTGGTTACACAACTGATGACTTACGGTTTATCTGGCAGTCTGGAGATCCTGTACAGCTAGAGAAAATTGCTCTGCCTCAGTTTGATATTAAAAAGGAGGATATTGAATATGGTAACTGTACCAAGTATTATAAAGGCACAGGTAGGTAATAAAACTGATTTCCTTGGTAAAAAACTTTAAGCTTCCTTCAATTACTGTTTATAGTTAATGGTTAATATTCCAGTGCATGTCTTACATTTCTTGGATTAAAATCTATCACTTTTAACTAACAAGTAGTTCATCTAATAGTAACTATCATATGTGATTTCTGCAAACTAATTCAAATATACAAACATTTAGGTTGAGGATGAGTTTAAATGTATGTCTTGGTTTTGCTTACATGTCTTGTGAACTTACTATCACCATTTTGTTTCTATAGTCCTAGTACCCATTTATGCTTGTAAGTGTCTAACTTTTCTGAAAGGACTTTCACACAGAATTATGCCAGTTGCAACAAAGTAGGATAATTTTGATTTTCTATTTTTACTTTTATTCCAGGAGTGGATAGTATTAGAGTCTAACTTCAAATGCTTTGCCCCTCAGGTTCTTCCTTTCCCTAAGTATTCTGGAAAGTCTGTCATTATAGAAAGCTGCTTATAATCCTCAGCCCTGTATTTATTTAATCCTATGATTATTTTCTGAGTGTGGGCACAGATTTATCCAATTGGTACTTTGGCTTCTAATGATCTATATTTTCTACCTTAATTGATTCATGCCTATAATTATACCTAAACTACTCACATACTGTGGCAAGCACAAGACTATCTACAATAACAGAAGTCATCAGAGTGTACTTTAGTCAATGCTCTCGCATCATATGAATAAATCTCCCATTAACACTCAATGAGGACAGCCGTGGCGCTGCAGCTTTTGAGGATCCTCCGCAGACTTCTCACTGACTTTCAGCTGAAGTGGAGAGTCTGTTACTTTCCCTTGCTCCTGAGCTAGATCCCAAGTCTGACAAGATCTCAAGTAACCATAGTAGATCTCAGAGTTAAGGAAGTTTGCTTGAAAAAGACAATGTCAATTGAAATAAGGTTTGGTTTTTAGCTGCAAAATGGTGAGTTCTTAGCCTAACTATATAATTCAGCAATTCAGATGATTTCTCATTTATAAATAATAGGAAATTAGCTCTCTTCAGGAAAATTTTGCATTTGTGAAAGCACAAGCAACATCTGTCAATGATTGCATTCAAGTCTAAGTCGGGATATGGTAGAAGCTTGGTTAGTAGTGAGAAAAATATTTTATTCTTATTTTAAAAAAATATTTCCTGAAAAAAAGAGGCTATAAAATAGCGAAAAATTAAAGGAATGGGTTTTGCAATTCCCAAATAAAATTTGTACAAATGGGAAAATTGGAAATCTTACATTCTATTTGAAAGAAAAAGGAAATACTCAAGATTGTTATTTTATTATTGAAGTGATCAGGATCGTTTGGAGTTTGCTCTAAATCTAAAATTAAACATCTAAAAAATCTTTAGATATTTTAGGCATTTTTAGGAACCTTGAAGAAAAATCTAAGAATCGTATACTTCACCATTAAACAAGAAAGAAAATCAGTAGTGTTCTCTCAAGTTTTAGCACCTTGTGACCACAAGTTGAAATGATGCTGTGCAAAATGCTCAGTAAAATGGTCACGTTTTGCGTGTGTGTAAGTGATTTGAACATTAAAGAAAAAATATGAGAGAACCATCAGAGTGGGTGGAGTGACAACATGAATTTTGAAAAAAATTTCCTATTTCTTTTATTACATATCATTTTGTTTCTTGATGAATAACATCCATGTTAATCTCATAGTCAAGACTGGAATTAATACTTCATTAATGCGAACGGAATATTTTAGTACTCTGAAGTTTTTTTAAAGGGTGTTTTCAGTAGTCACTAGTTATTCAATTTACTTCAAATTGTTACATGGAAAATATTTTAAAAAGCAGATTTTGCACACATAGTAAAAATTAATTAAGGATTTTGTCAGGTAATCAAAGGGCAGTGTTGCATGTACAAGCAAATTTTCAAAATTATGGCTTATGTAGGAGATTCTGGCTGATTGTAGAAAACTTAATTTTTACTGCTTATTTATCACAACAGATGTTCTATCGTACCTACCTAAGCAGAAAGAGAGTCAACAAATTCAGTGTGACTGTGTGGCGATAAATTGAGTATTTAAATTTGCAAATTGCCTATTCCTTGTTTATCAAAATGGGTGACAGATCCAAATAGGTCTTTGCGAGTTCAATGGTGAGGGCAATAGACTCTATTCTCTGCCTGATGAAAGATGTTACAAAGCCATAAAGAATGCATTTCTGGCATAAAGCAAACAAATAATGATTTTGAAGGTCATCCCTCCTTTGAAAATAAAACCTAAAAGTATCTGGAAACTATTTGGAAATCATAGAGGGGAAATTTGTCAGACAACAGATCATTGAAGAGAGCAGAATCAAGTATCAAATACTGTATGGTGTCTTCTGCACAAGGAAATTTTTCCTTAATGTCTTATTGTTTTGGTTATTGTATGCCAAACAGTACTTTTAAGATGACTTATTCGACGGTGTTTAATTGTTAAAATATACAAGATAAATACATATACTTTGACAGATTCTATCTTCTAAATAAGCTTTACGCTGACTTTCTTTGTAGATATAGACTGATCTGAATTTTGAAATTGCTGCAATATAACATAGCAATGCCTTTTTCTTGTAGCAGAATAGTTTATGAAGTTGTTTTTACAATGTTACTTTCTTAATATTAACATAAAAATGCCAGTCCTGCTTAATTGAGTGAAAATATGAATAGAATTTGTTTTCTAGTTATCAGACTTCCTGATCCATCTGCTACCTCCAGCAAAACCTCTAGTATCTGCAGCTTTATTTTTTATCGATTTCATCTTAACAGATACCTTAAATGTTTGGGCGTTTTAGATCCTCATTTTAAAAGATTTGAGGTGGTATTCCTTGTTTTCAAAAACTGCAGGTTTTTTAGAGCCTATTTTAAAAAGTCTGTACTAATTTTAGAAGTCGTCTGTGCCAGCTTTCAATAATGGGGGAGTCTCTGCTTATAGTCACATTCGGATCACCTCTTTCCATTCTAAACTTTCTACATTAATATTTCTTAATTCCATTTTTTGCACAAATTAACACTAAGTAGGATTTTGAAATGAGATTAATCTAATACGACTGCTACCATTGTTGTGCCCCATTGGTTTTATCTGGACTGCATCTTGAAGCCAGCCTCACGATGAGAGTCACTTTAACTGCCTGTTACTGATGTGTTGTGAAAAAGTGGAGGGTGCCTTTGTAGAGCACAGAGAGTACCACATACCTGGCCACACTGCCTGGGTGGTTATACAGTTCTGTGTTTTGCACATTTATTTTTCAAATTGAACTCTTTGCCTTCATAAAGAAAATCAAATCATTCAACTTTTGCTTTTAACTTAAACAGAAAAAGGCCTAGAAGACACTGATCTGAAGAGGTTGACCTGCAAAGCACATTAAACATTAATGCGTTTATTTCTTTAAAGGTTATTACACTTGTGTAGAAGTAATCTTCACTTTAAGAAGACAAGTTGGATTTTACATGATGGGTGTTTATGCTCCTACACTGCTAATTGTTGTTCTATCTTGGCTGTCATTTTGGATCAATCCTGATGCAAGTGCTGCAAGAGTCCCGCTGGGTAACCTGCGTTTACACGTACCGTCACAATCCACTTTAATGCCATTAAGCCATTCTCAGTTGCTTTGACAACATGACGCTGGACACTGAAAGCAACTTCACTTCCATTATCCACTCATCATTTTCACTGGAATCTCCTCATTCCTAGTCCTGTAAAATTCACCTCCACACTGAGACTTTGCCTGATAAAGATTCCAGCACTTAGGTGATAAGCACAGTCTCTACCTTTCTCAGCCCAGACAAATCTGATCGTATCCATGTAGGGGTGATGCTGCAGACACTGTGCCAATATACAGTTTATGGGAATTTGAACATCTGAATAATCAGTAAGAAAGCAGGAAGATGAGTAAGGCTCTAAATATCTACCCTCTTGGAGCAGTTTTTCTGAAGAGTAATAGAAACAGAATGATGTCTGGGAGAGAACTAGCATCCCTGTTACCTCATTGGTTTTATTTCATTAGAGACTCAGTTCATGAGAGTACTTCAGGCTCATGCTTTCACACTGCTCAGCACAACACAGTAGGCAGGCCCTTCATTTATTATGAGATAGTAGGACACAGAGTTAATCAAAACAATATTATCTTGACTAATTGGATTGTACATGGGACTCCAGCTCTGGGGTGGCCAAACTTGCTGACCCCAAAACCTCTATGAAATGTAGAGCAAGGCTCTTGAATCCTGACACTTCACCTGTTTGGATTCCCGTCCTCATGCCATGACCTCTCCTCCCCCCTATGCTCTGGCCTCTCGGTGGTCCCCTTTTCCGTGGCACTCCACAAGCCGATACCCCTTATTTTCCAAATCTTTTCCGTGTCCCAGGAGGTTCAGCACACCTGTTTTCAAGACCCCAGAAGTGCAGTTGCAGAATCCCTCCAGCCCCCTGCCTTCCTCAGAAAGCTGTCACCCACACTTGAACCTCCAGAACCCCCCAGGACACGAGTCCTGTGCAGCCTCACAAGTATTGATAAGCACACCTTGAAATCTAACAAGTTTAACATTTCTGTATGAAGTGGAGGATATCTAATCTCACAAAAGCATTACCAATGGCCACTACACTCTGAATGGCTAGGTATAGATATCATATGAGAAGCTACTTCAGATTTACTTATGAGTATCTTAATCCAGTCATCCTTAGAATTAAGTATAAAGAGGTGCTGCTGCCCATGGCTGAGCATCTCAGATGCTTCTGGGTGATTTAGGGATACGAGATACTTTGCAGACCAGTAAGCAGAATATGTTTTTCTAGACTGACTGATGTTCTGGGAAAAGAATGCGTGTTTGTTTGAAGAAAAAGCCTTTGTCCATGTAGAAGTTGCAAGCCCTGTAACATTTCACCCAGTTAGATTGTCTGGTGGTAGGGAGGTCCACAAAGGGCTGGTACCTGGACAGCTGAATCTAAGTGACGTAAAGACTGATAGCACTTGAATACTTCTTTCTAATTAAATGCTGGTGTTTCATCTTTTAATGAGCCTGACAGTGGACTTTCCAATTCTTTACAGGTGGATAGTGTGCCAGAATCTGTTTAAAACATTCCTTTTTTTCTTTCACTGCCATGTGGTCCCCAGAGGGAGTACGATCTCCCCTGGAGCTGTAGGGATCTGAAGGACATCGGACTTCTGTCCACATACAGTGGCCTGACCGTGTGGAGCATTAGTCCAGAGCATGGGCCAGGAGGGTGGGGTACAACAGGGTACATGAAGGCTTGGAGTAGTGGTGATAGGTTCCACACATAGAAAGGACAGCTGGATCTGAGGCCAGGCATGCGTCCACCCCATCACTCCCGCCTTCAGGTGTGTCTTAGTTCTAGTCATTTCATTTTATAAAATTGTAACAAATGTGGGGTCTCAGAGGAAGACATAAAGATACATGTTAGAACTGTAATATGAAGAATTGCCGAGACTGTGTCTTTTAGTTTGTGAAGTTTAACGAGAGAAGAGAATGTATCAGAGATATGAAATTATACGGAAAGGAAGACAGAATATTGCCTTTTTCAATAGCAGTAGTGAGATGAAGTCAGACATTTTTAAAGCAGTAATGTAAACCAGAAAATACGGTTTTATACAGCATACAGTTTACCTGTGGAATTCACTGCCAAGAGATGGTGCTGAGGCTGATGAGTTTGATGGATTCAAAAAAGGGAGATTTATTTATCTGGCAGCACATGCTGAAGCGCTTTGCTGGATTGGCATTTCTGATATTATCCACATGTAACTTTAGGTGGTATTTTTAAAATAGTAGCTTTGCACAGTCATGCTTTAGGCTGGGAGGTAACTAACCTTACTGGTAAGCTAAACTTTGCCATTGAGAGGGATGCCACTCTAGGTGCAAAAATGCAGAGGTATTTGCTAGAAAGGCCAACTTTCATTTTACTTTTCCATTGAAGAGAAAGCAGCTCTGTCCCTTTTCTTAGTGCTCCCTGAAAAAATGAAAAGGGGAATTTTTATTTTTTTTTTATAAGTAATCTTGCCATTTATTTATTCATTCTCCTCACTCAGTTTGAGCCCCGGGCTTTGGACTGTGTTAGGTAGGTGCCTAGTGCAGCTGCGGCCAGAGGTGCAACTTACAGCTCTGGTACTCGAGTCTCCAAGGCCACGCCAACTCTGATCTGGTTGCTTAATAGAATATTTCTATGCTTTTATCTCACTTTATTATTACCTTGAAATGGGCTCTGAAAATGAACTTTTCATCCTAGGAATCCAGGCAAATGGAAATTAAGGGCAGGTCATCAGGACTTGAATTTCTCTACTGAACTAATTGATGAAAGCTCCACTAAAATCTTTTCACCTAGTAGAATGTATAAGTTAGTTTTGTAGAATTAAATCCAAGTTTATAAGATCTAATACTCTGAGCTCTTCAAAGTGGTTGTACAAATGTTTTAAGCACCAGGCATGATAATAATACCCACATATCAAGATTGTAAACACTTTTAAAGTTAGTAGGAAAAAAATTAGAATATCCAAGATGTTGAGCCAGTCCATATAGAGGCTGCCTTTCAGAAATCTAGCATGGACAGCATGGTACTTGATATGTTACACTGTTAGAGAATGAACAGAAAGTTGGGCATAGGCAGAGATGTCCTTTGTATGTTAAGAGGCAATACAGACTTATTTGTACTTGTTATAGCAGTTCGTTATGATCCATAATTGGTGTTCAGCCCAAGACAGCTGGTGTTGGTCAGTGAAAATAAATTTATATAAAAGGAGACTATGCTGACTTTCTATCCTTATGGGCATGTTTATACTTGAATGCTTCAGATACAGTAGATCGAAAATAAGCCAGAGTGAACACTGAGGTTTGTTTGTTCAGTATCTGACATGCCATTATGATCTGACATAGCACATCTGGCCATTCTGTATTATCTCAGTGGACAAAAAAATACATCTTTGCAATGATATGTTGTGATTATACATTTCAAAATAAACCAACATAAGATTCTGTACTTTTAAATCATACGACTGTAATGATTTCTTTAGTTTCTCTTCAGTGTTTTAGCAGCTAGTAAGTTGCCCATTGGAGATAAATAGAAAATAAGTTACCGTATCATTTTTATTGAAATCCAAACGAAAACAACATAATAATGATATGCTATTTACGATCAACTAGAATTTAGTACTTTCATAGGCCAATACAGATACTTTCAGTTTTATTAACATTTTCACATTCTCAGTTACTTAAAATGGATCTGAAGAAAATGATCTCTATGAATTAGGGTTTTTTTCATGCTTTGGATATTATGCGTGACCAATATAAGAAACTTAAGACTAACTGAGTATCTCCTTTTGGCAAACTTTTTCTATAGACATCGATGACATTTCATGAAGCCACCCACTCATAGCTAAAGAAGATTCTTATCATTAGTGTTCACAAAGCCAAAATAGGACATTCTGAACTAGGAGGGTGAAGTAAGTTTTCCCCACATGACAGCCATTTCTAAAGTTAGCTTTTTCCAAATGTAGCTGTTCATGCTACTTTTGCCATTACATAGGAGCCTCTGTGAGATCAGGCTTTGTCTCTTGCAATGTGAGCCCTGTTTTGATGGTGACATTTGGAAGCCTTGTAAGGAGCAGTGCTGGTTGAAACCTAGTTTGACAATGAGTGTGACCTCTCAGCAGCCTTTGAAGATGTATTTTTTTTCATTATAAGGGCTTCATGAAAAGCCCTTTATCTAGAAAGCTTCCTCTAGTTCCTGGAAGCTGAAATAGGGAATGATTGTAGACCTTCAGTCACCTCAGTGTTTTCATCTTCACAGTGAGTTGGGAACACAGACTTTTTAATGTGCTGGTACAGTTTTGCTCTTTAGCAAAAACTTCCCCTTCACCTAAATTTTGTATATCTCACTTGTGGACAGGTCATTCAGAGAATTGCCCCTGCTGTAGCACAATTCAGATTTCTGGGACAACAGTAGCTCTTCAAGTCTAATTTAAAGGTCTTGGAGTCTTTTTATTTGAATATCATACATTTCTCTTCCATCGTGCTAGACTTAGATGCACATTGTAGGATAAATTTCTGGAAAGCCCATTTGCCAGTTGTGTGATACGTGATGAAGCAGTAAAACCACAGCAAACAGCCTTGCTTATTTCTTTCTCCATTTATAAAATGAAGGTACTCATTATTAATAATTCATCCCTAACTGCAATATCCTACATGAGTATTCAGTTTAAATTGTTCATTAACTGAAGGCATGTGCACTTAGTCTGCTGGCTGCAAAATACACCGACCGCATTGTGAAGTCCATTCACTGTTGCAGAACATCATTCAGTGTTGTCTGTTTCAGAGGAAGAGCACAGCTAGTGTCAATAAGGGTAAGTTTTCTTTAATCAATATATTGTTTTTCTTTCCACAGGTATTTTCTCTGTGCTCAGCTTGGCATCTGAATGTACCACTCTTGCCGCTGAACTTCCCAAAGTGTCTTACGTGAAGGCCTTAGATGTCTGGCTGATTGTTTGCCTTCTCTTTGGGTTTGCATCCCTGGTGGAGTATGCAGTGGTTCAGGTAATGCTAAACAATCCAAAGAGAATTGAAGCTGAAAAAGCAAAGATTGCCAAGGCAGAGCAAGCAGAAGGGAAAGGTGGAAATGCTGCCAAGAAGAACACTGTGAATGGCACAGGGACTCCTGTCCACATCAGCACTTTACAGGTATGAGCTGCGAAGCTGTGTACACATCAGCATTATCCTCTGTTAATGCAGTTCCAGGAATATACTGTCGTAATATTTTTGGTCAGTCCTTAATCTTAGAAATGATCAAGACATTAAAAACATGCTGGTAATTAATGGCTCGGAATCTGACCAATTGGTCCCTGGTGTTTTGGGGTCAGAGGCACTAAATGAAAAATCTGTCTTTTAATATCCTAGCACCATGGTTGCTGCTGAGCTTCAGGTAAATAAAGTAGCAAACAGCTTTACAGTTGCTATTTTTCTCATAATAAATAGCAGCTGTTAAGCTGCAACTATTCAGAGGACAGGACTCTCAGTCAGTATTTGCTGAGAGCGTACTCAAACAACACCCGACTCATTGCTTTGCCCAGGATGGCCACAGCTGCACCACATTGCATGTCAGGCACCTCTGGAGCCAGGGGTCCAGAAGTCTTGGCATTTGTAAACAAAAGACAGGTCTATTTGTCTGGCAAACAGTTCCTGCATTTCTTGTGTTGCCAGATAGAGTTTATGGGTAAATTGGTCAGATCTCATTATATGGATAAAGGTGAGATGTACATCTTAACTCAGGCAAAAGTTTTCCACCATGATGGTAGCTTCCTGGTGTTGTATAACTTCTCCTTTGTACTCCAAGAGTTTTCAGACATCCCAAGCCAACTGCTCTCAGTCCGGAGAGATATTGAAATGACATTTATTCTACAGAGAAAATAAGTTGTGTTACAATATGAAACATGAATTTGGCATATAGTTTTCAATGACTCAGCAATTTGGATGTTTAAAATAAAGCTATTAGGCCAGAACCAAGTGATAATATCAGTAGTGTACTATGTGGCTGTAAAGCTTTTTTAAGGAGGGAGTAATTTATGCCAGAATGGCAGAAACCCTGTTCTAGTATCAGGCTGGCTTTGCCCCATAACTGATTACACATAGTCCAGAGCAGCTGCAGATATTGCAGAATGGTGCACTTGACTACCATAATTCTCATCTGGTAGAAGGGTCTCCTGGGAACTGTTTTGGCAGGCAACCAGGCTCATCTTAGAGCAACCTCATGTCTGCTTTGACTTGTGTCACAAGTAATTCCCCAAGCCCAGGCAGTGTGGGAACTGAGTAGAAAGAAAGATGGCTCCACTACAGTTTTGCTTCCCCTGAACTGAATGTGATATTTTTGTGTTCAGCCATTTGTGGGTCCCAAATTTAGCTGTTTCTTGTGACAAAATCGTGGCAAAAGTCCAGCAGAGTGGCATAAAATCTATTAATTTCTATTTTGAGTTCTTAACAAGTGTAAGTGTACAGGTTGATCAATGACAAGGTTAACAAAAACCTACGTTTTTTTAGTAGTGTGGAAAAACCCCAAATTGTTAAATTACTGACTCTGCTTGGTGTATACACCCTTTAAGGTGTTAGCCATTGTCATAGCCATAAGGAAAATAAAATGATAACTTCTATCACCTATGTTATCCCTTCATATTTTAATAATTTTTTTCAAGACGGCAAGTTTGGGTGTACAGTGCATTTTAAGACTTAGAGGAGGGGGAGTCATTGTCCACAAAACATAAGCAACATACTCCACGAATGGTGTCCAGCAGTAGGCTGAAAGTTTTTAGGATTCAGACTTCAGTCTGCCCTCCAAGTTCTTGCAGTGTCTGCCCTCCATGACCCTGCAATATCAGCTTCAGCATCTGATGCTTGACCTACTCTTTTCAAGGTCTTCTCAGTTTGTTGTCACTCCCATACAGACCTGATAATGATCAAATAGAGAATGCATTTGTGTCATGGGCTAGACAGTTGCTCTGTCACCCGACCCCACCTGGGAGGGGGAATCGAGAAAGGAGACCCATGAGTTGAAATGAAAACAGATTTAATAGAATAATAGTAATTACTTACCCCCAATGCTTATACAAAATACAAAGCTATACTCGGCTTCAGGTAGCAATCACAAGCAGAGTGCTTCTAGCAGTGAGAGCTGAGTGTCAACACTATGACCACACAGCTCCAGCGGCGATCGCAGCAAGTGGAGGAGCAGCCTCACACATGGGACGACTGGGAGTCAGATGGGACCCTCTTGGGAAGGCAGCCATGGTAGAAGCCCCACCGGAACCTCGCAGCTTCTCAATTTATAGTGAGGGTGACATTTATGGTATGGAATACTTTGGTTGCTCAGCTTGGGTCAGCTGCCCTGGGCTTCGCCCCTCCTGGCCCACTGCACCTGCATGGCTCAAAACAACCCTCGACCTTGGTCACTACAGAAACCTGCACACCAGAGCATCTCATCTCTTTTGTTCTCGCAGCACTGGACTCTGCAGTTTCTTAAAACTACAGTTTCTCTGAACAAAGAAGTGATTTTAGAATTCTGTCCCAGCAAAACCAGGACAATTTGTCATATGGCAAATATGTGAGGGAGAGAAACATTAAAGAAACAGGTAATGGAAATAACTGTATGTTGAAAGGTGTAAAGAATATGGAACAACAAGAGGGCAGAGTGCTGTCCCAGAACTTCAGGAGCTGTTTCTCATCAGGATCATATAGGATTGTGTGTGAGGAGAGAGCAATCACTGTGCTAAATGTCTGGGAAGACAGGCGAACCAATGTATAGCTTTAGGAGAAAAGAAGGACAACTTGGAACTGCATCCCTTACATGAGTGTGCATCCTATAGAAAAACTTGAGGAAGTTGTCTTTCCACGTAGGAGGTGATACTGAGGCAAAAGTGACTGAGGGCGTAGCTGGAAGTCTGACCATAGCAGTGATGTCTCTGCAGGTGATGTGGGGAAGGGGCTGGTACGTAAGCTACAGCAGGACTGTTGGGGTGGGAAGATCCTAGGCTGAGGGAGGATCGGAGGGAGCGCAGTGAAGAAAATAGGGCATTCAGACATTCCTGGGTCCAGCCCTCATGAAACAACTTACTTTCATGTGCTTGCTCCATTTGTGAAAGAGAAAAATGGCATCTCATCTGGAGACTTGGAATGTTTGATATTAGTAAGAAGAAAACCATAACAAAAACACGTGATCATACTCAAAAATACAGGTGGTTATTGTTCTATTGTTCCATGTTTATTGTTCCTCTTTCCATTATTGTTCTTTGTTTCCAGGAAATTGGGTAAAGGGATAAACTTTCCAGTGTATCCTAAAAATTAAAAGCTTGATGCCAGTCATAATTGAAGGTGAGGAGAAGAGACCCCTGTAGTAGAACCTATAAGGGTCCACCTGGAAGTTTTCAGTGGAAAGCACTCCTTTGTCAATAGAGTCAGTGATCATGACAGATGGTCACCAACAGCAACAGTGAAGATGGGAGGATGAAAACAATGCTCATGATCTGAGAATCAGCCAAAGATGGAGAAAGCTTTCCATGGATGCATAGTTACTTCTCTCCACCAAATCCTGGGTACTGGCTGGCATAAAAGCTGTATGTTCCTAGCATATGTCAAACCCCTGAGTCCATGCTTTATGACTCATGCCTCCTCCAACAAAACCCCTGAAATATCAGTGCCATTTTAAACCCGCAGGTTTATCAATATGTCTGTCTGATTAAAGTGGTCCATCTGGAAAGATCAACCTGAACTCTGTAGAAAAAAGAGAAAATTCAACATAAGCACTTCTACTGTGTTTCCTAGGAGCTGCAGTGGCGATGCATTTACAGGCAAGGAGCCATGAGAAAGAACAGTTTGGCTCCCTTAGCTCATAGTGGCTGCAAGTAGATGCTGTTCTAAGTGGAGGAGAAAATTATGCAACCCAGTGGTAGCTGCTGGCACTGGCTTTTTATTGGGAACCCTCAGTAGGCGTTTGCATGTGTTTCCTAGCAATGTAACATCATACAGTGAGAAACACAAGCAACAAGGGAAATGTTTTGAAGATTGAACAGTTTCTTTTTGCTTTCATTGGTGGCATGTTTACGTGGAGAGTTTTCACCGTTAACTATAACAACACCCATCACATTTTCATCAGGCCCGTTTATAGAAGCTGTCCCCTGTCCTCCATGGATAATGTGCTGATGACTGGAGAGAACATTTGCTAAAAGAATGTCTTGGGTGGATGATGAATAGTATTATGCAAGTGGTGGTGATAACTCTAAACCCAGTTATTTTTGAAGAGAAGTAATGCTATTGCTTGCCTTATCTTGTGAGAGCCGCATCTTGGCTCTGAAACCTGATATGGGTCATGTTTATCTCTGTCAAATGGAGACATTGATGGCAATTAATGTAAGTTAAAATCCAAAAAATAGGTGTAGTTAGTAGGTGCTGGTAACAAAAGGGATATATGGCTAGCATATCTGAGGGCAGTAAGAGGTTATTTTGCATATATAGCAAGAATACAAAAACCAGTAAAAAGCGTATTAGTCCAATACTAGATAGAGATGTTGTAAGTACCAAGAATTAGCAGAAAAAGCAAAAGTGTTGAACAAATATTCTACTCTGAGTTTGGGGAAAACCCAACTATATTCAATTAGATGATGAAATAGCTTTTATTGACAGTAGCTAATGAGGATGTTAAACAGTAGCTGTTAAAGTTAGATATTTTACAGTCGAGATTTCAGCTTAAGTTGCGTCTAGGATTTTTTAAAGAGCTGCTCCCTGGGTGCTGTGGAACATTAATGTTGATTTTTTAATAAATCATCTAAAACTGGGAGAGTTCCAGAAGACAGCAAGAAGCTAACATAGTGCCAGTACTTTTAAAGGCTAAGTGGCATAACATGAATAATTATAAGCCCAACATCAATCAGTGGAAAATATTGCATAGCTAACAGGAGGCCAACTAATAATTATTATTCATAAGTATTAATTATCATTAATATTATTCATAATTCAGCCCCATGTTAGCTAATAAATTTAAATGGGTCAGTGAAATTAAAGCTCATCTCTGGGTTTATTGATTTAATCAAACTGAATATAATTTTTTAAAAGAGTATCAATTAGGTTGACAGAGGTAATGATGTAGAGGTAAGAAACTCTGAAGAACATTTGACTTGGCTTCATGTATCAACCTGGTTACATCATTTGAATTATGCAAAATCAAGTTTAGATTTGTTACCATCTGTGAGCACCAACAGTTAATCAGACTAACTATAACTATGCCTTGTGACTGCAAATTGAAGCCAAATAAATTCAGATTAGAAAAAAGGTACATATGTTTGTGAGGAACAAGGTCATGGAAAAAAATTCTTCATTCTGGATGTGTTTAAAGGAAAACTTGGTATAAATAGTTTGTGCAGTGAACGTGGAGAGTGATGAGGAGCACCAGAAGCAGCAGAGGCAGCAATGGGGAGCTAATTCCCCCTCCATGCCAGTCTGCATGTGTCATGCTTGTCTTCCATCTTGCTCCAGAATCAATATTGTCAGGAATGGGAGTAAAGGCCCCAGTTGAAGTTTAGGTGTCTTCCTGACTGCCTCAGTTCTTTTCACCCAGAATACCTTGTCAGTTGTCATAGAGAAGCTAATCATATTCCCCAGAACGTTTTTCATTTTTCTGTAAATCTGACACTATACATCACTATTACTATTTTAGTTACAAATATCCCAAACTGTCAGCCTAAAACTGCAGAAAACCAGAGGTGCACAGAGCTAAGAGTAAAATGCCTGAAGGCATTGTGGAAGAGAGGTAGGCTACTGGAGAGGAAGGGCAGGCAGTTTTTGGAAGAACATTTTAGTATATCGCTGGCTCCAGGAAGCCCTGGTGAAACTTGTTAATGTCAGTTGCACATGTGTATAGCCTGATTTGTGAACCAGCATTTTTTCCAACTAACTTTCAGGTTATACATGGGAACAAATGGCATTATTAATAATGCAGTTGTTTCATAACCTATATTATTTTATTTTTTTCTCTTTTTTTTTTTTTCCTGCTTTACTGTATAATCCAATTGAAATGAAACTTTGGGAGAGATTACCCAGGTCACAAAGAACAGTGCCTTTCAAGTAGTGTCCAAATCCCTTCAAACTCCCTGAACACTGTGGAGGTGGTCCTCCTGGAGATTTGTTGTACCTGAAATAAAAACTTTGTAAAATCCCAGAAAGTGAATATAGTTACGAAGTTCTCCAGTGTATGGATGGGAAGTGCTGAGAACAGTGTCACATCTTTGCTACCTGTCTCTAAAGAGGCACCAAGAACTGCAGGTACAAAGAAAGTGCCTTCTCACCATACAAGGTGGTCACCCAAGGATGAAATATAGGATCTTGAGCTGGCTACTGTGTAGAATGAGAATGGACTTTAATTGTTGCATCAAATACTGAATTTTAGGGTTATTTCTGACTATAGCTTCCAGGCCTCAGAAAAATGTAAGTATTGAATAGTATCTGTCCTGCAGGTGCATCAGCACAGAACTGATTTTCAAAAATACTCTCTACAGAAATACTCCCTCCCCTTCTATCATCTTAAGGTGAAGAAGTCTAACTATAGCAGGTTGCACAGCATGAGGCACCTTGTACATGAAAAATTACACAATTATGAATGTTTGGATTAGTTTGTATGATTGACTGATCATCCTTAAGTACTTTATAATGCAACTATTCAGCAAATGAGGCTGAGGCAATGTATCCCTATCAACAAGTAATTTCCTGTATGTTTGTTTGCAGTGTTCTTGAGCAGCTGCATTAAGTTTGTTAATGAAATATGGAGAGTAGATCATGATTCCTCTCACTCTTTATTTCATAGGTTGGTGAGACCAGATGCAAAAAAGTTTGCACTTCGAAATCTGATTTGAGATCCAATGATTTCAGCATCGTTGGAAGCTTGCCGAGGGATTTTGAATTATCAAATTATGACTGTTATGGGAAGCCCATTGAAGTCAACAATGGGCTCGGGAAATCTCAAGCCAAGAACAACAAGAAGCCTCCTCCTCCCAAGCCAGTCATTCCATCAGCAGCAAAGAGAATTGATCTTTATGCAAGAGCACTGTTCCCTTTTTGCTTCTTGTTCTTCAATGTCATATACTGGTCCATATATTTATGATAAATTATTACATTTATTTATTTTTTTCATACGTGTAAAATATATTCCATTTCATTACCCCAGTCATGAAGGCCACTGTGTGAAATTATTTGCATTTGCAAAGCAATATGTTGCATTTTGATGCCATGTGATTGTACTGAACTTATGGCATCTGAAATTTCAATGAAAGCATGACACTGCAATGTCTCTGCTCCAGCCAACATTGTATATAAATGTACAGCACACATCCTGCTTTAGGAATATATATGAAGGACAATGCATACTACATTATAAAGCTGAATAATGCTCTTCAGTTACTAGTAACATACAAAGATTTAAAGTGTTTCTGACAATGAAACTGATGTGCACGTTGAGTATTATTAAAATCAGTATTCTAGTATATGTAGTATTTAACAGCTTTTCTGCTGACTTCCAGAAGAAAAAAACCACAAACTTCTTGTTCTTGTATAATTTCAGATGGCACTGTTGAAGAAAAAGCTAAGATGTAATTCATATTATTTAGACTTTGTAAATGAAGGCAGCATTGAATAAGCTGATCTCATCTATGTGAAAAATAAACATCAGAGGATTACTAATTTTGTAAAATCAGCCCATTTGGAAAAATCACAACAATTGTATCCATCAAGCAGGAACACTTAAGTGTGTGAGAATATGCTGACAATAAAACATTGGGCCAAATTTTGACTGCTGTTTCCTTAGGCAGAAACTAGATACAATATGTCAAAGAAAATAGGCCACTTTCTAGACTAAAGTTATCAGGAGTTTTGGAGAAACATCACAAGATGCGGTTCAGTATCAGATTATGTTACACTTCTTTAAATTGTCCTCGGGCTCATCTTCTGTAGTGTCTGACAAACCTGTAGTATGTAATTCACAATTTTTTTGTTGTAGCATCACATACACCTTACTCAATTAGTTTTGTTTATCCCTTTAAAAACTTTCAGTTTCAAAAAAACCAGTCAAGATGAAATGTCAAGATGAAATGTCAAGATGAAATCCCATTTTTACCAATAGTTTCACTTTTTTTGTTCACCTGTTGCAGCACAGATGACCAAAGCTGACACCTAGCCACCAGTAGATGTGAAAAAATGTGCAAAGGTCTAAGGGGCTCAGGCTCTTAGATATATCATGAGCCCTTGTGCCTGTGTGTTAATTAATATCTGCCCTCACCAACTTATTGACCTAGCTGCTACTTTTTGGAGAATAAGGTCCTATGCATGAAACACTTCTGATAAGGAACTGCTCCCCATTTTCCAGAAGAAACCCTATGGCATGGAGACTACTAAACATGATCTCCTTGGGGTGCGTAGGGCAGGACCTGTGGTCTCATGTGGGCGCCAGGGTACATCCCTTTGTAAGGGCAAGTCATGAGTTGAAGTGCAACCAAAAGAAAGCTGCTTGTATGTAGGTGTCCGAGTACCGTGTGTTCCCTGGGAATGCATTGGGACTGGGCTTCAGCCCTCGAGAGCGTGCCGTAGGGAAGCATGTCTCTGCTTGTGAAGCTGGGGCACCACATTTAAAGTGTGAAAATATGACAGTTCTCACTAACTTGGCAATTCATAAAAGGAAACATGGATTATTGACTCCTCATAGGCTAGGAAGGGACTGAATTAAACATGTGAAACTTTCCACAATCAGAAAAAAACAGGCGCAATCCCACTTGTGCTACATTTCTAGCTCATCTAGGATGTGTTGAGCCAATGCAGGCCACAAGTGGACTGCAGGATCACTTGAGTGAATGAATGTTGTCCAGCCCGCACAACCAGGTCAAAAGTGGGAATATAAAAAGAACTGAAGCCCGCCATGCTGGCTTCACTGGGCACCTGGCCAACCTGCACATGCCCAGGGGTTTTTTTTTAACCATGGCCACTTTGTGATCACCAGGCCTAGCTGCTACAATTCATGTTGGGGTTGAAGAGATCTGCTCTTCAGAATATGGTCAGGCGCTTTCCGCCAGCTTCTTGGCCACCATGAAGATTTCCTTCCATGGAGATTTCAGGGAGCCACTTCACCATGTGGCTGTGGTTTGTTCTTTGGATTTCTTTCTGATGTGAGGAAATGGAAGGGAAGTCCCAGATGTTACTGAACCGTGTTGAACTGGGAGAGGGAAAAATTTTATCTTTAAGGTCTAGTTCAAAGTTTCATTATTTCTGTCTCTTGAAAGTATTTACAGAATCGTCAGAGACTTTAAGAAGCAATAAGGAGAAGTCAAAGAGAGGAAGGAAGGGAGGGGTAATTTTTCTACATGCAATCAGAGTGCTATATTTATAGGTATTATTTATTCTCATACTTGTATTTTTTCTTACAGTACTGGAAGGCAAGAAAATAATTACACTGTGTTGGAAATTATGTGAATTTTGGAAGATAATTTTCTTGTTAGAGCTCTTATTGAATGATTTATCTGTAATTAATAATGTCCACATTCTATCTGTATAACCTCAATTATAGATTTTATTGTTAAATTAATCTTTGTTCCTTCTTGTTTTCCTGCTTACTTGATGGCTTTTGTGTTTTATCATAAAACATTTAATCAAAAATACACTGTAATTGCTTTCCAACTTACACAGAAGGAAGCAATAAGAATGTGTATTGTTAAGATAAAGGCTTTTCATTCATTACAGCACGAAAACTAAGGACAGAAGTGAAGTTTGCAGCAAATTTGGAACAAAATTTCAAATAAAACAGCATCAGCTATAAAGTATTAATTTTCTTTTTACTTACACTAGATAATGCAGTATTTTTATTACCTCAGAATATATTAACTTGTCCTACGGAGCAGTAATAATTGATTTATTTTATTTTTCTTCTTTCCGCTAAAGGTCACTGAGAGTTTTGCATACCACATCACATTATGGTCCTCCAGCACCCTCTAGTTGTAAAATTCTGCCTGCTGACTTAATTCCAGAACGTGGTGCAAATATAAAACTGTGTAGGCAGTACAGGACGTTACTTGATAGTGATAACACGAAGGGGAAAAAAATAATAAATGAAAAATAAGTGGTCATAAAATCAATGGACAGCTGTAGAAACTTGCCATGCAGTATGAATTTAAAATTGTAGAAATTGAGACATTTAAGTGGTAGCAAAGGTGAAGCTCATGAAGTACACATTAGTAACTAGATTAACTAGTCATGATGTCTGAACAAACTGCACGACAGCAAAATCTGTTTCTGAGGGAGAGACCATCTGTGTTTCAGCTGACATTTACTTTAAGTTCTCCTGTTCACTGGTAGGAGAGTTAAGATTTTTTGTTCTACCCTTAAAAAAACCTCAGTATTTTCTTGACTCTTAAGTATCGAGGGGTAGCGTCCAGATAGCTCATTCCTTTCTTTCAAAGTGCTGCAGCCCTTCAGATATCTTTCTATTTCAGGATTTAAGAACACATTCAAACACTGCATCAGGAATTTCCATGGAGATGAATTAATTAATTGCTTAACTAATTCATTGCTTAACTACATGCACAAATTTAAGCTATACAGTAAGTAAGGATGTGACTTGAAAACTATAACAGCTTCCATGCGCTCATTCCCTGTTGGGATGTGTGAAATGTACTGTGTGGAGTAATCCACACCTTACTTTCTCATACTGTTTCCACTCATACTTGACACTCAGTTTTAGGAGCAGCTCTGTAGTGTTTCTTGGCATCCCCTTTTTTTCGCTCTCATGTTAATTCTAGCTGAGAGGGTGCATGGGAGCAGTCTGTCTTTTGAGTGAGGAAGAAAGCTTATTTCTGTTAAGTGGAACATACAGAAGATTGACCGCTTGGAAACATTGCCAAGCAGCTTTCATTCTTCAAAGTCTTCAAATTAATTTGTCCATGGTAACAGGAAATGTGTGGGTAAAGAGAGGGTGTCTTCGGTGCCCTATTATCCATTAAAGAGAAGGTAGTGACACTGCCTTTTGGAGTAGTTTCAGTGAGCATGAGCCGCAGAGATTGATCTGGCTGTGTAATCACTTTGAAGGAAATGCACTTACAAGTAATCATTATTTCAAAATATTTCACTCTGAAGAGAGACCGTAATTTACTTCAGCAGTTTGTCATAGCTGTTAAGGTAATCTGTTAAGAGATGTTATAATACGTCTGAGACCATTGGTCTCTTCTTCAATTAAAGCAGCTTACTGTTATGGTTATTGGAGGACGTTTGCTGAGGTTATTCATAGAATAGGTAACAATAAATTATTGCTTTCCCAGGGAGCACAACCTGAACATATGAAATGTCAAGTGATTTTTCAGGCTATGGAGATCGCTTAGTGCTGAAATGAGTACAAATGCAGTGTGCAGCAGATAAGGGAATGATAAGACACTGTTCCTTGATGCTCTGGTGTACTAATTCTGGGATTATGGAAGATAATATGGTAAAAAAAATAAAAAATTAGATATATAGAGATTGAATAATAGTGGGGGTTGTGTCTATAATTCAATTTGTGTCTAACAATTTAATTGCTCAGTATAGTAATAATATGCTGTAATAGTTAGCTTCTTTTTGTATCAAGAGTTACTAAAAAAAAGGAAAAATTAAGCTCAACTGTGGTCCCAGAAAGATACAGAAACTAGTTCTTCTCATAGGAAGCCCTACACTTGAATAAGCAATGGAGCATACAGAAAACAAAATGCAGTTTTAAAGACATACAGTTCTCATTGTTGCGGTTTTGTCTATACCATTATATCAAATAAGTCACAATCAATCTGGGCTGCTTGCAGCTCTTGCTTGCATTTTGGCTTACTCAGGAAAGTTGCCTGCCCCTCTACCTCCCAGCACCTGTCCTCATTCCATCAGTGGTAGTGTCAGCAGACATTTAAAACAGAAATTACACGGCTATTTTGAAACCTTTCTGAAAAACCTCTACTGCTATGAATGTGTCTACACTGCAGTCAATAAAATGTCTGCAGCTAGTGCTTATCCAAATTAGCTTTAAACTAGCTGACTTGGGGACAGCTGGCAACGTAGCCATGGTAACAGTGAGCTCCCGCTGGAAAGTCTACCTGCTGGCATAGGAAATTAAAAAATATACTTTGGTGTTAACACCCACAAATCTTTATGCTGCCTTGGCTATTACGCTCAAGCAGTTGGTTTAAAGTTAGCTCGTGTGGGTGTCACATCAGCCCCTGTCTGTGAAGTGTAGATGTACGCTGTGTGACGCACTGTGTGCTAGAACTGAATTATTTTTTCCCACTGGTGATGTGAAAGATGCCACCGTAAAATATTGTCTCTATGGGTCTTGATGACATACAGCATTTCTGCCGTATTTAGTTTTGTGTACTGACTAGAGTGTTCACTAGCAGTGCCGAAAATGAAACTCATTTTCCTGAACCAATGCACATGTAAAAGGATGAGCTGGATTTGCCCACCTGAACATGAATAAGGTTGCCTGCTGAGTCTTGATCATAAGACTATCCCTTTCACACAGTAAAAGAGCCATTCTGTTTAAAGTCCCTAACTCTTAATAGTGGATAGTTATTAAATCATAACCTTTTAAATGATTAATGACACTAAAGAAACCAGTGAGACTAAGACTACTAAAGTCTTTTTTGACTTCCATGCTGCCCGTGGAGGTCAAGCCTGATTTTGAGGGGCACTGATTACTTTTCAGCATGGTGTTTCTCAACATGTCAGTGCCTATCAGGGTTCTGGAGAACAGCATCGACTGACTCTTTCCATACAAGGAAGGTATTTGAGGACCTTCAAGCTCATTAGTCAACTCTTCTTTGGAATGTTGAGGTCAATCTCAAGTCTGCCTGGCACCACTACCTATCATGCAGAGACAGCAGGTACATTAAGCACATGTCTTTCAGTACAAGAAAATGAACAGTCTTTTCCGTTATGGCCTGAAAGTATGGCTTACAGTGATGGAAAATAACCAGTAAGGCAACATGGATTGTTAAGAGTTTCTATCCCACCAGGCAGTTGCTTAAACCGCGTGACGTGCTTTAAAAGGAAGAAGTATCGGGACTGTGGAGTAGAAAGGATAAGGTTTTGGATAGCTGTTCTCCACCTGGTGAGTTCTTCAGGCTGTGGCAGTAGATAGTGTGGGTTCTTTCATAAATATCAGTGTATGTCTGTTTCTTTCTATGACTATCCACAGTGGGGGTCATTTTTCACTTGAGGAAGCGAACTCAAGAAACCCTCCCAAGTATAGCAGGTCAAGTTGCTGTACCACTGCCCCCTGCAAAAGCCTTCCAATCCAGAGGAATCCTTCTCTAACACCATGTGTTGCAAGAAAAATCCCTGCTGAAACTGTGACTGCTGCTGAGAGGAAAAGCTGTGCGTAGGCAGCCCCTGTGTTTCTACCTTCTCTTGCTGTAGCATACATCATGATAATCAATAGCACTGTTTCTCTTTTCTGTTCTGCAAAGCACTGCTTTTATCAAGCCTGAGTTATTTCCTTGGCAGTACACTTCAGCTATCCTACCTTTCATCTCTGTACAGTCAGAGCAGAGATCATGCGTGTGACTCTGTGGGAGGTCATGAAGGCAAGCTGGTGCTAATGTTCAGGAACAGATGAATGGCAATATATGACGCCTGGGATTCCCTTGTTTCTCAGATTTTAGCACCATCTATGGTATCCCATTTTAGTTATTTCCATATAACTCAGAGTATTGTGTTATTTGCATAGCACCTTACCACATGCATTATATTTTTGAGTTAAGTGTATTGAATCATGTATTTCTTGTCAAAAGCAGAGTATGAAAAAAAGTAGCTCACATAACATATTTTAAAATGTTTATTTTCTCTATTAATCTTTAAGCTTGCATTTGACCCAGAGCTTACAGAAATGTATTTCTCAGTGTTTAATAAGCCCTGTATTGCCATAACAGATTTATCAGTGTCTGAGACAGACTTGTTCTTTCAGATTAATTTGTTTGTTTCTTTGACTCCCAAAGGCCAGCTCATTGGAAAACATCAGTTTGAAGACTGGCTATTTCAAAGGCATAGTGGAACTGACTGAAAAGACTAATATTTTTGACCAATACCACTCCAGCATCAGCTTCTGCTTTTGACAAAGCCTGTCTTGCTACCTGCTCCTGCTTCTGACAAATCCTGTTTAGCCTCAGTTTACTGGAGGGTGTAAAATCTTCACAGAGTTTTAAAAATATCTGGCTGATTGTGTCAGCTTCTAAGGCAGCATTGCTCTTATTGACCTCCTGGATGTGCTTCAGGATTGGGCTATTACAGAAACAGTCTTCTTTTCTCAAGCAAATACAAAATATATACTACAACCACCGTGAGCTATAATCCACTTCATGGAATTAAACTTTAGCCTTTATTTTTTAATTCTTCATATTTTTGAGTTGGTTGTTTTCCTGAGGTGAAAAACTTCTTAAAAGAAATTCTTAAATTAATAAATAAATGTGCATTACAGCAGGAGAGGATCACATTGGCCCTGCTTGTTCTCTCTGGATTTAAAGCTCTTCCCTTGCTGTGGCCTTAAAGCCAAAAAGGTTTCCGAGAATCTACTGCTGCTTGTGTCTGCAAGGCTGCCCTACAGAAGCATAGACAAAGACAAGACCCCCTGCATAGGACCTACCCTACAAGGCAAACTAGGCAAAAGCAGAGTTAGGTTTCCCAACCCCTGTGCCTTTGTAATAACATGTTCATCACATTCTCCACTTGATGAGTTTTCTTGCAACAGAGGGGCACTTTATTTAGAAAAATAACAACAATGAAGCCATAGTAATATTCCCAGACACTGAAGTTTCATGGGAGGATTTTACACCACTACTGTAGAATACAGAATATTATGAGTTTCACCATGGGAGATTTTAAACAGGGAATGCATATCCAAGTTGGCAGCACTTTATTATCTGTTACCCATAGGAATGGCTTTATTGCTTTATTTATCACGTGTTTCCACATTGTTTCTATTTCAGGAACAGCATCTTAAAATGGGAATTTTTCTAAATATATGAATTATTAAAGCATATTGTGGCTTATCCTATTTTTTCCCACAGGAATATAAGAAAGAAATAGTGTCTTTTACATTACAGTGCTCTTGCAGCAAGTTTACTTGTGTCTGTGAAGAAAGTCTTGATGAAATTAAATAGGTGGAAAAAAATTTCACAGAGTGTGCAAATGAAACAGTCAAGAATAAATCCATTTATGCAAGACTCATGCTGGGAGTCTGATGAGCTTTGACAATTGGCATAAATTATTTTGGCTGAAAGGAGATTCCATCCTTAAAAGACAGAATAACATTGAACCTTTCAATAGTTTTCATTTCTTGGCTGAAAAGAAAAATACAGCTTTATAGAAAAGACCAGGTCCATACTGACCTCCTATCTGCACCTGACCAGCATGCTCTCCCTTGATACGGTCTTTCTGTCAGAACTGAGTCTATAAGAATTCAATCAAAGAAACTATTTCTTCTCTGACCAAGCCATAAGAATATTGCTGTTAGCTGACTGGGATGTGGTTGCATGGCTGAATGCATGGCTCCATACACAGCGCAAGTTTGAACACTCTACCTAAGTGACGGTCTGTAGCTCAGCACACTGTCCAGTCAGTAAAGAGAGCCAGGTGGCCCTTCCCCAGATTTTCTGTGCAAGTTTGGCAAACTATATTTTCTCTGTTTTCTCGTGTTCCTCTGCATCAAATGATAGATGAAAACAACAGTGCTTCCCATTGCGCTAAGGGCCTTTTCTTTAGACTGGACGTGTCTGGGATGAAAAATATGTATGCTGTATGTTATATATTGCCTTACAGCACTACTGTAATGCACACAAATAATAAAAATTATTTCAGTCTTATTAATAATAGATTCAGTGGTATACAGTAGTGATATCTGTATTTGTCTTCCCCTGGTCTCAACTTTTCTGGAAGTAGTCTGGCTCTGATTTCAAGTGCCTGCTATTCCCCCTCATTTATATTGGCTTTACACTGTAGTTCTTTCTGATTTACTTTCAGAGGAAGATCAAACCCATTGCATGTATACATTCTTCCCTTTAATATTACTCCTTTCTTATCTCTAGAAAGGATTCTTAGAATAACCTCACGGTTCCTTCCTTAGATCCAAATTCCACAGAAGAATCTGCAGAATAACAGAATAATAAATTATATTTTTAAAAAATTACTTATAATTTAAGGTACATGTGCATAAATATCCATATTTAATATAATGACATTCTTAGGACTAAGCCTTCATGAAAACAGCTTGTCAGGATTTAATAACTTGTCAGGATTTTTCCCTTCCATTATTATTGTTTTGTTTGGCAAGTATTTTCAAAATGCAGTAATATCATACCATGTATTTTTTCAGTTCCCTGTAAAATAAATCATCCCCTGTCACAGCACAGAGTGAGCTATGTGGGCCATGGGATATTAAATCACACGCTGGAGTAGTTTCTTCAGTTGCAAGTTCAGAACAAGTTTTATCACATATAATGTAATCAATAAGTACTATTTTTTAAAGAAAAATGGTGATTAATCTATATCTATTTTTTTTTCTAGATTGTTAGTATTAGTAATGCTATATAGTAATTTATCAGTGTATTAAGTTAATTACTAGTAAATAAATTAACAAAAAGGATACTAAAATGTATAGATACCTTTCCTGGGGTTTGTTAGCTAAATTCTTGAGGTGGGAAGCTCACATTAGATGATACCATCTCTCATTTATAGGACAATGATCCAACAGTACTGTAGATATCATCACCTGAGGACTGGTTTATATACAGGAAGTTAAAAGCGATTGCCACACGTCTGTCCAACATGCGGATTGCTTACTGCCTTCTCCAGGATGGAGTGGAAGCCCAGCCCTGCTCTTGTCAGAAAGCAGGGTTTTCTTTCATAGTTGGCATTCAAAACCAAAAGATTGTGGTATCCCTTTTTCAATCTGTTTAAATCCACTGTCATTTCACGGGACGTTACTGTAGTTGGTTCTCCATCTGTATCACACAATCCCTTGCAAATAACACCCCGTTGTCTGTTCTTCTAACGAGGCACTGTATTGAGATGAGTTGTAATTAACAAGATTATAAATTTATCAGGTGACAAATGAAGAAAATTCCACTCTGAAGCATAACATTTATACTACAGACATTTTTTTATGTGCAGTGCTGCAATAGCTGCGAAGAAGTAATATTGCATTCTGCTATCTCGTTCAGCAGTCACGCTTAGAGCGCCTACGAGATTTGTAATTTTCCCTAACTGCCTCAAATAACTGAACTCCTCTCACTGTAAAGAAAATCTGAACTATTGCTACTATTCTGGTATGAAAACAACAGCTAGAACTGGATTATTCTGGATATATGTTTGAGACTAGAAGTTTCTGATGTCTTTATATCTCACTTGCTTTTTCCAAAGGACATCCTGTGTTTTGGGTAAGCTCTTTTCATTGCCTTTGACATTTATTTGCTATAGCTGACCCACCTCTAAAATTAAGGTCCTATCTTGTTAGTACTACTAAAACCACAGGAATCCCAGCAGAATACAGGCAAACGTTGATATATTTCAGCACTCATATTTCCTTCTGATACCATCAGTGAAGAGGTTTTTGTAGTTTTAGTTACAGAAACTGAGATCATTAGACAACATTAGCAGATCTGTTTGATTTAACAGAAAGGCATGAAGGGTGTATTTACATTAACTACAGCTGGTACTGATGGGCTGGGGACAACCAATGTTTGGGAGAGAGGATGATAGATCCTTGCAGGAATATGCCTGCCATTGGTTCATATATTCCTAGTGGTGGCATAAATGCTTTCTCTATCTGTAGGTTGTTATTTCATGTAGCTAGTTTCGACTCAGGACAGTGATGTTTCTAAGTTCAAGGCTAGGTTTTTTGTTGTGTATTCATAACTACCATCCTTGAGCTGCCCTTGAAACCCCATCAGCTTGTCTCTTTCTTTTTAAGTCCTTGATGCATTGCACTATGTATGTTGACCTATAGTGAAAGGACACTGTAAATTCAAAATTGTGAACGCAGCCACCTGCGCACACCATCTCTGTGCATATGTCTAATTAGGGTAATGCAATTAGCAAGGAATAAGGTAAAAGTCTCAGATTAAATGGCAACTACATAAACTCTAATAACAGCCAGCAGTTAATCTGTGTAAGATAACCTTCCATTGTAACGCAACTGAAGTTACGGTAAAGACAAGCAATATCTTTTAGGTTGTCTTTAATGCCACAAATATTATGAGCATAATTTTTTGTACTATAAACTCTGCAATTAAATCCTATGTCTAAAGCAATGATGCAATTAGAAGAATGCCATTTTTTGCGCATTTGCTATGATGTAGATGTATTTCTTAACCAAAGTATGTAATTAAGTGTCCCATAAGAATTGTTTCTTTTTTTCTTACAGTTCTGGTTTGTTATTTTTCCTTCCGTAAAAGCTTGTCATTAACACCACACTTCATCACAATTAATCTCTGGCGAGATATGCCTATGCAGAGGTGAAAGTAAAAATATCTCTTATCTGTGCTGTGAACTAGTTCTTGGACTGAACCAGTGAAGTGGGTTTTGAGAACTAAAAATAAATGTCTGTTGAGCACAAGTCTGTACATTTCTGTGATAACTCGAGTGAGCTCTTTCTTGACAAGATGATTTTCTCAAAATAAAGATTATTGATGCCAAACAAGTAAACAGTGAACCCAAAGGAGATTTCTGTCACTGAAAGATTGTAATGGTAAGGATAAGAGAGCTACTGTTTCAAATTGCAACAGTCCTTTTAATCTTAGATCCTGTTTTTGATAGGACTTTAAAAAAAATAGTGTAAAATGCCTGGAGTGCGTAACTGAACAAAACAAAAGAAAAAAACCTTTATTTTTTTTTTTTTTATATTTCCTGAAGAAAACAATTATAATTTTGTCTCATGCAATTTTATGTATTCCTCCAACTTAATTTATTTTTAATGTTGCTACCTGCTTGAGCTCCATAGTATAATTTCTGCAACAGCACAATTTGTCCCTTACTTATTTGTGTCATATAATACATTTTTTTTTTAGTATTTGCTTGGAGTTTTGTATGATTGATACAATTTTTCTATTATTGTTTTAAGAAAAACATAACAGGGAATGTTTTACTAATCGGTGTTAAATCTTTTACTCACTTGTGAGTGTTGATTGATGATAAAATCAACTGGCAGTGTGCGCTTGCAGCCCAGAAAGCCAATGGTATCCTGGGCTGTATCAAAAGAAGCATGACCAGCAGGTCGAGGAAGGTGATTCTCCTCCTCTGCTCTGCTCTCATGAGACCCCACCTGGAGTACTGTGTCCGGTTCTGGAGTCCCCAACACAAGAAGGACATGGAGCTGTTGGAGTGAGTCCACAGGAGGCTCACAGAGATGATCAGGGGGCTGGAGCACCTCTCCTATGAAGACAGACTGAGAGAGTTGGGGTTGTTCAGCCTGGAGAAGAGAAGGCTCTGGGGAGACCTCATAGCAGCCTTCCAGTACCTGAAGGGGCTACAGGAAAGCTGGAGAGGGACTTTTGACAAGGGCATGGAGTGATAGGACAAGGAGGAATGGCTTCAAACTGAAAGAGGGTAGATTTAGATTGGATATTAGGAAGAAGTTCTTTCCTGTGAAGGTGGTGAGACACTGGCACAGGGTGCCCAAGGAAGTTGTGGCTGCCCCCTCCCTGGCAGTGTCCAAGGCCAGGTTGGATGGGGCTTTGAGCAACCTGGTCTGGTGGGAGGTGTCTCTGCCCATGGCAGGGGGGGTGGAACTGGATGATCTTTAAGGTCCCTTCCAACCCAAACAGGTCTGTGATTCATTCTATGATTCTGTCGCTTGAATTTCCCTTTATTTTCCTAGCGACAGAAGCCGTGACAAATTATAAAACTACAAAGGTGATCTAAAAAAAATGTACAATAATAACATAACCATTCCTTAAACTAAATTCATAACATGAACATCTTTCTTTTTACAAGAAGAATTATTAGTATTTTGCTTTTTAAAATAAATTTTAGAAAGAATAAAAAATGCAGCTTTACACAATTTGCTTATAAATGAACCCACGACCTAATTCTCAGTTAGCTGTGGAAGCATAAAACCATATCACGTTTCCATTTCACTGGAAAATGGTTATGAATGTGGTGTTGGTATAAATGGAAACTGATGCTCGTGTACCTTCTGATACTTCTATAAGGTTCAAAATAGAAGCACCCCTACAGAAGAAGAAAAATTGAGGTTTCATTTACTCCCTGAGTGGCTGCAGTGAATTTTGTTCTGCTTTACTGTGGAGGGAGCAAAAAAGCAGTCTGTCACCACCACATATATCATTACACTGTCAGCTAGCCAAATTGCCTGGGCCCTACTGAGCAGCCTGGACCTGGGCATCCCACTCCCAAGGTGCCACACAGTCTTTTCCCCCTCCACTGAGTTGGCTCCTGGCCAGTTTGGTCTCCTGGACAACAGCAGGGTTAACCCTAGAGCATTGTCTTTGCAGCTTCCCTGCTTGTTCAAAGAGCTCTTGGCCCCAAAGCCTTGTGCAGAGGATGTGAACGAGATTGTACAGGTATTGTTTCAGACAAGAAAAGCAGGAGAGATTCACTCTGGCACTGCTGAATATTATGAGAAGCTGTCTTATTTGGATTAAGGAGCTTAGGGTAAAAGTTAGGGATTCATTAGTTTTGCTGTGGCTGAAAGCATCTCTGCGAAGCATATTTGAGTGCTATCCTGAATCCTGTGTGAGGTCATAAAACAAGTTTTTGCAAACTAGCGATGCGATATCAGTGTCAGAGCTTCCATTCTCTATAGGAGTTCTGTGTTCATGAACTAATTTTACCTTCTTGGGGTACAAAAAAAGTCAAGTCTCTGACACTCTTTGACCTTGTCAGGATACCAGGTTTGCAATAGGCTCAAATTTGGAAAAGATCAGCTGATTTCTCCAGGTTTCTAAGGTAGGCGGAGTAGGCATATATTTTATGGGTAGTTTTTATGAATTAAACATTAAACCAATAAAGTGCTTTCTCCATGCTGAGAATGATCATTACACGGTCCATTTCCCACGGGCTGCTATTTGTCCAGTAGCCTTGCTCAAAATACTGCCTTAGCACACTCACTACAACGACAGAAACAACCACCTACAATATTCATAAATCTAAATGCAGTCATAAGGAATGTTGGAGCCAGCATATCCAAAGGTTTTCTTATCCCTGGCACATATTAGCCTTGGGTTTCAGTCTGTCTGTAATTTGTAGATCTGGAGCTGCTCCTCAGTATCGTTGCTTGGGATTCTGAAGATGCAAGGTCACCACAAATAAGAGAATGAGTAACAACAAAAGTGTACCCCAGATACGACAATGGAGAGGAGACTGTAACATTCTTGTCAACTTGTATTTGACTTCTAACATTTTAGTGTGTTGTTTATGAATGTAGGGAACTGAGGTGGAGAAGTGTTTTTGACAAGTACCATACCTCAGCTGAGTACAGCCCACCAGTATACGTCTTCATCATCTCCAAAGGAATTTTCTGTATGAACAATGAGTAATACATTTCTCACAGGTGTCAGCAAAGATGCAAGGCTAAAGGAGAATTTCAATGATTAAGAACTGACCTGAAAAATGGGTGTAGGGTTCATATTTCAAACATAGATGTCTGCATGGAAAAAGGAATAAGAACATGATGAGAATAAAATACAATGCTGGAGTCAAGGTTGGCATTGCTTGTGGAACAGATGGGAGAGGTGGCAGATGAAAAGAGAGAGGATCAAGGCTGGCTGTTACTGTCTAAAGCAAAAACCCAACACATTTGAATTAGCTGTGCTCTGCAGGGAGAATGGGGATGGTAAAATCAAAATAACAGGAAAGAAAAAAAAGGTTCTGGTGGTGATGCGTTGGAAAACCAGGTGGAAATAAGGCAAGGAAGGAGACAGCAAAGAAGAAGAGAGGAAACAGGTAGGCAAGAAAAAATTAGGACAGGAATAAGAAATTTATTCCTTGGAACTGAGACAAAGCAATGGAACTTGTTTATGCTGTTGGAAGAAAAGGGAAGATATTGCCAGACAAGAATAACAGATTTAGCATGAATAGTCTAATCTGAATGTGTTCCCTTTACCTTTTTCCAGAGCCTTAATAATGTAATTTGCTATAATTTCAGTAGAAAAAAATGAAGTAAGCTATAGCTGATTTTCCACGCACACAAATAGTCCAGCATACATCTAACTGACTTTATTGGCAAAATAAATGTAAATTTTCTTTCAAATAGCAAGAATGCGAGTAGCTCAGATAAATATAGTAAATCCCATTTAGCTATAAATTTCTCACAACGGTTTACTAAGCCAGTAACAAACTGCATTGTCGCAGCTGCTATACAGCAAGAGGAACTTAAAGTTGTATGATTGTCACTAATTATTTTACATTAGTTATACCACAGGGTAATGATGTTGCTTTTTTCCACCGTCAGAATTACCTAACAGAAGCATAAGCTATTCCTTAGCATATGTCATCCCCGGCTATATGTACTGTTAATGGGGACAGTATGTGTTTGCTAATCAGAAGAGGAAGCAGAATGAACATGGGAGATCAGGATGTACTTTTCATTTTTAGAAAGACTCTTGAGATCCAGAATGAACATATGGGACTAAACAACTTAAGCAAGATTTGGAACTCAAAACTTCCATTTGTATTTCTTCACTTACATTTACTGATATTTTCAAAAGTTCTGTAGCTTTTAAAAATCCAAAGACAGCAATATTTTTTGAAGGGAAGAATTTCTTGACTGGTCATAGAATCAAAGGATTCATACATTGGTGCAGCATTTTTGCTTCCTTTAATATCTGCATATTTTGAGACTTCTTTCCTGATGAAAAAAAATAATGACAATAATTCTGAACATAAAACCCAAGCATTGATGGCATATAAGGCCAGAAGGGACCACTGTAATCTTTTAGTCCAAGTCTTGCCAAGAGCCTTCTCAGAATTTAACTTTTTCAACAAGGATTTTTAGAAAAGAATCTGATTTTAACTGAGCATTTTCCAGGGCTGAGAAATTCACTACAATTCCATGGCCAGTGACACATTATTAAAACACCAAAAAAAAAAATAATAAATTGGAATATGATTAATATCAGCATTCAAACACCAAGTTTTGTTACTGCATCCACCTCCTCAAATGCTTCATATAATCAAAATTACTTTCTTGAAGTATGTACTCCATGTCACCAAGTCATTCCTGAACTACCTTTTTTGATAAGTATTTGCAGTGATCACTAAATGTTTCCAAGTGCAAGGCAAAAATTTCCAGTTCTTCAGTCATTTCCAAGTTTTGTTCCATGTCTCCTGTGCACCTGCTGAAACATGTGAACATCTGGTTAAGTTTTAGCCACTGTCTCAATCAGGATTGTGCCAGGATGGATCTCTGAGGAAATGTGTTCCTGATAAACACACATTTATTCCTGATTAGCACATATATTAGCCCTTTTCAGCTTCCTCACCAACTTCTATCTTATGTTCAGAATATCACCTGTTAGAACCTATTAAATCAAATATAGTCATGACTGAATCCTACACTCTTTGCAATAGGGAGCATATCTCTCCTGTAATTCTATGGAATTGGGATTAAACACTTAGCCTTTTTAGGGGTTTTACATCTTGCTATTTGATACCTGGCCTTCTGTCATTGTTTTCATTATTATTGCACTGCTATGTTTCTTTCAACAAGTGGTTGATGCTTCTTATTAACAGCCCCTCTGTCGATGCTTGGTTCAGATTCTGAACTAATGTATTATTAATGAGCTTTTATCATAGATTTAGAAGAATGCATATAAGAATATAATCTGTTTTTAAGATTTAAATCCTTACTTACCTCTGCTAGATTATTTTCCTTTTCTTGTGCAAAAAGCATTGGATGTGATTCCCAGTAACACAGTCTGATTTTTTTTATGCACAGTGTTAATGAGTATGTCTATTCTTAGTACATGGCCATAAATTACTATCACCTATGAATTTTTTTTTCTCCTTTGCCTGCTTGCATCTTTTTGATTAGTATAGGACTGTATAAAAAATAGTCTTGAAGAAAGCCTTATTTTATTATCAGCATTTTCCCTGTTATTAAATTCTGATTAATCTGTTTTCTTGCTGATTCACTAGACCATGCTGTCCTTTTGTACTTACTCATCTCAGTTGAAATCTTTTCTTCTTCTCTGGCACACCAACAGTAGAATATGGCCATATTATTTGACATTTTTTCTACATGTTCTGATGTGATGATCCAAATCTGGAATGTTACATGCACATACATACACACGCTCATTGTACATGATGTACATGTATACATGCTCACAATTCTGCAACGTGAAATTATGCATTAGGAAACCAACAGATAGGGTGGTGTCAGTTGTGATTGTCATGGCAGTTGTTATTATCTCACCACAAATAGTCTGTACAAAACCCCCAGCTGTATTTGGTAATTAACTTCTTACTCAACTTCGTGCTTTATTTCACCTACCTGCTCTGCTGTGTTCTGTAGGTCTTTAGCTTGGAAGGTGTAGCAAGGACACTGTCAAAGCAGAAAGCAGGTTCTGGACCTTCATCTATAACCTGTTTGACACAAGTAAGGCTGCTCGTTGTGTAGTGCCCACTACAGTGGGATCCAAACTTAGTTTAGGATTTTTTCATGGTATAAACATATAAACAATGAAATAGCATTTTATTACCTAACCAGGTGAGACATGCATCACCATGAATGATTCTTACTGTGTCTGACAAAGGCCTTGATGTGCATGTGGAATAGCACTGTTCTCTAAAACACACACAAAAAACCCAACCCAAAACCAATCAACCAATGAAAACAGCTTAGAGTTTTAAATCCCTTCTATAACTGTAAAGAAGATTAGTTTGAAAAGTGAGATTCTTCTAGTTTTCATGTTTATATTTTGCATAATCTTAATCCTTTTTCTATTTTAGTTCATCATGCCGCTGGAATGTTTATTGCCACATGGGATTTTTGTTTTGTTGTAAAATATTAAAATACAATCTTCAAACTAAAATCTTTGCTGCATTTTAACTTTATTTGATAAGCATAAGTGGATTCTTCAGACTTGGGTGGAAAAATTGCGTGTTTATGATTTATCTGTGCTCCTGTTAAAGATTGGCAATATTACACTAAAATATTTACTAGAATTAAATGCCTGTACATCTGATTGTTCCGGGCACAGTGAGGGCTACCTGAATGCAAACTTTCCTCTGATACCTTTATTGATTGACACAGTGACACTGTTTGCTCCTTTCATGGAATTCGGCAGCGGGCTTTACCATGGAGCACAAACCTGACTACTGAAAGGGACCAGGGAGGGGAGAGAGCAAGGAAGGGCTGTTGTCACTCTGCCATTCCACCCACACAACATGATAGGGTCTATAAGCTCACGATGTTAAAACTCACTCAGTTTTCTTTCTAAGGCTCATCTCATTCTGTGGTGAAAGAGGGAGGATGACGCAAGTACAGACAGAAGCTAATGCAGCATTTCCTAGTGAAATCACTCAAATGAAACTAAACTCATCATTAATTACTGATGGGTAAAGGGCCTCAAACTGCCCACTTCCTATGCGTGTAGAATATGTACTTATAGTGACATCTGGGTATCTGAGGCTTTGAGACCTTGCTTTGTCACTGGAAAGGAGAATTAAGACAATTTAATAATGAAAAAAAAAATCAGTATCCTTTCCTACATGGATATTCCTTTTATTAACATCAACAACAACAAACAACAAAAAAACAGAAAAAGACACACACACAAAAAGAAACCCCCCCAAAAAAACAACAAAAAAACCCCAGCAAATGATGATTTCCTAGCAAATTCATTGTCACAGCTACAATATCAGTACACTGATGCTTCTGCTGCAAGATACGTGTGTGACTGTGTGTGTCCGTGTGTCTGTGTGTGTCTGTGTGTCCGTCTGTGTCCGTCTGTGTGTCCGTGTGTCCATGCGGTGCATAGCAACAGACTTCGTGTCAAACTGAAAAATGCCAAATTTAGCTTGCAGTGAATCATTATAGCTGGAACCCATCTTTAAAAGACGATCCCCGTTACACGTGAACATGAAACACCTGTGTAGGTTGAAACCTTCCTGCACATTAACTCTGCTGTTCCGGTTACCGTGGTTAAAAATTCGCTTCCCGGGGGTGCCTGGGGG
>VZRW01012670.1:34984-51545 GCA_013398125.1 Aegotheles bennettii | reverse complement strand
ATTTTCTCCCTACATACCCTAATAACTTCCTTGTAGTCCTCGAGAGTTGTCAGTCCCTTCATCCAAAGGTGGTAAATTCTCTATTTTTCTCTGAGATCAAACAAATTATCCCTTTTGAACCAGGCTGGTCTTCTTTCCCACCAGTTCATTTTTCAGCACAAGGGGACAGCCTGCACCTGTGTCTTGAAAACTTACTTCTTGAAAAGTGTCATTCCTTTCTGGACCTCTTTGCCCTTCAGCACTGTTTCCCAAGGGACTCTCTCGACCAATGTCCTATACAGGTCAAAGTCTGCCCTCTGGAAGTCTAGGGCAGCAGTTTTGCTGATCCTCTTCCTTACCTCTCCAAAAACTGAAAATTCTATCATCTCGTGATTGCTGTGCCCAAGACAGCCTCCAACACCTACGTTGCCCATCAGCCCTTAGCAGTAGGATAGGATGCTGTTTGATGGTTTTTCAAAGAGTATGATGTGTGAGTGGCTGAAATTATTTTCGACTGCTTATTTTCTTCCCCATGAATCCTTCCATCTATAAGGTGAAGAGAAAAATACAGAGCATTACACTTGTGTCACAGTATTAAATATCTGCTTTGTGCTATGTGTTCTCTTTATCTTTTTTACAGCTATTGTTTCATAGAGAAGGTAAATTTGAAGACAGGCTTGTTGTTAAACACATTTTTCCTTAATGCACATCAGGTACAGCTCTGTCTAAATGAAGAGAGAGTCAGAATATCTGGCTAATCATCTCAGTTGTACTGCTGCTGGTTTGCTGCATAACCTGAGGTCAGTCTCTAAACCTCCACAAACATTAATTTTATTCTCATTTCCTAAGAAGAACTACAGCAAAGAGCTTTAAGATCAGGTACTACAATGATTGATGCTAAAGAGACAAGATAGATATAGAAAAATTACGCTTGAAATTCTAAGTGACAGTTAATTGATATGCATAATCCACCAAGATAGATTATAATTATTTAAAAAACTGCTTATTCACTTTTCTCTGAAGTCCAAAATCTAGAAAAGAGTAGGAAATTAAATACTGTTTAGCCATGAATATGGCAATTTATCAGCACATTTAAGTACTAATTTGTAAGCCTGTCTTCTGATGCTTAAGCTTAGAGAGCCTTTTTAGAGAGTTTCTTTTTTTTTCATCTGAGCTTGTGAAATATATAAGAAGAAAATTCACCACAGGAAATGTTTCTGTCCAAAAACATAGCTTCCATGCTAGATTTAAAGAAAATACAAAATGGATGAGTCCACCAAGTTATGATTGGTAAAAGTAATTTAAGAATACAGAAAAATACTTCTCATATTGTCAATTCACAATTTATTTTGCCTTAAATATTTGTAAATTCACAGATGTTCTAATTATAAAACACCAAATTAGTTTTTCAATTTATTTAAAATCTGTTACCCTTTCTATAGAGGCCAAACACTAAATCTTTGTTAAAATAAAGCAGAATGAAAAATAAATGTGCAATTATGTTAAAATTTGACAAAAAAAACCCCAGCGTAAAAAAAAGCAGTGTCTTTTTTCTAGTACATTTGCAGGGAGTAGCTTATAATTCTGGAATTATTATTTGTTCCTACACAATATTGATGCCAGCTCATTGCCTTTTTGTGGTTACCTCCAAGTCACTAGAAAAAGTATTTTAAAAGAGGGGCACAAAATTTAAAATTTATTAAATGTTCACAATGCTGTAAGTGTTAGTGAAAATTCTTAACAGTATTGTTATATCTTTTTCATTTATATAATTCATACACTTTTTAAAATACCTTTGCACTGTAAAGTAGTTTCAAAAGATTCTCACATTTTAAAAAATGATCCTTCAAATTACTTGTACATGGACAGCTTTTTCCACATTTTTACTACAGCATTCATTATGAAACGTGGCAGGCTAAGAGCACTACAGAAAGGTTTCTAGTTATCCGTAGCATGGATGTTATGGTAAATAATATAATTTTATGATTTGTTTCACTGGTTTTTCCACTATCCATCTTGTTTTGAGAACTAGCTGACAAGAAATAAATGCATTTACTATGTACAGTAATTAATATTCACTAATTAACATATCATAAGGAACCATTTAGAGGCCAGTGTAGATATGGCTCAACTGTTTAAAAGTCTGATTAACATCTAAGCCTCTTTATATTCCCAACAGTAAGTTACTTCAAATGAGGATTGTTTAATTATTATTAAAATTAGAAAATATAACTTCTAAACAAAACATGTGATACCCCAAATAAAAAGAGTACTTTAAAAATACGATTTTCTGAAAATATACCATGTGTGCAAAAAAGTCTGTTCCTTCCTCCTGTTACAAGACCTGACTCTCCAGGCAGGCTTTCAGCTTTTGTGAGAGTTTCCCTAGTGGAACAAATTTTACATGTACGCTTTGCAGCTCATAAAGAATTAATGAAAATTGGCCTTACACTGTTATTTCTCTTGTGACTTGTTTTCAATGGGTAAAGTTTTGTGCTCTCTTAAAACAACATACTGTAAGTTGTTTTTCTCTCAGTTTATAATTCATATTTATCTTTGGCAGTGTCAGTAGCAACAAGCCTAATCACAACCACTAAATATTTTGTTTAAGTCAAAATAATTGAATTATGATGGCTTTTTCTCAATACCGAAATGGAATCCTATTTCTGCATATTCTGACCCACAGACCTCCAACAGAACTGCAGATGCTCTGAAGAGACACTAATACTTTAGATTATTCAGCTGAGAAAGAACTGAGCCAAAAGCCAATGTCATCATCAGTGTGGGAAGAGTCAAAGAGCTTCAGTAGAAAAGAGAACTTCACTAAGAAAGCTTCAACTCAGAGCCAGCTGATCACCCCTGTTTTTAAGGCTCCCTGTTGGTAATAAACTGCTTTGGAGCCTCATGCAAGACTAGTCATTCATGTCATGTGACTATAATGGTCTGTCTTTAGCAGCTGGGAAGCCTACATCAGGAGGTTATGTCTTGGTTTTCTCAGTTAGGGTGAACTGCAAGCCCAAGACATAAATTTATTGCTTACTTCTCCCCAAAGGGAAGAAAATAAACAAAGCACATGGCTGTGAGATTTAGAAAATCTAACCATACAAATTTAATAAAACAGGGAAAAAGGGAACAGGTACAAAAGGAAAATGGAGGGAAAAAGGATAAATATATTTACAAAATCCCGAAACCAGGAGTCCAGGGAAGGAAGAGCTTTTCTCTCTCGTCTGGTCTGCTGCGAAGCCTGGGGCGAAGAGGGAAGAAGAAAAAAACCAGTCTCTCTATACGGGCAAACATCGCTGCCTCCCCCTTCAAGAATGCAGTTCAAAAACAAAAGAAGGAAAAAAACAGTCTCTCTTCATAGGCGAAGGAAAAAAAAACTGATAAGGCCTTCTGCTCTGCTCCGAAACCAAAACAGAGAGAAAAGGAAAAAAAAACTTAGCTCAATACTTTTCAGTTTATCAGCAGAAGGCTTGATATGGAATAACTCGTTTAACTCATTTGTTCCCAAGACGGACAAAACTTCAAACTATAACAGGTTATAAAAAAGACAGACAATAAGTCAGTTTTGGGGGAAGTGATTTAAAAATTATCCGAGGCATTAATGAGAATAAAAATTGAATTAATTAAATTAAATCAGCCATTTGTTGTTGATAAATTTGAAAGTCACTGTCATCAAGTCATTATATTCCTAAGATGGGTATTTGGCTTATCTTTCTCCCCTACAGAGTTTTTACAGAATTTCATCTGGAGACAAAAAGACATATATTCAGTGAAACCTATATTAACATTCAAAATAATGAATGGCAATAAATGTATTTAACAGATCTGCTCTGCTTTGAGAGTTACTTCAGAACATGATAAGATAATTCTAGGAAGAGTAGCTCATTTCAGTGTGCTTCAAGAAGATTTGGATAATAACAATAGTTCATTTTCAGAACAAGCATCTTTTTAAAAATACCAGAATATTCTGAGGTCAAATGTTACCCAGTACTATAGAGGAGGTTCTCTGTTTCAGGAGGCAACAGGGTTCTCATGATTAGAAAGAGATCACACGAGATAGGGCCTCACAAGGAGAAACACTGGGTGAACCCGAATAAGGGACTCCTCCTTTCACTGCTCCTCTTCCTTTATTCTGCTGGTGCTTGGCCCTACCAATTACCCTCCAGTTTTGCTAGGTTCCCCTACAGAAACTGCAATATCCTAATATAAGATTAATAATAACTGTCAAATCTGCATCTGTTACAACAAACAGTTCAGATTTTTCTTGAGACCTTCTGAATAGGAATAAAAGGGAGACTATGAAGTTATCTCACAAAATACAAGTTCCTAAGGCCTACTGACAAAAAAAAATATGTATTTTCAAGGAGGAGAAGTTTAGTCTGCGAAAAGTAGAATGTGCACAGATCATCTAATGCAATTCAGCTCTTCTTATTCCCCACTACACTCCCATCAAAAAAAGGAGAAAATTAACTCTGAAAATTACTTCATTCTTTCAAGTATTAAAGGAAAAGATACATTTTGTTAAGAAATTTGCCATTATGACTTCTGAAAAAAATATATTTCTGTCATGGAGTCATCTGTATTTTTGCCAGTTCTACAAAAGTTTAACAATATTGTTAATTAATATTATTGTTTGTTTCTTAAAAGAAAAATTATGTTCATTAAATCAGCAATCAGTATCGGTAGAATAAAAAGCCATTAGATTCCAAATTCTTTAAACCAAGAATTCTTTAAACCAAGTTGTAGTCTTTCAAGAGTTACAGGAAACAAACTTGCCTCAAAACAGTTGGAAAATGACACTTCCAAATGCAAACTCCATTGAGACATTTACCTATGGTCCAGCAGATGTGGGACTATCCTTTCTCTTTGCCTTTACCTTACAGTTATTTTCCTGTCATATCAGAAGTACTACCTACTACTGGAAACTGTAGCATAATTTCAGTACTGGAGGAGAGACAATAAGGTCAGCTGGGAAAGATGACCTGGTGGATCTATGTCAAATGATTTGCTTTATGAGCAGAAATAATTAATATAATTAGAGCAGATAAATTTAAGAACCACACCTACACCATGGCACTATTTACAATTTTTATAATATTTTTTAAAAAGAGGAAAACAATTTAATTGACTACAGAGCAAGCTCAGCATAACAAGATATCAGTTCATGTACCATGATACAAAATACAAAAATGTCTGTAAAAGAACTGGAAAAAAAAATAAAACAACATGAAGCACAGTGAAAAATACAAACTCTGCAACTACAGTATTCCTCAGCATGTTATACTTTTCCTGAGAATTCGCTCACCTTAATTAAAATCTGCTTTTGTAATTTCTCCAGAGACCCTCAAACCACCTCTAAAGACATCCACTGCAATTCATGCTAAGATAACTGGTCTGTAATTTACTCATATATCTCCAGTTTTTTCCTTAATAATTGGATTATGCTGGCCGCTCCAGCGCAGGCCAGGGATTTCTCCTGAACTAAGTGAATTAGAACAACATGTGATATAGCTTTTCCAATTCCTTTCCTCACCTCTTTTAGCACTTTTTGAAGACTACTGTCAAGTCCTGAGGCCTGAGTGATTTTAAGGTCTTAACCTTCTAAAATTCTTTGCACGAGCCCTGATCTGTGTAATCTGCATCAGTATCTGCCTGCTAGCATGCTAAAACACAACACAATATGTTTTGTTTTCTTTTTTTTTTTCCCTATAAAGTACTTTTCCAGGTGGAAAATCTGTGAAATGAGCCCATGAATAGGGAATATTCTGGAGGCTTTTCTACTGTTGCAGAAGTTCCTGAGGATGACATTTATTTGCAAAATTTTCTATTTGAAATATCTCAGGGTACCTGGCAGACAGTAGACTTCAAGACAGATTACAGCAAACACCTGCCCAGGATGTGGGGAATGCCAACCTTGTGCCTGAGATTGGGAATGAATACTTGCGAAACCTGCATGTAACCTCTCTATCTTGTAAGAAAAACTGTCTCACCTTGTGTATAAAGTTCTGACTCTGAAAACAGCCATCAGAAAAAGCTTTGCCTGAGCAGCAGGAAAATTAAGTCTCAATTATATTCCTTTCCGACACTTAAAATTTTTTGAAAAAATGAGTTTGAACAAAACACAAAATGTTAAGGTCCTAAATATGACTCAATCACTTAATTAAATATGACTTATAACCTTATTGGGGAACACCATTAGGTAGGTCCTCAACACTTTTGAAGGATTTTAGTTTTAACTGTGCAAGCAATTTGAGTAACACCAAAGGAGTCTGAAAATTTTATAGATTTTATCTTTCACAGACGTATGGATATTAACTACAGTTAATGATTTGACTCCAACAATGTTATTTGCTCCCGTGAGATTAGCTTATAAACAGGGTCTCTGATTTCACTGATTTCTATTGAATTACTTTGCACTAGTGAATGCAGATTCAGAGCTGGATATTGTCATGTGTATTGAGTATATCTAGCAAATTGTTATTTAGCACATTTTGAATATACAGAATATTGGACTCAGAATATTAATATTGAATCTCTGTCCCTTTCTTATTGAGTTTTATGGAAAATTTATAGCTATTAAATTAATTCCTGCTCCCTTGTTAGCAGTGTTATTTTATGTTACTGAACTTTCTTGATGACTAGGTTTTCCTTTTACATTAAAAAGAAAAGGCAAAAGTATTTGTCTCTCTAGACTTTTAATAGAAGTCTATGACATGTTTATTTAGAAGGCTTCAGGTGGGTCTTGTAATATCAAGTACATTACTCTTTCGCCCATGGACCTCTTTCACCTTTTATTATCCCCTTGCTTTATGAATAGATAATACATGCATTCATATTTCCCACTTGTCAAACTCAGGCAGAAGTGAAAATAAGCAGCACAAATTGGCAGATAATGCACCTTATTTCCATGTAGAAGCAGGTGCATTTTCTTCAGCATAAGTGGCAAGATGACACTGATCCACTTTGACAGGCAGGCTGATCTGAAATTACTCAGCACACCTTGCCACTTGTTGAGGGAGAGTCTCCCATGAGCTAGTTCTGAAATTTTTCTGTCCCCAAGGTGTTAATTAAAATTTACTGGATAATATTTGCAAAGCTCAATGGTTCTAGTTAGAGCAATTATCAGTTATTAAATGTTAGTGCCAGAGATGACACCTGATGATTGTATGCTTTATTAGACGGTTTCCTTCTCTCTTATTTTTTATTTTTTTAAATCTTTGTTTTACTTCTTGAAGAAGCTAGATCAACTAAGTGTCTCAATCAGCTTTTAGACTAAAAATTACTCAAACGGGATTTTTATTATCTATTTATCCTTGAGTTTCTTACCAGCTACTAATTAAGGATTTACAAAAGAGGGACAGACTCATTACAAAAGCCTTTAAAAAAACTTGCAGAAGCCCACCTGTGTTATAATTTTAGTAACCAAAAGGAGAGGTCAGCTTAGTGCTGTGAAAAGAAGAGAGTACTCCTTGATTAAACTCACTCCTCAGTTCAAATTTCAAACTCTCAGAGAACCAGTCTCAGAGACTGGTTAATCATGCATGCAATAAACAGCAGCCTCTTTCAACTTACTGAAGTACAGGTGTCAGTAAAGTTTACAGTCTAGATGCCTAGCAGCTGGCTTCTTTCCCTCTTCCTTTAATTTTTCATCAATGTATAGAAACACAGACACCCTGAAAGAAATATTTTAATATTTTTATTGCTAACAGAAGAAAAGTGTTTCCTTGTACTCTGATTCCTTTTTATTTACATAATTCATTGATTAATACTACTGTAGTGTTTTTTCCCTAAATCCTTTGAAATTTCTAGTCAGCTTCTTGCAATGGCTGAGGTAAGGAACAACCTTCCTGCTCACCAAGGACCTGTTCTTCCTGGTCTCTCTAACATAATTAGGTCATGTTAAGTTTCATGCCTGGAACTAGCCAACCCCATTAAAGACATCATACTGAAATATCCAAATATTTGTATGCTACATAGGTAGCTTTCAGCTATAGGTCATACTACATCTGGCCCTCATGGCCCTACAATAACCACAGCAGAGGACAAAGCTGCTAGGATTTGTCTCTGTGAGTATCCAGTTATGCAACCTACCCAAAGACCATAAAACTCACTTCAATGTTTGTCAGAGGTAGGTACACAAATCAGCACATGAAACAGACGGGAAAAAACACAACCAAAACTGCAAGCTCACAAACTCTTACTGGGTATTACACTCCAGACAATTTTTTGCTTTGTTTAACTGAAAATGCTTCTTCTGGGTGATGAAAGAAAGAAAATACCAAGAAGGGATAGGCCTGTAGGAGTTTAACATGACAAGATTATTTTAAGTTCAACTTGAAAGTCATATCTCGTAACAGTGCGTTGCCTTACTTTGTAAAGGCAACAGGTTTGATGCAATTTCATTAAGTTCAGTTCACTGCACCAACATCTGTGTGTCCCTGGGCTTTCCAAATGGCTGAAGAATAAGACTTCTTATTAATCTGTGGGAAGAGTCCTGTCCTGTCCTCAAAAAATGTGAGAGCAGCAGTCAGAAGAAAAGATAGAGGCAAAAAGAGAGGCAGAAGGAAGATAAAAATTGTGGAGGAGAAGAACAAAGCATGGAAAGGAAGGGCTGGTGAGGTAGCCATGTCATGTGGGTGAATAATTATCACCGAAAAAATGAATGATAGCAGACATAAATACCTTATATAGTTTCAAATCTTAAAAAACCCCTTTGGTCCTCATGTTATATTGTCTTCAATGGTGAGCACATTATGTATCCATACACATGATGTAAACCACTGAACATCATATTTGACAAATACTGTAAGTAAACACATGACTTTTCAAAGCTACTTCACACCGCAAAAATAACAGGTTTTCCTCATAACACACTTACACACCTACCTCAAAAAGCATCAGAATAAACATCAATGTCAGAGTCTCATTAAACACAAGAGAAAGTACAACTACTCAGGAATTTTCCAAGTAACAGATTTTCTGAGAGAGAATCAGAAATTCATTGAAACCTGCATTTATCCCTGGAAGCAAAATGGTGTTTATCATGCTCTGGTCCAGAAAGGTTTCTTCAATGCTGGAATTTTTGATCAAGAAGAGAGATCAGACATACTAAAAAATTTTAGAGAAATTATGCTAAGTAAAAACTAGAAGACACCAACTCAGAGAAAGAAAGGGCATGAAGTTTTGATGTGGATGTCTGAGGACCAAGTCCATTATCTCCATCAGACTCAGCAGAGCAGTGCTTCAAGGTCACTCTCTTACCTCTCTTCAAGCCTGTAATGAGGGTTATTAGCTAGAGAAACAAATCAATTAGTCTATGTTCTTAAACCATGATGCAAAATGCTTTTGCTACCCAATTTTCAATGAGAAAAATATTGAGACACAACTACAGGTTGGAGAGATGGGCAAATGGAACCTCATGAGGTTCAGCACAGGGAATTGCACAGTCCTGCCCCTGGGGAGACACAAGCCCATTTGCCTCTACATGATAGGGGCTGAACAGATAGGAAGAAGCCTTGCAGAAAAGGACCCAGGATGCCTGGAGGAGAGGAAATTGAACAAGAGTCCACACTGTGCTTTTGTGGCAAAGGTGGCCAGCAGCATGCTGGGCTGCATAAGGTGGACTGTTGCCCATAGGCTGAGGTAGGTGATCCATTCCCACTTCTCAGCACTGGTGAGGCCACTGCTGGCATACTGTGACCACTTTGGGGCTCCCCACTACAAGACAGACATGGATCTGCTAGAGTATTTAGCCAAAGTCTGGACCAAGATGATGGACTGGAGCACCTTCCAAGGAGGAACAGCAGACAGAGTGCAGACTGCTGAGCCTGGAGAAGACAAGGTTCAGGGGAACCTCATCCCTGATATCTGAAGGGAGGATGTAAAGGTGACGGAGCCAGGCTCTGGTTAATGGTGCCCAGTGACAGAGCAAAAGCAATGGAAAAAATCTGGAACACTGCAGGTTCCTCCTCAACATGAAGAGGTACTCTTTTACTGTGAGGATAACAACATAGTAACATTTTGCCCAGAGAGTTGGAGGACTCTCCATCCTTGGACATCTTCAAAAGCCATCTGGACTGGGTCCTGGGCAACATGCTCTATGGGAATATGCTTAAGCAAAGACCTTGGGCATGGTGACCTCCAGAGGTTAATCTCAACCTCAGCCATTCTGTTGCCTCAAGGGCTTTTCCTCCAGTTACAAGGGGCAGGTCCTCCTCTCCCGAGAGAATCCCTCAGAGGAGATAAGTCAGAGATGCTTTAGCATCGAGGAGCTCACCAGGGCTCTCCTCCTGTATTGCTGGGCTGCCCATTGCCAGGTCTTTGTGCTTGGGCACCAGCCTCTCATCACGGGACCCAACAAGCCTGAGGTTAAAACACATTCACAAGGCCAAGAGAAGGTGGCAAGCATCCTGAGGAGCAGGCACTCATGCTTAAAAAGGGCATCAGCTTTCCCACCTGGGCAGCTGTTGGGGGACAGCCCTGACAATCCTGTAAAGACACTGGTGAGCAGCTATGAATGCCTGTGACCTCGCTGCTTTTCAGCAGCATCCCTATGCATTTTGACCAGAGCTCCTGCAGATGTACACACAAGATGTGCAGGCTCCAGCAGGACTTTTAGCTTGCTCTTTGAGCTTTAGTGTAGAGGAGAGCAGCAGCTATGGGTGCTGAGCAAAGGCAGCCCCTTCCAATGCTCCTCTCTCCTCTGCCCAGATGCATGGTGCTGCATCGCCCAGGGGTGCCAGTCCCTGTACCATGGGCACAAGGAAGGTGCCAGGGTTGTCAGCAGTGCTGAACATCCCCAGGAGTTCCTCCACCTTCCCTGACCACATTCTACCAGTAACTTGTGCTAACCTGGTGGTGTCTGGGGGGGGATTGCGGAGGTTTTGGGGGTTTGGGTGTGACAGCTCTTCCCCAGGGGCCCCTTGACAGTTCCCCAAAGTTGGCCCCAGATTGAGGAGGAGCCAAGGAGATCTGGGCTTCCCCTCCTTCTCTCCATCCATCCTTCCCTGCAGTACATCTCCAAGGGGGTCCAGAGATAGGGGCATATCACAGCCCAGTCCCACATCTTTCTGCCCTGCCCCAGCTCCTGTCAAGCCCCAGCTGGAGCCTTTCCCATCCAGAGGCACATATGCTCCTCTGCCCCAGGTCCTTAGTCCAAGCCTGCCTTGCCCTTGTGCCCAGACAGGAGGTTTCCCCAGCACAATTCCATTCCTGCCTGTCGAAGGCAGGGGTGCAGGGCAGCCCCTGGGGCTGGCTGGCCCACAGGGTAGCTGCTGCTGTTTCTTCCCAGCCTGCCAGGACAACCTTTAGGAGGCTCTTACCTCCCCTCTCCCACAGACTTCTGGGCTTTCTTTGCTTTTCCACTCCCAGCACCAGAAAAGCTACGTCACTTCCCACATCTCTCTTTGCAGGTGTTATAGTTTGAGGGAACAGGCAAAATTTTTAGTGGTTTACTTCCTTGCAAGGACCTTTTCGAAAAGGAACTTGGGTATTCTATGCCAATTTCCTGCTAGATTCTATAAGAAGCTGAGGAACCAGGAATTTTCTCTCTCTTTGCCCTTCACTTTCCTCAGAGCCTGTTTCGTTCCTGAGTGCCCTGTGAGAACAGTGGGGGAGGGGAGCAGAGGCCACTGTTATCGACTTCAGGGAGTATTCCTGCAGAGACTGTTCTGAAGCAACTGCTGAGGAATGCTTTGGACTTCCATCAGTTTTTCCACAGCTGAGAACTTTTCTGAATCTTTGATTTCGGTTTTTGTATATTTTGTATATATTTATTCCTTTTTTTTTCCTACCCTTCCCTGTTGTCCCTGTTCCATTAAATTTGTATAGTTCTCAATTTCCAACTGCATGAGCCTTTATTTATTATTATCTCTTCCATTTCCCAAGGGGGTGCAGGGGAGTGAATTAAAAAACAAACTCTGTCTTTGAGCCGTGGCTCGCCCTGGCTGTAAAAACTGGGACAGCAGGACATGGCACTGGACACTGAGGAAGACTTGGAGGAGAACAGCTCTGCTGTGAGTGATAGCAGCACAAGCCAACTACCACATGCAGGGCTGGACAAAGCAGCAGAATGTTCCTGATGTCCCATCTGCCTTAGAGAAATAAAAGACCCAGCCTATGTGGCCTTCTGCTTCCACCAATTCCACTTTGCCTGCACTGACTAGTGGGCCAAAAGGATGGTTACATGTCCACTCTGTAAGCAGCCTTTCAATTTGCTCCTACACTCAGTGCAAGCAGACAACTACTACAAGGAGTATGTGGTCCCCTCATCCAGCCACCAACAGAAGGATGTGGTCAGAGAGAGAGGCTGGAGCAGATCCCCACAGCAGCACAACAACTTGCACGGCTTGGTCACTGACAATGCCCACTCTGCTTCAGAATGGGTCCTGTGGGGGGTCATCAAGCATAGAGTGATGATGCAGCTCCAGGGCCCTTAAATTCCTCCTCCCTGCAGGCTCCCACACCCAGTGCACCTTGGGGGTGAACCCTGCTGAGCACAGGAGAGCACCTGGCCAGCCCTGCAGCTGCAGCATACGAGCACATTAGCAGAGTGGTGATGTGAGCTCAGTATTTTGCCTGCTGTTGCATCCAATAAACATTCAGATGCTTTCCAGGGACTGCTTTTTTCTCTCAACCAAAGAGCTACCCACTGTAGCTCAGTGTTGGAATCCTGTGTGGCAGTCAGATGCCCAAGACTGTGCCCTGTGTACATGGCAAGCAGAGAATGACCAATAGGAGTATGGAGGGTGCTCTTCTGCCTGCCATCAGTGATAAAAGCCCAGTGCCCAGCTTGTCCTTGGAGATTTTCTAAAGCTGTCTGGACATGGTTCTTGGCAACCATCTCTAGAGGGTTTGGGCAAGATGATCTTCAGAGGTTTCTTCCAACCTCATCCATCCTGTGATCCTGTGGACTGAAACTCAGTAAGTGGGACCATTATTTTTGTTCCTTTCCTAAAGTGTCAACCAATATAAGCTCACATATAGAGATAGCATGGCAAGTGATCCTCTTTCCATCTTGCTCTCATATCAGAAACAGTTGGCTAGTATTTGTTACAAAGCATTTATCTTCATCCTATCCTTAATACTAGAGATTTCTAAAGCATTATAGCCAACTGGCATAGAACAATGAGACGTCATTCTGAAGAATCATGCTACCACCACTTAATTGAGCTGTTGAGTGTAATATTTTTCTTAGGTATGCCTGGTTGCTCAAATGTATGCTTTTCAAAACATGGTTTGAAATAGTCATAGGGATTCTGGAGAATTTGTCAGGATACATTCATTGGTCCTGTTTTTGACACTGATGGTACTTGTCAGTGTCGTGGCTGAGTTCCAAAAATATTGACAAGATGGTTGAACTGGTGTCTGGATAGCTCTTCAAACTGAATTTGAGCCATTCTGTAAAGTGTGTTGAGTGGGCATTTTACCTAAGAGCATATTTCTTTCCTGCTGTGAGAATGGTTTCTGACTCTGTGTGTAGTTGCCAAAATAAATCCTGTTGAGATGCTGGAAAAAGGAAGATCATCCTTCCTATGCGGAAGAACAGCTAACATTTGGTTGGCAACTTGAACTGAAAGGTTCACTAAGGAAGCCAGGAAAGAATACTGAGAGAAATACAAGAAATTCCACTGTATATCCACTTCTTTGACAACACAGAAGGATTTGTCAAAGATTTTCAGTCTAGCTTAATTTTATTTTTAGGTGTGTTTCCTTGTTTGGTAAGTTACTTATGAGGTAAACTTCTTCTTAATGTTTTTTTTATTTGTTGATCTGTGGCAGTTCACTGCCTTCCAAGGAAATATTTAATTTTACACTTCATTTTTTTAAATCAGACTCAAGATCAGACATTTTCTGAAAGGGACAAGTCTGTGGAATAATCAGCTCTATGACTACAACATAGGGGTTTTATACACACATTCCTTTTTTTTTTTCTTTCTTCCTTTTTTACCTGCTGTTACCAAGACACTATTTTAAAAGCCCTCCAAATCTCTCTTTTCCACAATAACTTTGGGCATTGACATTAGTTGAAAATATATTCATATTATCTTGTCTTCTGATTTAAAAACAAAACAATATGATATTATTTTCTGAAAATTTAAAGGAAGAAAATCATTTTGCAATGGTCCTACTAATATGAGAAACAATGTTTTTTCATCCATTTATGTATGCTAAGAACTACATGTAACTTCATTCATCAAATGGCTTCTGGAGTTGCATAACTGAAGCCACAAGATGTTTTATGCTACGGAACATGTGAGATTAAAGTCCCAACATCATTTTCCATTTTGGAATTTTCATTTTGGAGCAATCAAATGGATTGGAATACATTACAGGTTGCACATTTGGGGTACAGCTAGTCCAAGGAGCAAGAAAAAGTTATTCATCTCCTTCATATGCCTTGTAAGAAAAATCTTGCACTTCTTCACTTATCATTCTTCTGGAAAGTTGATAGTATTACCAGTCATTGGTAAAGCTGGCTATTTTGTTTTGTAAAAAGGCAATGGCTACTAATGTCTCCCACAATCACTCAAACTTTTCCTGACTCCTCTACATTAAGACACGCTGCAATGATATCCTCTTTTAATACAGATAAAACTATTAGCTCTTATCATTGTTTAGTTCAAGCTGAACAAATATTCTCATATTTAAAAGGGTTCCTCAGACAAAACACATTCCTGCTTAACTCTTCTATTTGTTTGCGGTTTTTAAAGTTGAATGCTGGGGAGAAAGGAAGGGGTGGGGGGGAGAGTGTCTTAAGATTTAGGTTTTATTTCTCATTATCCTACTCTGATTTGATTGGTAATAAAATTAAACTAATTTCCCCAAGCCAAGCCTGTTTTACTAGTGTTGGTAATTGCTGAGTGATATCCCTGTTCTTACCTCTACCCACAAGCCTTTTGCTTTATTTTCTCTACCTTGTCCAGCTGAGAAAGGGAGTGATAGAGAAGCTTTGAGTGATAGAAGGCACTTGGAATCCAACTGGGGTCAGTCAATAGTTTCCTTCATACTGAACATCTGAAAAAACGGATAGCTACTCTTGTATTTTCTTTCTCCAAATAGACTAATGACCAGGAAACAAAGTCACACCAACAATTGTATCCTGGCCTCTGGCTGGACAAAAATATTTCTCCATCTCTTCAGCTGCACAAGAACAGCTTTTAGCTGTACATAGAGATCTGAACACTTTTTAATTTCATTTTAAAGAGTCTTCTCTATTCTGTTGAAGGATAAAAAATTTCCAAATGAAAGTAGCATTATTAAAAGCGCAGTCTTCTTCCTACCATGGGCAAAAATCTGGTCAGGCATTTCCAACATTCTTCACTTTGGGGCATGACAGCTTTTAGGAGACATGTTCCCATCTCTCACATTCTCACTCTCTATACGAAACATACCAAAACTATGTTAAAGACCCTGCAATTCATATTCATGATATAGGAGGTGACCTTTTCACTCCTGAGTGGTGTAGTCATATGGAGTGGTTAATGAGAGAACCCCTACTGAGAGCAGATAAATTTCAAACCTTCTGAATAATTATTAGACATTTTATTGTATTTATAAACCTCCCTCATTTCAAACTGTCCCTTGATTTATATAGCCATCTTACTCTTATAAGCAATAATGGTAGTCTCAACCAGTGTCGAAGATTGATGAATCGTCCATGTAGGGGCTTCTCTTCCTGGTACTGACTGCCAGAGAAACGCAATGAAGAGTGAAAAACAGAACTGTAGGGAACAAGAGAAGACAGAGGAGGATGAAAGATGACTGAGAAGGAATGAGGGAGGGAACTGCACTTCACTGATGATAATCTTTGCACAGTTTATGACACAGAGGCAATGGGAACAGTGAGATAATCATTTTACTTGCCTGTCATCTACAGAGAGTATTTCAAATTGCAGGGTGAAGTTCTGGCTCCACTGAAGTGAGTGACAAAACTCCTGTTGTTTTAAATGAAGGCCAGGATTTCTGTGGATTCACAGAGGAGGGGCAGACGGGCAGAGTGGCAGCTGTGCCATCTCCATGACTGTGTCAGGCTTAATCAGGATCTTAAAAGCTTTTATTCAGCTCAGTTTCCAGAAACCCATGAGGTGTTTGAATGCCTCAATGCTGCAGATAGCATACTTTCTCAAAAATAGGAAATAAAAAAAGTACAGTATCAGAGGATCTGACCTGACTTTGTAGCATCTGTACCTAATAAACACTCTCCTTACAAACTAAAGCACAGGTGTATGCATGTTCTAAGTAACATTTCTGCTTGTTTTTTTTTTCCTTTTCCCTTTCCTTCAACCTTAATCTGTGCAAGAAATGGCTTCAAGAGTACATAATCACAAAAAAAAATATCATCTGAGGATTTTGGTTCCAGTTTGTAACTTCTTAATTTCACACACTTGTTTTTATGTTTATGGACATCTTTTGCCTTGGATGTTTGTGCTGCATGTATAAACATCCTGTGTTTTGGAGATGTGAGCTGTTTGGCTTAAGGGAAAAAAGTATCTTAAATTCAGTGAATATTCATACACAAAATGTTCTTTTAGCTAGTCATCTATGGGCAAGGTCAAAATGACCTCCATTCATCCTAGAT
>VZRW01012670.1:27484-29984 GCA_013398125.1 Aegotheles bennettii | reverse complement strand
TTTTAACAGTTCCCCCTGCCTGTAGTCAAATGCAGGCTATTTATGCATACGTACCCAGAAACATGTTCATATTAAAATAAAAAAAGAAAGAAAAAAATGTAAATATGACCACTATTTTTATTTTGTAGTAACTTCTCAGACTGTGACTTTTTGATCCTATTCTAAGTTAAACATACTCTTCATCTTCATCATCATTACAATCCTCACATGGAAAGTTGAGAGGAATGTGCTCTAGAAGTACAAAAAATATTAGAACATGAACATCAGCATTTTAATCACCATAACTTAGTGTATGAAATAATCCCTGTATTTCTCTCTCTATAAATGTATATTATTATGTAAATACAGAATGACATGATGAAAAATACTTCTGGATTTTGGAAATATTCCCTATATCCCAGGCATTTTATCCATTTGAAACAGAGTTCAGAGTACACTTTATCTTCTCCATTTTGCAATTAGAACTTCAGAAAAATGTGGCAAACTGAAAGGACAAAGATTGTAGCCATCCACTGCCATTAACAAGAGAAAAGAAGAATGTATTGTAGTCAGACCCTTTCATTAAAAGTTTCCCCATCTTTCTATGTGTGCAGAGGTTACTGCTCTTTTGCAGCACTTATTGACAATGAAATGGCAGTTTGGAATATAGATTTGAAACATTCCTGTCTTCCTAAAAGACAGCAGTTCAGTGGAAGGCTCTGCTCTTCTTCATCAGCTTCCTAAATGCATTTGGGGTCAGCTTAGTGTCAGCTATGATTCATCTTGTAAAGCTTTATCAGTTTTACACTCAGAACAACAAAAACGTGTGCCTGATCACAGTTACACACTAAGCTTAGTGACATCTTTCAGGCAGATTGTTGCAAGAGAGGTGAACAAATTAAAAGTTTTGCCCTATCATATTCTTTTCTCACTTTGAAGTTTTTCTGTTCACTGTCAGAAAGTATTTTTGCACTTTGTTTACCCTGGAGATCTGGAACATTTTTCAACACCATTTGGGAGGCCTTAGTCTTATAAAAGGAAATTTGCCTCTAACAACATAACTAAACACAGACATGTATTTCACTTTATTATCAGTTCAATGAAACTTTTTTTGTCTTGATCTCTTTTGTGAAAAAAATTCACATGTGCATAAGAGAGATTAAAGCACTAACTTGTGACTAAAGACTAAAGACTGACTTGTTATAGTCATCATGTATTCATGAAAACTGAACCTTCAACTTTAGTGCAGGTTTTTCAGTGTTTTCATTAAAATATTTAGGAAGTAAATTATGTTTAAAAGCCAAGAATTAGATACTGAAAATACAATGTTCCTGAGACAGAGACACAAACTATATAGAAATTAAAATTAGATTAAAAATCAAGATTAGAATGCCAAAGCTTAAAAATACAAAACAAGCACTTCTTTTCCACTAGGCTAAATGGACTCCCAACGCCCTACAATGACTCTAAAATATAAAGGTATAGTTTTGGCCCACCAGAGGGAGCCCATAATATTTCATTAATGCAAAAGGAACACACTGACAATTATGTAGAAAAAATAAATGGAAGTTATAAGTACAGTACTTATATATGTGTGTGTGTATTTATGCGTCTACTGTGCATTACCTAGCTCACCTGAGATCCTACTGCTCATGTCAGAGCACCGTGAATATCAAGTCAGTAGCAAGTGCATTTCCATTAAATGACACCAGGGACAGAAATGTACAACTGTATCTTTAGATAAAGAACAGAGAGCAACAGTATGTTGAACAGGAACAAGGACCAATTTGACTTGTACTTCTTATCAGCATAAAATATTAGAATTTACTCAATGAGAAGAGAGGAGCTGCCTTTTATAGGGAGGTTGCTTTGATTTTAACCTTCTCAGAAATGGCATAAGGTCTTAGTTAAATTTCAGGTTGATTTGCTTTCTGAAAGGTGTTATATTTACAAAAAAAAAAAGAAAAAAAAGAAAAAAAAAGAAAAAAAAAAGAAAAAAAAAAAGCATCTGTTGCTCCCTTTTTCTTTCCCAAGAAAAGCACACCATCAATCTGCTATAACAAAGCAGGACAAAACAGAACTGAGACTTGGAAGTGCCTGGGCAAAATCCAGCTGATTTGTGTCCTCCTTACAGACAAGATAGGGAAAGAGTTTCAGTTGCTTCTTACTGCCTCTGTAAGACTCAGAGGCACAGCAACAAAATGCTGCTTGTGACATCATATTAAATAGTCTGAGAAATATTATTTCCTTCAGTTGCTCCTAGTAATGTCACTGCCGAAACCTATGCTTCCTCCCAAAATAATTTCTTGTCCTTGACTGTGTCTCAGTATTTTCCTTACCATTCTTTTGCATATGCAGAGAAAACCGAGAAGTATTTAGCATGAACTAAAACTATGTGGAATTTGAGGAAATTCCTAGATGGCTCTATACAAAGAATCCACAAAAAAAAAACCAAACCAAACCAAAAACCTTGCTAAATCTTGTGCACTCCCGGAAGGGATAAACCTTTCTGTCTAGCACA
>VZRW01012670.1:0-15838 GCA_013398125.1 Aegotheles bennettii | reverse complement strand
CAATGTGCCCTTGTGTCCAAGAAGGCCAATGGCAACCTGGGGGTGTATTAAAAGGGACGTGGTTAAAAGGTCGAGAGAGGTTCTTCTCCTCCTCTATTCTGCCTTGGTGAGGCCACATCTGGAGTATTGTGTCCAGTTCTGGGCCCTCAGTTCAAGAAGGACAGGGATCTGCTTGAAAGAGTCCAGCACAGAGCCACAAAGATGATTGAGGGCGTGGAACATCTCCCTTAAGAGGAGAGGCTGAGGGAGCTGGGTCTCTTTAGCTTGGAGGAGACTGAGGGGTGACCTCATGAATGTTTATAAATATGTAAAGGCTGAGGGTCAGGAGGATGGAGACAGGCTCTTCTCAATGATGTCCAGTGGTAGGACAAGGGGGAACGGGTGCAAGTTGGAACACAGGCGGTTCTGGGTGAACATAAGGAAGAACTTTTTCACTGTGAGAGTGACAGAGCACTGGAACAGGCTGCCCAGAGAGGTTGTGGAGTCTCCTTCTCTGGAGGCATTCAAAACCTGACTGGACGCATTCCTGTGTGACCTGCTCTAGGTTGTCCTGCTCTAGCAGAGAGGTTGGACTACATGATCTGTTGAGGTCCCTTCCAACTCCTAGCATTCTGTGATTCTGTGAAGTCTTATATAGTCAACCATTAATTACAGTCCTACGTGTAGAAAAATTTTTGCAGTCAAAAAAGTAACTTATGGTGGAATTTGTTTTCCTGTATAAAACCTGAGCTTCTAGAATTTCAAAAGGAATAGCTGTGACAGATTTTATCCTGAACAAGAACTAAAATCCTTAGGATTTTGAGGTGGTTGGTGCTGTATTAATGCAAGCAGTAGGGTTAATAGTCCATGAGTGAAAGGCAGTAGATTACTACATTTACAGAAGTACACAGTCCAGTAATCAAGTAACCAGCTAGTCTTAATGCATGATTTAAATAACAATAGTTAAATCAAATAGGTGTTGTTGACAATTTTACTCAAGTAATTAGGTAAATCAATTTCCTACTTAATTGCACTCAGGATTAGGTCCTCAAATAGAGATCATATATCAGAATGTGAAAGTCCTTTTTTCTGCTTTAAGACTAGTTGCATGAAATGCAGGCATCTCATACAGTCATTTTTGCAGGGGCAGTTATCTTCACCGGTGTTTTAAACACAAGATTAAAGCTTTTTATGTTTACTTTTCATTTTAGGTAATTTCTAAAACAGTTAATATTTTTGTACTTAGAACACAATATTTAGAAATTAAAGAAAAAATTTTCTTGTAAGCTTGTCATGTATGTTGACTCTATTACATAAATATTACAGCAAAATGGCAGCATTTGTATTTATTAATGCTTCCTTGGCAACTTTTAAGTAGCAGCTGTCTGTTTCTTGTTTCTTTCAACCTTCAGCATGGTTGGGTGTGTTTGCCAATCCTTGCAACAATTCATGCCTTGTATATGATGTTATTGATTGAAGGTCACTCACTAAGTGCCATAATGAAACAGAAGAGATTATAAAGTTAGGAAGGAATTGGAAAATTAGAAAAACAGAAGTACCAGTGACCTCATAATCAAAATTTAGGGCATAAGATAAAACTGACTGGATAGAGGGATGGAAATTTTTTAAAAAGTGGCAACTTCACAAAGTAACAATTTGTGTAAGTCAGTAAAAAACAAGCGTGAGGTTTTAATTTTCCTGCTCTCCTCACTCATAGTGTCTCATTTTGTGGCAGCTCTTTATTTTTACCCTGGAGATCATGCTGAAATAAACTGCCAAACATCCCTTACACCTCCATGTCATCTAATTATAGCCTGTAACACTAGAGAATGCTGACAGTGCTGAGCTATTGACTCTTGACACTCTCTAAAGCACTTAATTATCTTTTCACATAAGCCCCTTTCAGACCTGTCAACTTCTTTGTATTGTTTATGAAAAAAGTTGCATATTAAGACTTCAGGATTACGCACCTGAAGTCAAACTTCTGCATACATATGGACCATTAAAAGGAGAATTTAACAAATGACAGGAGGAGAGATGAAAGAATTTGACTTGATAAGACTTCTCAAATAAGTAAAGGAAGAAAAATTTGACCCTTTACAAAGATTCCTGGGATAAATAGAAAGAATTTCTGGCTTTTGATTAATTTTACCAAAGACTATAAGGAAAAAAACAAAAACAAAAACAAAAACAAAAACAAATAAATCATCAACAGGTAAGTGGTTTGTATTATTTATTCTTATCCCATAAGATTAAGATCCAGACTTGGTCTGTCTCTTTTTATTGAAAACTGCATTTAAGCATCCTAGGCAAAAAAATGAAAAAGGACCTAAATTTCCCAAGATCTCCTGTGTTCCCTGGAACCCTAGCAAGCAGTACTAAAATCTATAAAAAGATTACTTAATTGAATGGAATACTTGTGGGTAATATATTCCAAATTATGTAAGTAATATAAGTGATTTTTAGCATTTTGGAAGCTTTTATATCTAAACCTGTCGAGGTTATCCCTTAAGTGTCATTGGGAAACAAAGTGTCAATCATGATGTCTAAACTCATGTGAAACACAAATTGTGCCAGTGAATTGTGGTTACTTACATAGTATTTAAAGTAAGATGCCTTCAACTGCAACAGCTTGATGACTAGATGCATGGAAGAATGATTTTTGAAACACTTGTGATTGCCTATAAAATTTGAAGATTTAAACTCATTCATGTGGTTCAGCACGATTCCACATGAATATGTAGAATTGACTTAAAGTGTGTGTTGCTTTTGTATAGTATGTTATCTTCAAGACAGTTACATGCATGACACATTTAGTAAGTTATAAAGTGAGTTAATTAATCAAGTAGCGACAGGACTCAGTCTAAACATCAAATATGTCTACAACACTTAATAACTATTATTTGCTCTCTAGAAGTAATTTTGAATAGTCAACATACCTGTAAAAAGCCAACCAGTTCATGAGTATTTTCCAAATGACAAAACCAAAAATATTCCTAAACAATCATGTTTTTAGCTATAAGTAGTTCTTTTGGAACATAAGCACTAATAATGAATACAAAAAATTAATTTTGACCTTAAAAATAAGAAAATTATGTTCCAAGAATTCTGTAAGATATATTAGTATTTTCTTAGATATAAACAAACAACCAAACTATTGTAAATAGAACATCCTTGAGAAGCTGTGGCCTATCATACCATGCACATACCAGTTTCTTTTCTTTATCACAAGACTTACTAATCATGCTAATTATGTATGTGTGAAATACTATCTTGTGACTGAGTGTGGAGCATTAAACGTTGGCTTTGAGAAGATTAACAGAAATAGCAGCTGCATACCTCACATGTAGGAGATGTCTGGGCAGCAAGATTATCCTGTGGTAAAAAAGTGTCTAAGTGTGTGTACAGACAATCAGGGGGTCAAGCTCATTAAGATTTCTGCTAGATGACACCAAATAGTGCATCTGAAACAGGAAGAAGTGGATGACATTAGCTAAAAAGGTTTTGTTGTGGTTTTTTACACTGGCTTAAATTCTGTAGGTACAAAACAATCCCTCTATTAAGTACATTTGGAAAACAAATTACACAAAAACAAGTGAAGTTATTAATTTCCAATATGGATCCCCAAAAAGGGCAAAATTGATGAACTTAATGACCTTATTAATGTTCATAAATATGTAAAGGGTGAGGGTCAAGAGGATAAAGACAGGCTCTTTTCAGTGATGTCCAGTGATAGGACAAGAGGGAATGAGTGACAGAGCACTGGAATAGGCTACCCAGAGAGGTTGTGGAGGGGACATTCAAAACCTGACTGGATGCATTCCTGTGTGACCTGCTCTAGGTTGTCCTGCTCTGGCAGGGCAGTTGGACTACATGATCTTCTGAGGTCCCTTCCAACTCCTGACATTCTGTGATTCTGTGTGATTCTGTTTGTGATTCTGTGAAGTTGAAACATCAGTGTAACTATTTCAAAGCTAAATGCTTCTCCACGTACTTCATACTTCTGAATTATTTGCAGTAAACATGAGGCAAAAAAGCAGATAAGGATATAAGAAACAACTCTATTAGGATGTTCTAATTGTACAACAAAATAAAATATGACATCCACAGCACCATCAGTAATTATAGTTTCTGAGTTTGTAAGTACTTTAATTGTGCCATGATGTAATGGTATCACATACACTCCAAACAATTTATTCTATCTCTACATCTCAGAGCTACCTCATTCTTGATCATTAACTCTCAAAAAAGGTTTCTATCTTTCCAGTCTACTTTTCCCTCACATTTTCTGCAATCACTTCTTAAACTGCTTTGGTGACTTGGAAGGCTGCTCCTCTTACTGCTCTAATGATTGCTCTTTTGCACTGTTTCAGAGATTTACTCCCCAGCTCTAGTGATTTTCCCCCCTTTAACATCACTACTATGGCTCTACTTTTTCTCTAGCATCAGTGATTGCTTGAAACGTGTGCAGTAGCGCACCGCTGAACTATGAGATTTGCTTTACCTGCCTTGTCAGGCAGTGAGTGATATTTTGTAAATCAGAGGACCTGAAATTCAGGATGTTTCAGGTTATAACAAGCAGCAGCCTATACAGGGCATGGATATGTGTATTATATGGAATGAACATGTTTATTGCTTTCTTCAAATATTTATCTCACCCAGCTGAAACTTCCTTACCTGTCCAAATAAGCATAGAAATTAAGAACAAGAGGAGAGTTTGGGAAGGTTTCACCTAGTGTTCTTCTTTGCAAAAATTTCATTATAGTGCAATTATATGGTTCCTAGAGTTCCTTATAATTACATTAGAAGTCTCTTATTTGTAGTCAAGCTAGGGAAAAAAAAAAAGGTTAGCTTTGTTTTATGGCTCTCCAAAAATTCACTAGGTTCTGTATATCATAATTCAATTATATACTATAAATAAACAAGAATCACAGAATTATATATAAGAAACATTTATTTGAAGGGGTTATACAGGCCTCATAAATATTTGTTGTGGGTCAAACTTAGAATGTTCTATTTAATTCTTTTTCTTCAGTAATTGCCATGTAAATTCATCCTGAATTTAGGCTTTAGAGAAAAAAGTTGGTTAGCTCTTTTCCTGTATTTTGAAAAGACATTTAAGATATCTTTCCTCCATAATTAAATTATCCCCTTTTTACTTTTCCATACTCTGTAAATCCCTCTAATCCTATCGTAGAATAAGCTGAAAGACCAGTTAGTGACAATGTTTTTCCTCTTTGAGAGAGAAGTAGATTGCATTGGAGGCTATTCTGTATTTTAGCAGCCCTAATTAGAATTTTTAGCCTTCTGTAAAAGAACAGAAAGCTCCTCTGAAAAACATTTCACATAATTTGTTGATTTGGATATGTTAGAACAGCACAACAAATCAACAGCTCTACCCATTTTTCCTAAAATTTGAAACACTCTCCGGCAGTTTTAAGAATAAGATAATCTCAACATTATAGACAAAATAATTAGAAAGAAAAATAAACGCCTTGCCCTTACATCTGACTGAGATCTAACCAAAGCCTTCACAAGGAAACATTTGTCTTCCCTGTGATTATCTACAAGCAGCACTTCATCATACAGCAAGCTTACTCTCACTTTTCTGCTTTCTCAGTCCTTTTGTTTACAGCTGCAGCCCATCTGGTATAGAACAACAAACACTGCACTCTCGTGTCAATCTTAAAGCCTTAATTTGTTCTGTGTGTCAGTAGATGTTCAGCTTTTTGTAGATTCACACAGTTTCCTGTTTTTATTCTTTTCTGTCCTCTGGTAGCCTGTTGGGCTGTTCATATTTTCAAAAACAGACAAACAAACAAAAAACTAGCAGAGGTTTGTCAAGCAGAGAACACCAAACTATGTTTGTGTGTCTCATCTAACACACAGTCTCAGTGGATAAAGGCAATGCAGCGTATCCAAACAAAACTCATCTAACTATACAGCACAGACAATTCATGGAAACAGGAAGAAAATACTGCCTCCTTAACAGTACAGAGTAAAGGAGTACATTTTTTTCACATCAGGCAAACTCACAGAAATGAATGTACAGATACAAGGACTCAGTATATAAAAAAGCATGTTTTCTGTATTTAGTAATGACCTAGAGGATGATGTTAATTGAACAATAACTAACTGTGGTAATTAGAAAAAGACAATGGTACAGCAAATACAAAATGTTCTGTGTACACATGGTCTGATTTTTCTCTTCTTGTTCTGATCTCTGTGCTAGATAAAGGTTAAATATAAACTACCTTTCTATGATTATTATTTTTCCTTGTAATCTTATTTTTTTTTTGTCTACAGAAAAGTCAATGTAAGCTATACCAGATGTCTGCTGCCAGAGAAAAGGCTGTGTAGGATAATTTTCAGGACTGTGTTTTCTTATTCGATACTCTGAGATTAAAATATTATAAAGTTATTTTCTGCCCTTGTCTTTTCATATAATTTCAGTAATTCAAATCCTAGTACATTCCTCTACCTCAACACTGTGAATGCTTCTCTACTTACCTTTTTATCTTTGTTGCATTTTTAAAAAAATATGAGTACTTATCAAAGCTGCACTAGACAAAGACTCCTACTGGTAAGGAATAGGAACTAGCTTTTTCTTAGATCTTTTTGCTAAATATTTTTTTTCATATTTTGGGGTTAAAAAAAAAGAGGAAGACATGCTAGATGAAGTTTTCATCCTTTCTGCTTGGGACAGTTGCATGAAGGAATAACTTCAGAACAAAGCTTAGAAGAGAGAGCTAACTAAAAATAAAAGCAAAACATTGTGAGAGAAAATTTTATGGTTTAGCTATATTTAAAAAGACATATATTTGACCGCTTTTGCTGCCTGCTGCTTTATAGTTTGGCTTTAAAAGGGAAAGCTGCACCAATAAATATATTGAATGTGTTTATGTAATCTACATAGACAACCTTCATATGACTTTACATTTAGAGCAGTAAGAATGAAAATAAATTTTGTGAAAAGAAGTGGCAATTCTGAAATGACTGAAAATGAAATCCACTGAAATTACTTCATACAGAAATGTAGGCTAACAAATCCCTATTAGTTGAAGATACTTACAACTCTCTTGTCATGTCCAAGTGCAGAAAAGAGTCTCTGACAGAAAAGGAATGCAGATGTTACCTGTTTTTCTTCTCCATATAGCTACACATACATGTCCAGCCTCACCCAACTCAGCTTCAAAAAGTCATCCTTGTAACAAAAAAATAGTGTTTTCAAGCTAATTTTTACTAGAGCATATCATAAGCTAATAAGAAATTCCAGGCCTTCTTCACCTAGCTGAACTCAAACAAGTTTCTCAAATTGTCCTTTAACTGGATTTTGTAGCATCTTACTTTAAGACCTATTGTTCGAGTATGTTGTGAAAACAAAATAAACTTCAAATTCGAACATTATCAACAAAACCTAAAGCTCATCCATTATCAATGGTTCTTGTTCCAATGACAATTTAGATACAGAACAGTACTTAAGCAACACAAGTATAAGATGAAAACTACTGGACAAAAAAAATAATTTTTTTCACCTTTTGAAAGAAACACCCTTTAGGGGACAGAAAAAGAGCAGACTGCAAATAGTTTATTACTTGATGCTTCAATTTAATGCAAAGGAGCACTGATGTCGACAAGTTGCCATGCAACCAACAATGCCAAATAGCTTACTATAGTCCAGCAGTTTCTCCATTTGGAGACATTATGCGTTAGATATATTGATGTGGAGGAACAGACATCAGTTTATAACTTGCTGTATTCAAAATGCAAGGTAGTCTGAATAGGACAAAATACTGTCTTCAGGATGTTTCATTTCTGGAAAAGAAACAGACAGCATTAAGTACTGAATTTGTAGTAAATGAAAAAAAAGTTGGAGACAGTTACTGGAAAAGCCTAACAACTGGAAAAGCCTAACAAAAAGCCAACAAAAACCTAACAAAGCCTAATCTTGCTCGGTTTAAATTCTCTTTCCTCTTCACTTCAAAATGATATATTTAGAATCTTTCTTTGTATTTACTGATACTTCTATCCTGAGCTAAAATGCACTGCTACTTTTTTGGAGCCAGATATCAACCCGGTGTTTGGAAGACAGATACTCATTTGGTGACTAATCCCATCGTATTGAGTTTTCACCAGCTTGGTCCTCCAAGGCATAACTTCTGACTTCTGACATGAGCAGAACCTAAATCTTAACAACTCTAAGTTTCTTGGTATTCCACCACATGTATTCCAGTAGGATTTAGATGCCAGATGTTCCTCTGCTGTCTCTCATCTGATGGCCAATGTTCCTAATCTTCTGTACGAAATGAAAAAGACAACTAAGACACTTAATTCTAGATTATCAATTCAATTGGAAAAAACAAGTCTTTAGATGATTTTGTAATGCTAACATTTTGCTTTAACACTTTTAGGCTATCAGTCCAAGAAATAGCTTTTGCCAGTTTTGCAGGCAATGTTTTATTAATGTAATTTTGACATCTAATACACCAAGACTTTCATTCTGATTTCTTATATTGTGACTTCAAACTAGCTGTAACTTCTGAATATCTATCTTCTGCTGAGTTTTCTTATTTCAGGTACTAATCTTATAATCAAAAAATCTTCAATTTGTATCTCTGTTTTTAATATCTAGTGTTTCTTAGAGATAACCCACAGAAGAGGCAATAATTCAACCTACTATCATATGTTATAGATGGTCCATGGATTATTAACTCTCACCCCTTATGTAAGTGCACTGTCCTGGGCAACTCTATATAACAAGAAACTACATTACTAGTTCTGTGATCCACAGAATCAATTTGTCAGCCTTCAGTAAAAGGATCCTATCTTCTTCATATTTTGCCATGTCTTCATTGCTTTACACAATGCTGCAGGTTAATGAATACAAAGGCTTGTTAGTCCTGCCTGCTGCTTTTTCAGTTCATCTATGTTATTTGGAAAAACATCACACCTTTCAAACTTAATATTCCTTTTAATCTTTTCATTCCCTTTTCATACCGTCCCACAGCTTCTCTCTCAGGTACTTCCATGTGATGCTGTGTTTGCTCTTCAAAAGCATAATTTCTCATATGAGAAGGGTTCATTTTTACATTGCTCTAAATGAAACCAAAGATCTGGGATCATAGAATCATAGAACATGCCAAGTTGAAAGGGACCATCCAGGACTTGCCAACTCCTGTACCTTTACAGGGAACCCCAGGAGTCACACCATGTGCCTGAGAGAATCGTCCAAATGCTTCTTGAACTCAGATAGGCTTGGTGCTGTGACCAGTGCCCTGGGGAGCCTGTTCCAGTGCTCAATCACCCTCTGGGTAAAAAAACCTTTTCGTGATATCTAATCTAAACCTCCCCTGATTCAGCTCCCTGCTGTTACCCCAAGTCCTGTCATTGGTCACAGGAGTGAAGAGATCAGTACCTGCCCCTTCTCTTCCCCTCATAAGGAAGCCATAGACTGCAATGAGGTCACCCCTCAACCTCCTCTTCTCCAGGCTGAATAATCCAAGTGACCTCAGCCGCTCCTCATAGGTCATCCCTTCTAAGCCCTTCACCATCCTTGTGGTCCTCCTCTGGACTTGCTCCAGTAGTTTGATGTCCTTTTTGAACTATGGATCCCAGAACTGCACACAGTATTTGAGGTGAAGTCACACCAATGTGGAGTAGAGTGGGACAATCACCTCCCTTGACTGGCTGTCCACACTGTGCTTGATGTACCCCAGGATACAGTTGGCCTTCCTGGCTGCCAGGGCACACTGCTGGCTCATTTTCAGCTTGCTATAAACCAGGACCCCCAGGTCCCTCTCCACCTTGCTACTCTTCAGTCACTCGTTCCCTAGTCTGTACACACCACCAGGGTTGTCCCATCCCAGATGCAGATGCAGTTTAGGGTCAACTAAGAGTTGATCCTTGTTGCAGTCATGGTTCTCCAGTTCTGGGCATTGAGGCCTCCTTGGTCTATCAGTGTTGAAGACAGAGGCAAAGAATGCGTTAAACACCTCTGCTTTGTCTTCATCCCTATTGGCGAGGTGACTGTCCTTATCCTTTAGCAGACCAATGTTGTTTTTACACTGCCTTTTGCTGCTAATATATTTGAAGTAACTCTTTTTATTGTGACCAAGGTTCTGGCCAGTTTCAGCTCCAGTTGAGCTTTGACCTCTCTAATTTTTCCCCTGCAGTGGGTAGCAGCATCTCTGTATTCTTCCCATATCACCTGGCCTAATTTCCACTGGGCATACACCTTCCTTTTTTGCCTAATCTGCCAGAGCAGGTCACTGTTCAGCCAAGCTGGTCTTCTGCCTCGTCTGCTTGACTTCCAACATTTCAGGATCACCCGCTCCTGTGCCCTTAGGAGGTGATGTTTAGAGAGTGACCAGCACTCATGAACACCAGCACCAGCAAAGATATTTTCTCAGGGGACTGACTTATAAGCTCCCTGAGCTGCCTCGAATCCACGCTCCACATGTCCAGCTTTGAAGTTTTGCTGGCACTTTTCCTCCTGTCAACAGAGATTTTGAACTGAATCAGCTCTTGATCACTGTGGCTGAGGCAACCTCCAATCTCCACTTCACACATGAGATCCACTCTGTTGACAAGCAGCAGATTGAGGATGGCATTCTTGCAAGTTATTGAGCTTATGAGCTGCTCCATGAAGCAGTCATCCAAGTGGCTTAGGAATCTTCTGACCCCAGAAGTGCTGGCTGTAGGTTGCTCCCAGTTTATTTCTGAGAGGTTAAAGTCCCTGATAAGGACAAGGGTGGTTGACTTAGAAGCGTTCCTTAGTTCCTTGAAGAACAGGTCATCGGGACTCTCAACCTGGCCAGGAGGTCTGTAGTATATATCCACAATGATTTCCCCGTTCTTTATTAGTCTGCTGATAAAAGAGACTCAGAGACTCTCAGTTGTGCCATTGCCAGCTGTGAGTCCCATATACTCTAGCCCTTCCACTGCATACTCCACTCCCCCACCTCTTCTGCCCTGCCTATCTCTCCTGAAGAGTCTGTACCTATCCAATAGTGCGCTCCAATCACAGGACTTATCCCACCAGATTTCGCTTATGCCAGTGAGGCAAATCTCTGTGACTGGGCCAAGGCTTCAAGCTCATCTTGTTTATTTCTCATACCGTGTGCATTACTGTAGAAACACTTCAGGTGTGGTATGTTGTGGCCAACACCATGCAAAGCAGACAGGGATCCCATTAGTGCTTGTTTCCTCAGGTTCCATCTCATCATCCCATTGTTCACTATTGGCAGGCCTGGTTTTGTCCCCTACCCCCTTCCAAGATAGTTTAAAGCTCTATCAATAAGCCTTGCTAGCTCCTGTGATAGAACCCTTTTCCCCCACTGAGAGAGGTGCTTTCCATCCCACCTAAGCATCCCAGGTGTTGAGTAGGTCATCCCATGGTCAAAAAACCCAAAATTTTTTGCTTGCTCCACTCTCAAAGCCATGTATTGAGAATCATAGAGGATCTAGAAGACAAGCAAGCAGTATCTACCGCCAACTGACTGATGGAGAGAGGCACCCCTTATCAAAGGGGGGGGGCTGTGTAATATTTATTTTTTTTTTATTCGTGGCATAACATCGACATGGATCATAGATATTTTTAAACTATCTCTTAGGGTACTAACTGGTTAGAGAAGAGGGAATTTTCATAGCTGTTACACCGAGTCATGTACTGTTACTATGTTAGTGGCTTTGCTCAAGTTAGTAATGGCAGCTGGAGTATATCTGTTAAATTAACTGTGTAATATGACAGCCATTAATAAGACATTTATAAAAAATATATTGCAATCTTAGTAAAGTGCACATACTACCTACATACACAATGCATGTGGAGAGTACTATGATTCCTCAGCTGTTGTATATTCTGGGAGAGGGTTTCACTGGTGGTGTAGCAGCTGCACCTGTTGCTGCTGGCACCTCTTACTGAGCTGTGCTGCCTTCTGCTGTTGTGGAGCTGCACTTCCACTTCAGGATGTCAGTATGCAGGTGAGTTCTGAGAGAATTGCAAAGGCATGGTATTTATGTTATACCTTCTGTGTTTAATCCTAGTGAGTCACTGTCATACAACTTCAACAACTTGATAGCAGTTCAAGTTCTGCACTCTTCAGGGACCACTACTTTGTAACTGTACAATGCTGGTTATGATAGCAATACCTACTGCACATTTTCCTATTAATATTTCCCATAAAAAGTGAAGTAGAAAATAATGTTACATTTGTTTGAATAAAAGTATTGGGCTTGTGTTCTTTCAGAAATGTAACAACCGTATGAACAGAAAGTATCCCTTTTGCTTTCATCTAAAATACTGTGCTGCTCTTTCTCAAGGAAGGAAAAAGGAGGAAATTCCTTGTCTCTATAGATCAATATTCTACAGTTTGGTTTTTGAGAACTTGCTGTTGCTGGGTTATGTGTTGTAATAGGTAGTGCTCTGCTAAGATAAAAGTCATTACAGTAAATTACCATACAATGAATTGACTCCGATAAGAAAATAATAAATATACCTTGATCCTACAATATGGGGAAGGTGGAGAAGAAATTGTTGTTTTTCTTGTTTGAGGCTTTTTTTAAAAGTTTATTTAGCATAGGTGCTGTTGTAATTAGTTCCTTTGCAAACTTCTGCAAACAAGTTGTTGCTGATTTGACTACTTTGAAAAAACACAGATAGAATGCTAATCCAGAGTTTTCCAGAGCCCTCCAAAGCATTTTTTTACTCTAAAATAATACAAATTGCCTAAAATTTTCTACTGATACCTTTTTTTTAACCCATCATCAATTAAAGATTGTCTTAATATGCAAAACCCTTCAAATTTGTGGGGTATTATAACTTTCAGTATGGTTATTTCTTGGGAATAAGGCCCAATATTACTATAACCTGGGACTCGTACATTTCATGCTCTCTTATATTTTTTAAATTACCAATGCCTCATCTAAATGTCTCATACTACAGCATATGGCTTTAACCTTGAGCTCACTGTATCTGAAACAGTTGCTGTCATTGAGTTTTAAGTGAGTATAGAATCTGTTTGCAGACAAACTTCTGGTGCAAATTGTAGGCTCTTGAACATGCTAAGCAGCATCTGATAGCTTTCATGCAACAAGTTCACAGAAAAGAAATAAATTTTTAAGTTTGTTGCAAACAAATCCCTGATTCATTTTGGTGAGATCAGGATTCAGTCCTAGACATGTGTATATGACCTCCCATATAGTTCAAAGTAGACCTTTTCCACTTCAGGTGTTCTTCCTAAGTATTCTTATGCAGCCAGTAGCAAGGCTGTGTGAGAGTTTCTAAATATAAAGCCTTTTTCCTTTTAAGCACCAGAAGTCTCTTAATTTGCATGTGGTAGCACCCTATCAGGTGTATGCAGAAATGCAGAGTTAAGACCAAAAATTAGTAGTTACCTGTAGTGCCAGTGACAATAATTTAATTTTATATATTCTATACTTACAGGATGCAGTGCCAGCATGCAAAAACCATGTTTGAATCTTATAAAAAGACAGTAAGGCTCAAAAGCAACTCTTATTATAGTGATTTGAAACTCTCTTTAAAAAAAAAAAAGTACTAATGAAAACTAGAAAATCTCTCGAAAGACACCTTACTGAATACCAAAAGCCATTATTCTATTAACACAAGTTACACTGCACAAGAAGTCATTTAAGGCGGATGTGATGATAAAATATTTTGCATGGTGAATTTCCAATCCAATATAGAAATAGCGATATTTTGCACCTTCCTCTCATAGCTGGAGGCAGACCCTGATGGTCAGGCACTCTGCAATTACAGAGTTTGGGTCACAGTTAGCACTCCTTTTTGCTCATTCACTTTGTCTCATGTGTGATATGCTCCTGGAACCACTGTGGTTCACCATCAAAAAGTAGTTTGCATTACAGGAGCTGACCCAACCATCAAAGCTGGTTCACATAAGCAAGGAAGAAAGTACTGAAAACTATTCAGCTAACTGTAGTGACATCGCAGGAAAAACAAAAATGCTGTCCTATAAGCACAGGTCAGCAACAGTGTTAGCAAGTAGCTATGGTCACAGGGGTCTGGATTTGGAGCAGGACTCCAGATTATGGGGGGTTGGGTTCTTGCTCCCCTTTCACCTTTCTCTTGTTTTTTAGGGAGAGCTTAAGATTTTTAAAACCTGTAATACAAGGAGAAGACTTAACGTAGTAGTTTGGAGGGACTGTGTTTGTTTTTCTGGTGTGTAGGTCCCTACTGTAATTCACTGTAAGTTACTGAATGTAGTAGAAAATAATTTTACATTGACCATGGTTGCCTTCCCAATAGGGTCCTGCCTGACCCGCCAGTTGTCCCATGCCTGAAGCCTGCTCATCCACTTGCTGAGATCGCCACAAGAGCTGTTGTGCTCATAGTGTTGGCACTCAATCCTCACTGCTAGAAGCACTCAGCTCATGATTGCTATCTGAAGCTGAGTGTAACTTTGTACCTTGTATTAGCCTTAGGGGTAATATTAGATCATTACTATTATTCTATTAAATCTGTTTTCATTTCAACCCATGGGTCTCCTTTCCTTTCCCGATTCCCCCTCCTAGGTGGGGTCAAGTGATAGAGCAACTGTCTAGCCCACAACACTTGCCTTGTCCATTATCCTGGCAAGGCAGTCCTTTCATTTAGGCTCATCTTGAAGCGAAAAAGTTTTACCGTCTTCATGAGTTGCCATGGACTTTCAGGACTCTGGGCTCCTCCAAATCGCTATGGAAAGTTGGTGTTTCTATCTGCCCTTTGTCACCACTCTCAGCCTCTCCTTGTCCTGTAGGATGTTGTCATGTACTCCTGTCCGACCCCATGCTGCAGAGACCTTCAGGAAGAGCATGATCTTTTCCCTCCAGGAAAGAACAGCCCCCAGAAAAGCAAAGAGGCTGCCTTCTTCTTTCCTTCTCAGCCACACTGTTGAACATGCCTGGCTGTCAAGCAGACTGTGAATGAATAAGCAACTCTACAGCTACACAAATACCTAAAAGAAAAGCTTGCTTGCCACCAGAGCAAGTAGCTGTGAGTACTGTAAAACAGTAATATACTCAATTATAACTTGCTTGATTTGCAGATTTCCTTCTCTGGCTTAGAGTGTACTTGAAGAGTACTAAAAACACTGAAGAAATATTCATAAAAGGGCATATATGCTGTAAGATGACACCTTTTACTATGTAAAGGCTTTTGGTACTGTCCCTCACAGCATCCTCTTAGACAAATTGTCCATCTGTGAGATGAGCAGGTTCACAGTGTGCTGAGTGAATCACTGGCTAAAGGGCAAATCTCAAAGTGTTGTAATGACTGGCTACATCTGGCTGGAGACCAGTTATCAGCAGTGTTCCTCAGAGCTCAATTCTAAGGACAGTTCCATTCAATATATTTACCAATGATCTGGATGCAGGAGTTGAATGCACCATTAGCAAGTTTGCTGATGATACCTAACCGGGAGGTGCTGTTCACTCTGTTGAGGGGCTAGATGACTTGCAAGGGGACCTAGATAGACTGGAGCACTGGGCAATCATCATTGGCATGGAATTTAACAAGACCAAATGCTAGATTCTGCACCTGAGATGGAAAAACATCAAGGACCCAGGATAAGTATAAATGGGGAGAGGAGCAGCTGGAGAGCAGCCCTGCAGAAGGGGTTCTGGGGGTGTTGTTTGGAAGTAGGCTCAGTAGGAGCCAGCAGTGTGCCCTCGCAGCCAAGAGGGTAAACAGCATCCTGGGGGGCATCAAACACAGCATGATCAGCTGGTCAGAAGAGGTGATTATCCTTGATAATTACATGAAAGACTGTGTCCCATGGGAGGAACACCATACTGGAGCAAAAGAAAAGTATAAAAAAGAAGTGGCCATGGATGGCTATGTCCT
>VZRW01012669.1:23316-78373 GCA_013398125.1 Aegotheles bennettii | reverse complement strand
GTACCAAGCCCTGGAGAACACCACTTGTGACCAGCAACAACCTGGATTTAACTCCATTCATCACAACTCTTTGGGGCTGGCCATCCAGCCAGTGTTTTACTCAGCAAACAGTACACTAGTCCAAGCCATGAGAAGCCAGTTTCTCCAGGAGTAAGCTGTGGGAAATGCTTTCAAAGGCTATATTAAAGTCCAGGTAGACAACATCCACAGCCTTTCCATCATCCACTAAGCTGGTCACCTTGTCATAGAAGGAGATTGGGTGGGTCAGGCAGAAATTACCTTTCATAAACCCATGCTGACTGGGCAGCATAAGTATGTAGAGATTTTTTTGTTGAATCTCTTCATTTAACTTAAGAAATGTACTAATGAACTGCTCGACAAATGCGGTTTATGCACCAGTACCTGAGACTCATGGGAAGATTTGTTAATTCACATCTGTTGCTGCTCTTAGCTTGGTTTTAGTTCATCTTGTGTACAGAACAATCCCACAGCAAATTTAGCCTGTAACTTATTTATCCATGTTAGTGTTAATGAGTGTATGTGTATAGCTACGTAGCACTTGTCTGAGGCTACTTCTGGAAGAAAATTATTTTCTCTTGTACTAAACCCACGAGAACAATGTGTGTATGGCTTTCTGCACCAAAAGACTGTTACTGCTATATTTCACTTTCCTTGCTCTTTTCACTACGGTATGATATTATATTTCAAAAATAATTCTGTATATTTTATACAATAGTTCATAAATCACCTTTGAATTTTTATTCAAATGTTTCCTTATAAGGCTACACAGTTCTTGTATTCACATCTCTCCAATAATGTTTTGAACTTGTATCAGCAATACAAACTAGTAACAGTAGAAATAAATTTCATTATAATTCCTAGTAAAAAAACCTGGTCTCTGGTACATGCATGTAAGATATGCTAACACAATCTGCGTACTGATTGTAAACAGCTTGATGCGTTCAGTATTATGACTCTGTTTCTTGAAGAGGTCCCTACTTATTCTGCTAATCTGTGCTGTTTTCCACAGCCCAAATAACTGAAAAAGATACTGAGATGTTTGCAAGCAGAAGCAACTGCTGTCCAAGGGCCAGCAGAGACTCACATTGCTGGCTCATGTTGAGTTTTTCATCAACCAACACCTCTAAGTCCTTCTCATCAGGGCTGTTCTCAATCTATTCTCTGCTCAGTCTCTGTGCATGGGATTGCCCTGACCCATGTGCAGCAATTCCCAGTGTAAACATTTGAACACATGCTAAAACAGCCTAGCTCAAGCACTTGACACCTTGAGAAGGAGAATTCAGGCATGCACAATAACATATTGCCAGCCCAAGCTCTCACTCAGGTGGTTTGAATGCACCTGGTGCAAGGCAGGATTACTGCAGTCCAGTCTATCCTGTACATGATTCTTCCTACACACTTGGTAGATATTTCTGCTGCTGGAGCCAGGAAACAGCTGTTCCAGACATCTTGATGTTCGGCAAGTATAAACCTTAGATTCACAAGACAGACATGACCTAAGGAAGCTCAAATAACAGGGATTCTAAAAAATTCTGGGAAATGTGGGAAAAAAAGAAACACTGAACAAATCCAAGCAACCTTTGAGAAGCTACTATGAGATGTAATTCCATTTCTTTATTTTCTTCTTATTCTACATCAGTAAATTTGTATTTTGGAGGTGAGAGATGAATAGAAATGTACTGAATTTTCCAAAATGCATCAATGTCTCTTTGTGCGAACTTTGAAGCCAGCACACAAATTAATACCTATGGCAATTTCTATCACAAAGTATATAGATTCTGTGTCATAATAACATTCCATTTGGTGCAGTAGCTAGTCTTTGCCAGTGGCTAACAGTAGGTGCTGGGGAGGAGAACAAATATATCAAGTAGATGGTGACTTTCCACAGAACAATCTGGTCTCCCAAAGTTTATGACTTCTTCACTTGAGACAGTTTCATGATCTTTGATTTACATGAATGTGTGTAATTGCCTTTAGACTTTTGTCTGTTGAAATTTATTCAAGAAGTGAATGTTGTGTGAAGAATACTTCCTTCTGTTCACTCAGAACTTGTGATGTGCTGACTTACTTTGATAACCCCCTGTGCTCCTGTTGTGGGAGACCTCAGAGAGATCAAGTACTGAAACAGCAAAAAGAAAAAAAAGTTGTAGACATATATTTCTCAAGAGCCCTTATAAAGTCTAAGTAAAAGTCTTTGGCTAAATGTGAGAACACTCAGACCTGAAGGTGTTTGAATCCAGGGCCCAGCTTTTGCATTTTGCACCCATTTCTAAGGAAAACACAGTCCCCAAGATACATTTGTTAAACAGGGCTGAAGTCACTCGCTGGGAGGTTCCCATGGGCTCCTCTGAGGAGCTGTGTTGCATGGTCACCCTCACTGTTATCTCCCACTGCTGTTGGAGGCAACTTGGAGGGAAGAAGGCATGCAAGACAGCCAGTGCAAACCTGTGCTGTGGGCTGAAGATCATTTCCCTCAAAGAATTCGAAATAGCAGACACAGCTGGGGATCATTTTCTTTTCCAAACAAATAATACAACCTGATCTGACTCTTCAGACACTTTAAAATTCCATTTTCTTCAAAAATTCATCCAAAGTAATATATTAGAGAAAAGATCTTAAAAGCACTATGACTAAAAGGGCTCTAGGGAAACAAGATGAACTGATTAGACATTTTTGTGTAGTTTGATAATTCGGCAACTCTTATTCTCATATTTTTGGTACATCTAAAAGTAAAGTATTCATTACTCTATAAATAGCTTATTGATGAGAGAAGCAGAGTGACAGACCATATATTATTTGGTTGCTTTGATTGAAAAGACATGCTCTAGTCTAACTCCTACAGAGTATCCATGTGTATGTGCAGCTTTTGAGGGACAGTCTAGTGACTGACTCTGCCTATGTATTCATTTAAGGATCCAAAAATTTTTACCCACATGAAGGAACAGCTCACAGAAGGATGTGATAGGGGCTGGCAAGACAAACCTAAATCAATATTCCTTAGTTTATACTGAGTCTGGACTGAATCTATGGAGACAGCAAGGATGACCTATGAAGAATGAGAGCTATAAGGTCGATGAACTGTTGAAAGACAAGCTTTACTAAAAAAAAAAAACTATTTGCATCCTTAATAATCCACTGTCTTTGAGAGAACAGCGGAATGAAGTCCTGCTGTACTACCTCTGAACTTGAAGCTTTCATAGATGAGCTATCAAAACTGTGAGCAGGGGTGGTGTGTAGCCCACACAGATCAGAGGTCCTCAACCCTTTCCTCAGTCTAAGATAATATAGATAGATATTTTTGGATACAAAGAAGTGTGCTGCTCTCAGGCTGTCCTAGGCAAACATTGTGAGAAGATGTTGGTTTTGAGTTGGTTTGAACTCCAATTGAAACATTTATGAGAATGTTTCCCTTAGTTTTGTTGTTCTTTCTAAGACTATTCAACAACTGGGAATATCTCTGAGCTACCATCTTTTAATCAGCAGCTGCAATTTTTTGAGTTCTCCACCAAAAGTGTTTGTGCTACTCAAACTGAATAAGCTCATGGAATCCTTTTCTTCCAGCCTGCCTGCCTCCAGCCTGTTTGTCTGATTTATTGCCCCTCTAGAACAGTCTTCGGTCTCCTCCTGATGCTTGCTCCTCCAGATTCTTTTCTCGCAATCCCCTTCAAATTTACTACATAAATTCATGTTCTGTACAGGTTTATTATTTCCTAGCAATAAGAAGACTTCTATAGCTTGAAAAAAGCAAATATTCTGCCATGGCATGCTCCCCATTAAGAAGAGCTCTTCTAGCAAATTCTATATAATCCTTCTGCTACAAAGTGAAATAAAACAATGAACTGTTTTTCAAAGCAATAGCCTTGTTCACGTGCTGTCTTCTGGACAGAAAGTTTGCTCAGGTACAAGCATTGCTTTGGGTGCCAGTGACATACATGTATGTCATCTACTCTGTAAACCAACCTCTACCTATTATAAGGCCTGTGATAGTGCATGGAGTTTGCATTTGGGTACTTCAGAACCCTTTGTAGAAACCACGTATAGAATTGTATGTGTGGCAGACAAAGTGGGACATTTGACTCTATGTAGCCTTTGAAAGAAGACTTTTTAAATGGGGGTGAACCTAACTATTTTTTTTTTGTTGGAAAGAGATAGATGCTTGTACAGGACATAATGAGATGCTGAATCTGGTAGCCTGACAGAGGTGAGGCTGCACATCTCCATGCCTTGGGTCTAACCGATAGTGAGGTGGAGCATGTATCATTCCTGCTAGGCACACAGGCACGTGCGTACAAATATGCAGTACATGTATCCACACATCTGGTCACACAGATTGACACTTGCAAAAACACTAAAAGCATCAATGTCATCATCATGTTCCCTTCCCTGGCTGATAAGGAAGAAGGTCTGCTAGTGGGAAATACGTACAGCATGGGTACCCCCAGCAGCTGGACTTAGCTGCTGGGCTGTGTGCTCTCCTGTGATGGGCCTGGGAGGAGCTGGGGCTGTCTGTTGTTTGAGTTCCCCCATCTGCTGTTGTTCCACTGCACTGCTTTCCATATCTATGGAGATGAGCTTTTCATCACTTAAGCTGATGTATAGAATTAAAACTTACCTGCTTTGAACCATAGCAATGGATGAATAGACACCTGAAGAAGTCAATAGAAATCCAGGGACAACAGCTGCTGTAGTATGCTTAAAGGCTATTTGCAGCAAACATTAACAGTTAGCATACAGACTACAAGGGTAGTGTCCCCTCCACATGAAATAAGACTGCCTAATAAGCTCTGGGTGGTTTTTTGCCTTTACAAGCCCTGTGTTTGCTTTAGTTTTCAGCAGAGAAATGATGTGATTTCTGAATGTCCATTTGTCATCTGACATCACAACACTTCTGTTTATAAGGAGCTTTGGGATTCAAAATATTGAGTAGAAAATTCTCATAAAATGAAATAAACTGAAAGCTTTTACACAGATATTCTAGAAAAAATGAATTCAAGTTTGGCAAAATTACATCTTCAGATTTGACCTTTATGTGTCCCTGTTTCCTATTCGGAATGTTGAAGATATGACTATGAATAATAATAACAGTAGTAATAACATAGGGTGTGGTCTCTGATGAAATAGCCATGCTCACACAGAATGGTTGCTGCCCGAATGCTTTTCCAGAAGGGTGAATCCATTGATACTGCTTGGCAGTGGTTTTCCACTGGTTCCCCACATAAGACTTTGTGTTTCTTATGGAGGTGAAGGACTTGGAGACATGAAAATATCAGGAATTCCATTAGATCTCACAGAATTTTTCACTTGACTCCAATAAATGAGCAAGACATGAAAGCTTAATGCATGCAGCTGATGTTTGCTAAGCATGGAAAAGAAGGCTTTCCAGGACCTCTACGTTTTTGAGCTTGGAAACACGTTCATGAGCAGTGGAAGGTCACGGCTGACACTGAGCAGCTGTGTCTGTTTGGAAAGGTTGTGGTCTGGGAGCAGTAAGATAAACAGCAGCTCAGCAGAGTCCTACTAAAAAATAAATAGAGCATGCTATCCCCAACTTTTGAACAGTTAGAAAAAAGTACCATCATTTTGAGCATGGACTTTATTAGTTATAGTTTTAAAAACTATCCAGAAGGCCCTGATTTGTGGGAACTTGGTTTTGATCTGAAGGAGGAGAATATTGTTTGTAGCGGTTAGGTTACTTATCCTGCAATCTTTGTGAAAATAGCAAATTGGTTTTCACTTGAATCAGCTTCCTTCATGTACAGCTGATACCCAAAGTTCAGTTCATGGACCTGACTATGTATTCCAGCTAATTGTGCTTAAAGATTCATTATGACTAAGTTTAAAAGTTTATTCTGTATTTTTTTCCCTTCTGTTTATATCTTCATACAAAAATGTCATCCCCGGTCTCAGACCTAAATGTGAAGCTAGTGGTCCTGAACTAGACTCTTGTAATTTACCATGCACTTGGCCCCTCGTCTCTTTTTTAAAAACAAATTATGATAACATCTATTGGTTTTCTTTTTAATGCACTAGAATTAGCTGTAATATAAGTTTCCAAAGCACTATAAGCAGAAGTATATAAAGTTGTGCTGAAAAGCCTATAAATAATAGATTTGAAGAAAATCCTGGAAGTGCGTGGGTTCCATTATTGGACTGCATTAGGGAGAACTCATTTATCAAGTTTACTAGGTTTTAGGGAGTATTGATTTTTTATTTTTCTTTGTTCTATTTTTGCACTGTGAAACCAGAAATCCACATTATATGTCAGCCATTGGATCGGAAATTTGTAATGTTTTACAGAAGAAAATAGATTTAAAACACCATTTTTTATAAAAATAAGAACTTGTGGATGCTTTGTTGTATACAAAAGAAATACCTGGAGAAAAGTAGAGAGCCTTGTTGGTTTCTTCTACACATGCCCTATGAAAGTGTTTATCTTCACACCTTCTCCACAAATAGCTCCAAACACTCAAAGAACTTCAGGGCTGTGTTGGTCTATTCAGTGAGTAATTAAAACTTACTTTTTTCTGTATGTTATACCTTGAGTGGTTTGGTAAAATGAGGATCAAAGAGATGAAAATAATAAAAAAATGAAGTGAGTTCACTGCCTCTTCCCAAGCCAGGTGCCCCTTTGTTTTTCATATTAAACTTTGGCTTGACAATGAAGAATCACTAGTATTTGACTAAGGGGATAAAATAAAATGCATTTGTTAGACTGGACTTCAGTAAAGTACCTCTTAAAAAAATTCTGGAAGGGGCAATTGTTTGCAGACATTTTTTCTTTTTTATCAGCTACAAGTCAATGTGTATACTTTTACTTTTAATGTTGTTGACTGCTCCCATGTGTTTCTTTCAGCTCTTGAATGCAGCTGTAGCCTGGAGTTATAAAAGTTCTTAAGGGGTGGTGTTTTAAATATTAAATATTTAAATAGTGATATAATGACCTAAACCAAAACAACAATTTACAAGCTGAAACTAAATACAGCCTTGTCTTATAAGGAGCTGCAGAGTTTTCAATTAGTCAACTTTTATCACAGGTTGTTTGAGGTATTTAAATATTTTGGGTTTTTTCCCCTCTTAAACTGCTGTAACTTAGGCTTAGGCAATTACTAAGAATGTGAAAGGAAGCATATTTTTTCCCAGGCAGGAAAAGCATAAAGTTCTAATACAGATGCAGTACAGACAAGACTGCGTCCTCTAACTCATGGTGGGCTGTACTGGGCACTGGTGAGGCCACACCTCGAGTGCTGTGTTCAGTTTTGGGCCCCTCACTTCAAAAAAGACATCGAGGTGCTGGAGGGTGTCCAGAGAAAGACAACAAAGCTGATGAAGGGACTGGAACACATGTCTTACAAGGAACGACTGAGAGACCTGGGGTTGTTCAGTCTGGAGAAGAAGAGGCTCAGGGGGGACCTCATCACTCTCTACAGCTACCTGAAAGGAGGTTGTAGTGTGGCGGGGGTCAGTCTCTTCTGCCGTGCCCATAGTGAAAGGACAAGAGGAAACGGCTTTGCAGCAGGGGAGATTCAGATTGGACATTAGGAAAAATTTTTTCACTGTAAGGTTGATTGGGTATTGGAATAGGTTGCCCAGGGAGGTGGTGGAGTCACCGTCCCTGGAGGTGTTCAAGAGGTGTCTGGATGTGGCACTGGGTGATATGGTTTAGTGGTGATGTAGGTGGGTGGTTGGACTGGATGATCTTGAAGGTCTCTCCCAACCTAGATGATTCGATGATTCTATGATTCTATGATTGAAGAAACATGTTTTCAGGCAGGGAAAGTTAAATTAAAAATGCTCCAAGGTCTGACACAGTTTTGGTTCGATTGCTGGTTCATTGTTGCGACCAGATCTGCAGTTTAAGAAGAGATTACATGCTTTTTACTATTAATTTGCTATTTTTTAATATCTGAAGCAGATAAGTAACCTTAGAGTTTGTCAGCATCTGAAGTAAAAGATCACAGAATCCATCACTGGCAAGGTAGAAAACCACCATAAATGGCTGTTTCTTCCAAGCTGCTTTCCACTGGTTGGTCCCCAGCATGTACTGGTGTATGGGAGTATTCTCCTCCAGGGGCAGGACTTTCCATTTTACTTCATGGCCACCAAGTCCTTGTCCACACATTTCTCCAGCTTGTCCAGGCCTCTGAATGGTGGCACACCCATCTGGCCTATCAACTGCTCCTCCCAGTTTTGTATAGTTTGCAGCCTTGCTAAGGGTACATTCTGTCCCCTTGTCCAGGCCATTAATGAAGATGTTGAACAGTATTGACCCTAGTATTGATCCCTGGGATAAGTCACTTGTGACTGGCCTCCAACTGGATATTGTGCTGCTGATCACAGCCCTTTAAACTCAGCAGTTTAGCCAGTTTTTAGTCCACTCCATTGTCCACTTACCTGGTCTGTATTCCTTCAGTTTGCCTTTGAGGATTTATGACTGACAATGTTGAAAGCCTCACTAAAGTCAGGGTAAATGATGTGCATTCCACTCATCAACTGAACTAGTCATGTTATCATAGAAAACTATTAAGCTAGTCAAGAATGATGTCCCTTCATAAATCCATGCTTACTACTCACCTTCACCTTCTTGTCCATCATGTGTTTGGAAATGACTTTCAGGAATTAGTTTTTCCATCATCTTCCTAGAGATTCAGGTGAGACTGACTGGTCTGTAGTTCCTTGGATCCTCCTTCTTGACCTTCTTGAAGAAAGGAGTGACTTTTGTTTTCTTACTATCCTCAGGGACATTTCCCAGTCACCATGATCTTTCAAATCTGATACAGAGTGGCTTTGTAATTACACTGGCCAGCTCCCTCAGCTGCCCTTGTGGTTGCATCAGACCAGGTATCAAGGATTTATGTACACCTATTTTGTTTAAATGTTTCCTAACCTGATCCTCCTACACTGAGGATGTCTCCATTTCTCCACACTTTCCTACTGGCCTCAGAGACCTGAGCTTCATGAAATCCCATCTTACCAGTGATGACTGAGGCCAAGAAAACATTGAGTACCCTGACCAGTTTTCCTTAGTCTTCCTTTTACAACTGATACACTTGTAGAAGCCCTTCTCATTGCCTTTCATGTCCCTCACCAGATCCAACTTGAGGTGGACTTTGGCTTTCCAAACCCTGTCCTGACATACTCAGTGTGTCTACATTCATCCTGAGTCTCCTATGCCTGCTTACACCTCCTGTGGATTTCTTTTTTAGGTTTGACCTTAGTTAGGAGCTCCTCTTTGTTTCTAAGTATGAAGTCCAGAAGACCATCTTCTCTCAGGTCTTCAGTTACTTGTGATAGACAGGTGCCATCAATGCACTCCAGGAAACCCTTTGATTGCTTGTGCTCTGCTGTGTTGCCTGTGCATGTTGATTGTTGACCCCAGAGTCATGCAGTCAGGTTTGATGTGCTCCAGGTTGCCTTGGTGGCATTGTTGGTGCCTATCTAGAAAAGCATCAGGGGATAGCAGCCCTAGGGCCAGACAAGCCTTAGTAGCCTCTCTACAGTATCCCTGATCCTTTGGCAAGCAGTAAGCAGCAAGACTCCCTCCCTAGATGGTGAGTCAGATGGGCAGATGGGAGCCTTCATCCTTGCAGCAAAGAGTCTCTCATGGCTACCTGCTGGTGCTGCTACGGTTCTCAGGTACTGCAGTCTTTGAGGCTTTGTGGATACATAACCCAGCGCCTCCTGTACTACCAGGGCACTGACCTTCTTCCAGAACTGCAGATGTGATAGGAGCCATCCCCCTGTACCAGGAAGAAGTCACTAGCTTCCAGCCTTTACACATCTCCATTTCCCAGTCCCCCAGGTACGTGGTACCTGCACAGTTTTGGAGAAGCTTCAGCCAATCTTCTATTTGCTATACCTGGTGCTGCATGGCCTATGAACCCCCTCATGCAGCTCCCTCACTTGGTAGGACGGGCCATTCGCAGCACCCATGTACTGCAGGTGAGGAACTCTGGCCCAGCATTGGTGAGAGGCTCCAGGCAACCCTACAGCCCACAGCTGCAGAGTTGCATTTGCCCTCAGGAGTTCACTCTGAGCTGAGGCCTCTGACATGCTGGGGGTAGATGCTCCTGGGGTGCTGGAGACCATGCCATGCCACATTTTACTACCACTGCCTAGTACACAAACACCACCCCCAGCAGAGTTTCTGGCCTACTTCTGATCTAGGACCAGAAGTTATATGGACACCTCTAGCACCTGCTGACAAGGTGTTTGGCACTCACTAATGAGGAGCCAGCTGGAAACAAAAAGCTCAAAGCTTCCTTTGATCTGGAATTGCTGCTGGAGATGGTGAGAGGCTTCTAGAGCTTGCTAGCAGGCAATACCTGCTTCAGAAACCCTCACTCAGCAGCAAAAGCAAAGGTAGGGGTGGCTGCACTAAGGTCCCCAAATAGCTCCCGGGATTATTCCAACCATCCTAAGAGAAGTTCCAGAAGATCTTGAAGCAAAGCTCATAAACTGTTGTGAAAACTTGTGCATGTTGGCTGCCTCTGTTCTCCTGTGGGTCTCTGCGTTACTCATGGTTTTAGACTGTGCTTCAGTGAAAACAAATGGTCCAGGGTGTTCTTGAAGATGCAGATCCAGTATGAAAATGAAACTGGATGCAAGTTAGCAAAAAATAAAAGGCAATTGCACTGTTTGGAGGGCATTTAGTAGAATCATTCACAACGACAACAGCTTTACAGAAGGAACTTCATTTGCCAATATGAACCTGATAAAAGCAGAACACTGAAGTGTGTGAAGATTCCTTAGATTTAGGCAACCCTGACAGTTTAGATACACATGGGCTAGCATTTTAGCTGCCTCAAAGAATAGGAAGTAGCCTCTGATAGAGAAAAAGTTTTAGCTTATTTATTTTTTTGGTTGTTAAGATGATGTTAAATCCTTTATTAAGCAGCGAAGTTTGTGGATTTTGTTTCATGTTCATAAGCCTTTTTCAATTAAGGTATCAATGAAGTTTACAAAAATTCTGCTAATGAAGTCACCACACCTTGCATTCAGGTCACTAGTATGAAATACATCTCTGTTCACAGTATCTTTCTGCATCCTTGCAAATGTTATGTGAAAATAATCATATAAACATGAGAAGAATCTGTCAGACTTTTGAATTTCTAGAAATTCTAAAAAGCTAGGGAATAAACCATAGTTGCTCACTTAGGTAGAATTTGTAGTGGCATAAAGTGGTTTTCTTGCTGCATTTATGTATGACAAAGTGTTTTATACTAAAATGTGTTTATTCTACATCTCAACATAGAAAACAGTTTCCAGTTTGTCTGCTAAGTTAAATAGTTCTCTGCTACAAAAACATTTATCTTCAGAGAGGAAAGGATCATAGCCAAGCTAAGGACAGTCTTTCTTTTTATCTTACTGGAAAATACACTTTGTGGAGCTTGAACCATGTTTGTAGCTCTTTCTTGAACCCTTTCCGGTTAGCCAGCATTATTCTCAATTAATTAACAACAGAGTTAATTGAGATACTCAACTAATAGCAAAAGCCTACTTAGAATTTCCCTGCTGCCTCTAACTATCACTTCAGTTTCCTTCAGAATTACACCTCGACTTTTTTCCAGGTTGACATGTTTTTTAAATCAGCTTGATGCCCTAGACGATGTAAAGGTTTTGTCCTTTAGCTGCAATGAAGGATTTGGAAACAGGCTGACTGACATTTTAAAATAGGGTTATATTTTGCCAGTTATGACAGGTTTGCACATAATCTTAAACTTAGAATTCTGTCTAGGTTTGTGCGTTCTTCAATAAGACCCAGGTCATATTAATCAATCTGAACTTGGCAAAACTACATCAAATGAGGTATTATTTTCTATCAGTGAATGCAAGTCTTATACTGGTAAGGTGGTTTTTTTTTAAGGTTCTTAAGATATGTATCTTCATATACTGAAATTGTTTGCATCACAGACAAGAATAAACAGGCACATTTAAGAAATTTGTACAACCTTCAGGACAAATCACCAACACAACATTACTTGAAAGGATTTTCTTGACTCAGCTATGTTTTATCACAACCAACATCCAAAAGATGTCTATAAACTCTAAGACACTTTGCGTTGTCTAAAATTTAATGACAGAGTAGGTGCTTTTCCAGAATTTGTCTTTGCAAGCTGCTTATGAGATGGGTGAAGGAGGAGGGTGCACCATCCCTTCCAGTGGTGTCATGATTGTAGATGTTCTTAAAGCAACTGTGAAACCATCCCTTGGGGGGACTACAGTATGTAGGAGAGGGTGTGGGTGTGACTTTAAAATGAACAGAGTCCAGCCTTTAAAATCCCATCATGGAACTGGTTCCTGGTAATGCAGACACAATGTCATATTCAGACCAGGAATGTTTTGTGTAAGTATTGTAATTTCCATCTCCCCTCTTGCATTTCAAAACTATTAGAAATTATTAGATTGATTCCAGATGATTGGGAGATAGAACTGATTTACAGCTCTGTTCCACAATATACCAAGAGGGAAAGACTTGCGTCAGGTTCAATCAAAGTTGTAGTCATTTTTTTATTCATCCTTGTAAGCATCTGCTTGTTTTACTTTCAATATGTTGGGCAATATATTTGCTCAATATATTAGAAATATGATTGACTGGATACTTATGATATGAAATAGCTTCTGGAAAAAGTAGTCTGATTAGTTTCCATGATATGTTTTGTATTGCTGTTCTCTTGAAGTAGCTCTCAAAAGCAGAACCACCACTTAAGTAATTTATCCAATCTGGCTATAAATCAGAGGAGACTACACTGCAGAAAATATTCCTTCGTTGGCATCTGCTTCGATGGGCTGACCTCATCATTTTTTCCATCTGCAGTATGGAGGTGTGTAAGATTTATTACAATCTTAATAGAAATTCAAGACTATGGATATGTTTTTATGACTTAGTGTCATGACTAACCAAAAAAGGCCAGCATGAGTACAAGGTACCTTTATAGTGTCAGGATATTAAAATATGTCAATCCAAACTTATGTTGAAATTTAAGAAGGAAGCATCTGAAAATGGGATATTTTCTCATCTCCCTTATTTTCAAATATATTGAACTAATTAATTCTATTACAGAGAAATCATGTTTTTCCTATCAATTCAACACATGACTTAAAAAGAAAATTTCAATTTCAGGATGATTTTAAAACAATGTTGTTGCTAGTCTTTCTGGATCAGATTCCAGATAACCCATTATGACAAAGGATTAGAGGAGAAACCAGAGCTAAAAACCAGTACAGGCCTGAATAAGAAAATATAAATAGACTTCTGTTGCCTTTTTCAAGATGTCATCTGACTACTTCTTATCTAATAGTTCTCTCATCCTGAGGTTTTAAAATGTCGGTAAGAATGCCCTTTTCTCCCTGAAAACTCCCAGCATTTAACCTAATGGCTAGATGCCTACCCTTCATCTAACCATCCCTAGAATCCAGACACAAGACAAGGACAAATTCAATATCCTGAATGACTTTTCTGACATTACTTGGCAAAATAAACCCTGAAAAGACTTTAGAAATGCTGGTGCTAGAGTTACAGGAGATATTACTGAAAGGTTACTAAGATACTTAGAGAAAGGCTCAGGAACAGTAGAAGAAGTAAGGGTGTGTGGAGAACCTTTCAGACAGGGCAAGGACCTCAAAAGGACACTCCTTAAGAGTGAGAAGGAAGGCTGGGAAGGACCATCGTGTAAGGGGTTATACCAGGCAATGGAGCAAAAAAATGGGGATCTGGAAGCCTTCCACACAAAATAGGATTTGCAATACAATCTACATTCTATAGATCCCGCTAAAGATTAGAAGAGGAAAGTTAGCATTGGGGGAACACAGTTGCCATGTAAAGTCCAGCTGTAGTTTTACAACATTAAGCTGTGGAAGAACACACAAGCTGTGGGCACAAGCATGTATCTTCTGTGTCCTCAGCTCAACCTTGCTCCTATGCATTGAGTGTGAGTCAGGACTGATCTGGCCTTCCTGGAATCCAGATCTTTTCAGTAAGTGATAGATTAGACCTCTGAGACTATCCAGGCTACTGTCTACAGGATGTTGGACCAGTTCCTGAGGTCATAACTTCTTCCCCTTCTGACTTAACCACATTTCCTGTTGGTTCGGGCATGCAACAGGGAAATAGGTTTAACTGTCATTTTGCCATACATTTTCTTAAGGGTGAGACCTTGGGCACATTCTCTTTTGCATTCGTCAGCAGATGTCGCAGTTACACAATGAATGTGTTTATATTCTGCAGCTGTGGTCTCCAGGAAGAGGTTTCTCATATCTGGCCTATGGATAACAGTTTGGACAGCTTTTCTGAGCATCCTTTAACCATGACCATCAGATAGCCCTTTTGAACCTCCTTTAATCATGGAATCATAGAGGTTGGAAGAGACCTTCAAGATCATCCAGTCCAACAGCCTACCTACTTCACCACTAAACTGTTTCACTCAGCGAAATGGCATGCTCCAAATGATCAAGATAAAAATATTCTCCAGTTAAGTCAGAGAAGCCACCCCAAACTACTGACGTCTCATCAGACTCTAACTCTCATTGGACTACTTTGTGACTGTGTCTCTCTTTTTCCATGCAAATTTGATAATTAATCTTTGTCTCATTTTATTTTTCATCTTGAATGGTCCAGCTAGTCTTTTCCATCAAGTGACTTTGCAAACATAGCCACAGAGTCAGGACCGCTGTCAAGAGCTGCCTGAAGTAGGAGAGTTCAAGCATCCTTTCTCCCAAAATACCCTCTAAGGACAGAGTGCATATGAATAGCCAAAGCAGATAGACTCTTTATATGCAATGTCATTTTTTAAACTTTGGTAGGATGCAAGAATGATATAGAAACAAGAAACAGAAACTCAAGTCAACATCACTAAACTTCCAAAACAGTGCCAAATTTCATTGATTATTCCACACACCTAAAAATGTTTTTGACTGGCATGTGGTTGCTCTTCATGAAAAATGTATATATAGTACATACAGGCAGGAATGCTCAAGAAGAGTATGCAATATAAAATGTGGCATGCAGTCATGGTGTCTAGGGAAACTCACCAAGGAATGGCTGACTGCATCAAGCTACATGGTGATTCCCCAAGCATTCTCCAGAGAAGGACTGTCTGAGAGCTGTGTGTTGATTAGAAGCACTTGCTTCTACGGAGACTATGGGTTTTGTCTGGTACATGGCAGACAACTGAGATTAATACCAGGATCACATCCTTGGGATAAGCTGGCATAGTTGCACTGTCAACACTGTTGGCAAAAGGAATTTGGGGCTGGGACGAGACTGTTTGTAGGAAGGATCTGGGAAGAGGGTGGAATTGGATGGAGGGAAACACTGTCCACAAGCAAAGGAGGAAAATGGTGGACTCAGGATGTCTGATGATCCACATGGCTAAAGTGTGTCAGAGAGCAATGAGAATATGAAAGGCAAAAAAACCTGCCAGGGACAAGAAAGTAGCTGAAGGAGGGGTGTAAGAGCAGACATGGAAAGGAAAGACAAGGAACATAGAAGAGCAGTAGGTCATCCAGGAGTTCTGTGGGGAAAAGAGGTATACAAGGGTGGGAGGAACATGTGGTGAAGTGTGATCCCTATAAAGACAATAATTAGGAAAAATAATCTCTCACCCATACTATTGCATTTTCAGGTTAAAATACCATTATTTATAATAAATATCATATATGACTAACTTTCAGATGAAGTTATTCAATTAAATGCCAAATTCATATGTTAGCAAAGTCAATGACAAAACTTTAGGTCAAAACAGTCTGAAGATGCTACCAACACAGTATAAAACACTGCTAAAGGAATAAATTCAAGTAGATTGACTATAGGAAAAGTATTTTCCTACCGTCACCCCTGTACTTTCCACCATCATTCAAATGCCCACATTCCTTGAAGACGTTGGAACTGGTTGCTCAGTCATGAATGCCTCATTAGCTATTTATTTTAGTCATAAGTGTTGGCCAAATGTTTTTCTTGGACTACCAGCATGCATCAGTCAAGCAGTTGTTGCTTCCATTATGTTATTTCCTCAGTGTTGGCTGCTGTTCTATGATTTAGACTTTTTACTGGTGGTAATTTGTTTCAGGTCACAGTGTTCGTTGGTTTAGCTTCTCCAGATGACCAGGTATTAGAAGGGTAAATAGATGTGATCACTGTCATTGAAGAGAGAAGAGACACTTTCATATTTGCAAGAATGTGGTTGAAGAGAAAGAAGTCCCATGGACTCATAGCATAGGAGCTCAGGAGAAACTGGTATGTCTAGTTTGTTTCACCTGTCACAGCCTGTAAATTTTTGAAATGTCTTATAAAAAAGCATCAGAACTCAGTGTTCTTCATGAAAATGAAGACAGTACTTGATCTTTCAATGCTTGTTTTGATAAGAAGAGTCTTGGAAACCTCCGTGTAAGGACACACCTATAATATGTTTGTGGTTCCTCAAGGCTAACAAATATAATTAGTGGACAAATGAAAGTGTGGTTGTTAGACATAAGATCACTCACTGCTTAGATGATTTCTGCCAGGTTTTTGTCTTGTTTACAAGAGGAAAGGCATTAACTTCATTTGGTTATTTTCCAAGCCAACCTTCTTGATGTTTCACAGTGAAAAAGGAAGAATATCAACTCCACAAACTAAAGTTCAGTCATGGTTCACAGCTGGTTGGTTCAATAGAAGCAAAGTTGGATTTGCATGCATGTATATGTGTTACAGTTGTGGTAGGATCTCCACTTTCAAAGGAATGGTTGAAACACAAGCTTGTGCTCTGTGTTTCACTGAAGATTGAATCAGGGACTGGGCACTCTCTCTCTTTTTTTTTCTTAAATAATGGAATATGCTCTCTTCCTTGTTTCTACTTCAAAACAAGATTTCCCTCCCTGCTCTGATAACATAGCTCTGAATTCCACCTTCACCATGCCCATTGGAAAGATAATCTTTTTGGAAGACATTCTCTAAGGGTGTTTAACACTTTTGTCATAGGCTTTCATCTGGTCTATCTTTCTATGAGTGGGATCTTTCATAAGATCTGTCAAGTATACTAAGAAGGTGGCTTATGAAGTGATAGAAGTAACTTCCAATGCTCCCAAATGACTAGTCATCCAAATGCATAGCACTGTACTTTATAAAATCCTCTGTTTATAGTATTTTGAACAGGGGTGCTAAGCTATGTCATTTAAAGAGTATTTGTCTAGGGTATTACAGGAGGGAGAAAGTACTTTTCTGATCTGATAATTTTGCTTGACCTCCTGAGGAAGAGAGACCTACATGAGATACATGAAAGACAATTTGCCAATAAATTATTAGGTCTTGTCTTCTGATGTATCAGACATTCCCCATACACTCCAGCAATTCTGAACTGAGATTAGATGATACTTGTGAATCCAGGAGTTGGAATGGACTGTGAACATGTTAAAAAAGAGGCCAAATGCAGTGAGTTAGATTTATATCTGATACTGTAGACTGGTCAAACGATAAAAAGCCTTAAACATTGGATTCATATATGAAAAGGCTTATATTTTCATGTAATATATTCGTAACAAAGAATTACTGGAAGAGTTCTGTAACTTCAGACTTCCAAGTATGGCCTGATTTTTTTTTTCCTGAATAGTTTCCGGGAGGATCTGCTCCATGACCTCACCAGGAACAGGGGTGAGACCGACTGGCATGTTCCCTGGGCCTTCTTTTTTTCCCTTTTCAAAAATGGGGTGATGTTTCCCCTTTTTAGGACTTTTAAATATGCTTCCAGTAGTATTGGATTGAGAACAGCCCTGAGGAGAAGGACTTCAGGGTATTCGTTGGTGAAAAGATCAACATGAGCCAGCAGTGTGCCATCACAGCCAGGAAACTCAACCGTATCCTGGGCTGCATCAAAAGAAGTGTGACCAGCAGGTCGAGGGAGGTGATTTTTCCCTTCTACTCTGCTCTCATGAGACCCCACCTGGAGTACTGTGTCCAGTTCTGGAGTCCCCAGCATAAGAAGGACATGGAGCTGTTGGAGCAAGTTCAGAAGATGGACACAAAAATGTGCTTTTAACAAAATGCTGAAGCCAAGAGCTCATCCATTTTATTTCATGCATTTCATAAAATAGCACAAATACCACCACTTGAAGTAAAGGAGTAATTATATCAATTACAATGGAAGAGAAGTGCATGAGATGAAACATGGTCTGTGAGACCTGAAAGTATCCTTGCTCCTCTTAATATAATTTATCCATGAGAAAGATAAGATCCTAATTTAAATTAGACTTCCTTTATTAGCAACAGACAGCTCTTAAAGGTTGATTCATTTGGACCTAATAACCTACTGTTTCTTTGCAACAGTATTTTGTAGATTTCAAGACTGTTAGGAATTTTTCCTTCACCCTTTCTTTCTTTAAGCTAAATAACTCAATTTCTTTCATGCTCTTCTCATAGCATATATTTTCTTAAGTCTGTCCAATCGATCTATAGTCAGAGAAAAAAAACGAGCACAATAATTCAGTTGAGGACCACATAAATTTTGAGTAGAACCAAAGGTTCACTTTGCATGTATTACCAATAACTCCTGCTCAAATGTCCCATAATATTGTTTGATCTTTTCGCAGCAGTGGGACAATATTGTTATGTTTAGATTGTGCCTGTTTAGACTGCTGTTAAGCTAGTTGTCCCCCACCCAGTTGCTCATAGCTACAAAAATGTTGAAACTTGCTCTTGTTTTCAATAAATTGCATCTCACTTTTTTCAGACCACTTGAGTGACAGAGCACTGGAACAGGCTGCCCAGAGAGGTTGTGGAGTCTTCTTCGCTGGAGACATTCAAAACCTGCCTGGATGCGTTCCTGTGTGATGTACTCTAGGTGACCCTACTCTGGCAGGGGGGTTGGGCTAGATGATCTTTCAAGGTCCCTTCCAACTCCTAGGATTCTGTGATTCTGTGATTCTGTGATTCAACATGTTGAGATAATTTTAAATACTTATCCTTTTATTCAATGCTTTCTTAGCTGTTGATGTGTTTATTTACACTTTTACCCATTGTTAAAATGAAGATACTGACCAGGGCTGGAATCTTAACTTAATCCCACTGAATATGTGCTTCTATCTTGATAGTGAATATTTTAAATCCTCTGTCTGAATGTTATTTTCAAATAAGTTTTGCTCTGAGGTGTAGTGTTTTTATCTGGGACACATCCCCTGGTTTAATTTTCAAGAATATTCCCCTATTTCACTTTAGGAAGGCAATGTCAAAATTCTTATTAAAGATGTGATATATTTAGGCATGCATTCTTCTATCCCCAGCGTCACTTAGAGAAATGTTTTAGTTGATCTGAAACACAAAAACCCATACTATTCATACAAGTAACGTATGAAGATAAAATGCTAATATGACAGTGAATAATGTTACTTAAAGTGGTCTCTGCATGACTTTTTAGAAATCGTGTTAACATGGCTGTCTTCATCAGATTGTACTTCAATATGGTTGTGAAATTTGTCTCTGGAAAGCACTTTTCTATGACTACTGATTTTTGGCTATGAATTTTCATGAATTCTTTTTACTAAAGGGAAGTATTCTCCCTGTATAGGGGAGACAGTTACCACACACTCACTCCTCTATTTCCTTTTTTGTGACACTCCCAAATCCATCTGACTTAGGGAACTATTTAAAAAATTAATCTCTCTCTCTCTTTTCCTCCTGTCTAAAGAACAATGGAAATGACTAAAAAATGAGACCACCGGGTTAGACCCTGCAGGCCCTTATTTTTAAAGGACTTGTTTTTCAATCAGTGAAAGGCAGAGATGTATTGGACTTGGCACATACAGAGACAATGGAAAAACATTTCCTTAAGAGGAGGTTTCCTGTACTTCAGTACAATCTTCTTCCTTTCTGTCAATTTGAAGGGTAATACAGTGAAAATTTAGGGAAATGGAGGAATAAAATGCTCCACAGTAATGATTGCCAAAATATCTCTGCAAATAAATTAGAGTTCAGGCAAATGAACTTGAAGAGTTGAACATTGATGTTCACACTGTATTTCACATTCATGAATTATACAGAATTTATTGCAAAAGCTTGGTTGCCACACGATCTTATTTTTGATTTGAGATACCTTATATGAACATTTATGAAGAAAATTAAGCTGCCCTGAATTGGAATGGAATTGCATATTTATTTTGAGCTTTTGAAACAGATAACAATCAAATGAACCCGGGTAATAAATGAGACAGCACTCTGAAAACAATTCTTGTAACATCTGCAATATCTGATTAAATAATTGTGGATGTTTGTGGTATGTCTTCTAGAAGCAGCACAGAATATTCCTCCATAGATGAAAAACACCATCTTGGCTGATTTTATCATGCAAAAGTTTTCTTGTTTCTTTCCCAAGAATATTGTAGTAGTATGGCAAGTGGTAGCTGTGTTCTGGTCTCACAGAAAAGGTGGTTTTCCCTTCGTCCTGGAGGACAATGAAGATGTGTCACTGCAATAAGAGGAAAGAGTAGATATTTGCAAGTCTGATACGAGACATTGAACATGTTCGGATTTATTATAACTGCATCCAGGTTTCTGAAATTCCATATACAGGAAAGAGTATCTTAAACGTAATCCCTCTGATATTAATTTTTCATAGTTTATGTAGGCACATATTTATCCATATGTAGGGATAAATATTAGGCAAATGTATATGCAAAATAACATACATGATGTGAGATGAAGAAAGAAAATATTTTATTTGACCGTGTCTTAAAGTAAGGTTGATTGCCCTCATTTTCAAACCAAAGTTGCTCTATAATAATTTGTCTGTCTAAATTCCTTTTTCATCACATCATATATGGACATTTCTTTGTTAGGAAAGTCACCTACAAAGTCCACTGTAGACTACTTGTAATTTCTTTGTTTCCTGACAAAAACCCAGCACTTCTATTAAAGTAATCTTGCTGCATAGGTTAACTATTCACAACCTTCTAGAAGTATTGACTAAATTTATACTAATAAGCTAGCACTCACCAAGGCCAGTCCACTGCCACAAAACTATTTGGCACAGTCTGGTCATCTCCCTTCTGTTAATCTGTCTCACCCTACAAAGCAGGTGGCTGCACACAGGTGTTTGCTGCGAATGAGCTCTGGCCCAAGCCATCTCCCCAGCCGCTCCCAGTACTCATCTGGGGGAGCTTCTGTCTGGCTGGCCAAAACCATGCTGGGAGCCTTGTAGAAGATCAAGTTCTTGTGTCTGGAAACATTCCCTGGCATGGCTCATTTTACTTGTATAAATGTAGCCATCATGTCTAACTTGAGCACACTGGAAAATAAGACCATTAAGACAATAAAAGTTATGATCCTTAAGCAAGATTTTTAAAAAAAATAATTAAATCTTTAGATGACAGTGATTTATAAACATATAAAAATTGTGTTACAGATAGCTTATTTGCAAAGGGAACAGGTATAGATTTTTATAACTGCTGTCTATATGCAACTATAGCAATGCAGCATATATGGTTGGTATGCACAGGATGCAAAATGTTGACATGCAAAATGAATTACAGCAACATGCTGCTTGCCCACATGCACACGTTTCCCCGGACCCTGACAAGGCTGATAGCTACAATGAGGGACAAGACACAGGGGTGGATTGTCTGGCATGGCTGTACTTTATTTTCTTTCTCTTCCAAGCCCATGGCCCAGGACTTCATGTCAATCCTCCTGGGGCTGTCAACCCCCGCCCCAGTGATGCTGCAGCAGGGCTGGTCTCCAGCTTTCCTGTCCTGGCCTTGGCCCATCCCCGTCTCCAGGGAGGTACCCAATGTCTGGGGCTGGGACTGCCACAGTGCCTCCAGCTGCCCTGCTCCTGGCTGTCTGTAGGACAGTATCGTAGCAAATCCTCTCTCTTTATCCTCCTCAATAACCATGTGTTCCAGATAGAGTGAAAAAGACATCACTCTTCATAGGAAAACACCAGAGCAAAATAGTCTGAAACCTTGAGTATTTTAAATATCACCATCTGGCATTTTAGGTAGTGCTGCTTCAGCAGCATTCCTCTAGGAAGACAAGCTACTGTGAAGAAAATTAACACTTTCCCAGCCAAAACCAGCACACCCCAAGACACAACATACTGAGTACCCTTTATTGAATTAACATAAATTGCTCAAATGCTGATTACATTAAAATCTTTCCAAAGGTTTCAACTTCTCATCAAAAGCATGTACTCCATTTAAATGTATTCCACTTACATCAAATGGCAGGACATGTATAAGCTTTTACACAGAAGGTGAGGAATGTCATTGCAATGACTTAAGAAATTCTATTGAACAGATACATATAACAAATATGGGAAAAGAAATTCTGAACACTTTAATTTTCAGGACAAATGTCAATGCCAATTTTATCTGAAGTTCCGGCTGTATCCCGCCTGGATGCGTTCCTGTGTGATGTACTCTAGATGACCCTGCTCTGGCAGGGGGGGTGGACTAGATGATCTTTCGAGGTCCCTTCCAACCCCTTAGATTCTGTGATTCTGTGATTCTGTGATTCTGTGATTCTGTATTTAAAATTTACATTTCAACTACTGAGAACAAGCAAATATAAAAATGACCAATCCCCATCTGGAATTTAAAACGCAAAAGGTTTCCGGAGTTAATACTGAATATGTATCAAAATAAAGCATAATAATACCTCAAATAATATATGGAATCTTATTTTGAAATGATCATCAGTTATTGTTTTATTCTAAACTGGCTCAAATACAGCCAAGAGGCAGAAAAATACAGCATGTTCTTATAAAATAAAGAGGTCTTATGTACATTGGTAAGCTCATTAATATGTTAAGTAGTGCAATGGTTTTTGAATTCCTGGATCACAAAAATTCAAAATTATTTAGGTTACTCAGACCAATAGTGAAAAAAAATCATAACCTGTGTAATGGAATTTGGTATACTGTGCATACTTTGATTAATTAACACAGGGTGCAAAATTATTTTTAACTTATTTTCAAGATTTTAACTTTACCATCAACAAATCGTAATTATTACAGAGAAATTCTGATATTTTTAGGAATATAACATTATTCCACTTCCTGAAAGATTCTTTACCTCATCATCTGCAAATGAAAAATTACTCACAAATTTTGTACAACCTTTACAAATCAGTTTCGTATCTATAGATATTTCCCCATATACATAGAATTAATTTAAGTGCAACAAACTGCAGACAAAGGGAATGGATAATGTATCTCAATTCAGAAATATTTTAGTCCTGATTTTGCTGAATGAAGACAGAATCTACTAAGAAAAATAGCTTTTATGGGTAATTGATATCTACCCTCTCATATATTACATTTTTCGTTACCGAAGTTGGTCATCTTTCACAAATAAAACTAATATTCAGCTGACTTCTCTAACCTTGTCTAGACATTTACAATAGTCAATGATAAGTTTGAGGATGACAGAAGTAGTTCAGGGGACACCAGAAGATGGTTTAGTCCAGAGGTCTTCACTGAGAGATTCTGAGCAGACGTAAAGCAAACCTGCTAAAAATCTCTGAAGATTTTTCAAAGCAGTGTAGCAGCCTTTTAATTTTTTATTTACCAACCTGCTGGCGGGAGTTTTTGCTTCATGTTCTACACCAGATCTTCCTCTTTGAAAATTATATCAATTCTTTCTGCATAGCTCTTGAGTCTGAATGAGAACAGTGGATTTGCTATGGAAAACAGCTGATTACAATACTGTTGCTGTAATAGCTGTAAGATTTGCTTGTCCCCTCAAACCATAATAGAATGTTGGTGATAAGTGTATGCAGAAGAATCCCCACGAACCTGTTTTAAAGGAATGCTAGGCAATGACAAGAATAATATTGGAAGTGCAAATATTGGAAGTGTAAAGAAACTGGCCTTTCTAGTCTAGGAAATCTGTGGAACATGGCTTGCTTAGGCTGTTTCACAAACTGGAAAACAGGGAATAGAAGACAGCAGTGTAATACAGATCTCTGCCTATGTTGATGTGTACATTTTCATTCTTACTTATGTCATCTTATGCTAATGTAGGTTAAAAACATTCAAATGGGGAAAATTTGCTATGAATACCCTGCACAGCGGTGCCTTGGTGCACATATGAACATTTTTCAATAATCCACCCTTTCAGGCCTGCCAAAGAAATAAAAGTGATAAATTGAAAACTGTGGTTTAAAGTAAAAGCATGCAACTGTTTTGTTTGTGTTTGCAATCTCCAGCTCCATTGCCTTTTCACATAGTCTTTGAGTCTCTAACTGGACAGGATTATCACATTCAGTTTCCCTATACTCTTGCACAGCTGAAAACAAGGTGGTCATGCAACATCTGCTTAATTTCTCTCACTTTCAGATAGTTCAATATTTTTGAACATTTTCTTTAAAAGCAGTCATTCCTTGGGGTTTCTGTGTACGCCATTCAGCTACACTCTGACTGCTTCTGTACTGTAATCCTGACTGATACTCCCTGTTGTCTAGAAAATGAGAGGTTCTGAAAAGGCATACAAGAAATCTAAAACAAGTTATATATACACTTGAGACATAGTCTATGCTGTTCAATTTTGGCTGAAAATCTGGCCCTGAGCCACTCTACAGCTTTAGCGTTGTATTGTAATTCTATTTTAGACCCCTAGGAAACAAGTAACATTTAAAAAGTGTATTATCCATTTCAAAGCATACTACTGCCCTTGAGCCAGAGGTTTTTTGTCTCTTATGTGAAGATTTTTATCTTACAACATCAGTGAAGATGTGAGAATTATGTTCCCACTTTTTTATCATGTACTTTAGAAGTTACCATTTGAAAGAGCAAGAAGCTGCAGTTAAGGACAAGTTGCTTTCCAGACATGATGAGGGGAGGGAGTGAGAAATGTGGCTTCAAGTTAGTGTTCTGCTTCCAGAGCTAAAAGCCAAACCTACTCCTGGCATGTCTTCGAACAGCCTGAGGGATGCACTAAATAATTCTGGCTTTATGCCTGCTAATGACTCATGTAAGTATTCTTATCACAAAGGGACTTCAGCAGAAACGAAGGATCAGACATTATTTGTGTATATGTGTGAGTGATAGCAGAAGGGAACAAAGCAATTCATCATCTTTTTCTATAGGTAAATGCTTATCTTGTTCTTTAATGACATGTCTTGTATGGGAAGCAATTAGAATCATTAGGCATCAGCTATTCATTTTTAAAATACTTTTGGAGCTGTAAACAACTTACATATTCAAGTCTTTTGCATATGAATCTGTGAGAATTGAGCAGACCTTGTCATTTTTTGAAAGAATGTGTTTTTTCTAAAGGAGAACTATTAGACTTAAAGCCATAAACCCTTATAACTCCTTCACTTTAGAAAGCGTTGGATATTGTCATCCCCAAGGAATGGAAGTTGAAAAAAATGTGGAACTCTGCTCTATATATGTAATATTTTGTGTCATCATGGTGAGGTAAGATTTGCTGGAGCACAACAATTGGAGCACAACATTTGGTGCTGAGGAAAATTAGTGCTATATACAGTACAGTTTAGCCTATTCTAGTAACTTATATGCACAAGCAAGGTAGGATGGTGTTTCCTAAAACATGGTTTTCAAAACTAGAAGATAAGCTCAAGGTAATATTAGTTGTGTAGAATAAACAAAATATTATTTTATATATTCCCAGTAGCTAATGTAGAGGCTTTTTATACTGCTCAAATACAGTGGCTTTTTGTGATGTTATTACTCATGTGAAGTTCAAAACTATAATCCAAAAGTTTGTTTCTAGAAAATCTAGATTAATCTAGATTAAAAAAATGGCTCTCACTGTAAGAGAAATAGGTTTTTTGGCAAGACAGATCCCACATTTACTTGAAAATTTATTTTGCAGTTTGATTTAATTGAGATGAGCTGTGAAGTCAGGTTCTTCTTGTTGAAATGAAGATTTTAGTGTCTGACAGAAGAATTTTCTTTAAATACTCATTTTCTTTGAAAGAAGAAAGAATGCTGAGAGTGAATATAGATTAATATTTCTTAATTTTAGTGACAAATGAGAATTATTGGCTGCTTGCTGTATGGATCTTTTTCCAATCATATTTTTATATTAATTAGGTTTTTTTTCCACTCACAGTCTTTCAGAAGTGATGTTACATACCTGGAGTTTTGCTGTATTTTTTAGAAGGTGAATATCACTTTCTATTTCATATAAAATGCAGACTATTTTTAAGTTGCTAACTAAAACAAAGCATTTCTTTTTATTGCTGTCCAACAATGACCTTTGACTGGGATAAGCTGCATGACTACAAGGCAAGACTTAAGCCTACTTTTTCCAACACCTTGAAGGAAGGTGTTGTGTGGCAGAATTAATGCAAGTCTCAAGCTATAAGAACATCCTTCAAGTCAGAATGTCACACGAGAGGAAGAGTATATTGTGAAAGCCAAAGACATGGGGAGTCAAGGTCATTCCAGTCCCTGACAAACCTCTCTGAACTTCTGGGAAACTAATGAAGGTGAACTTGAGTGCCAGTAGACCAGTATGCCCTGGGTCCAGGCTATAGTTCTGTTTCTATAGTCTACTTCTATGATATGGTCTGCTAGTGTGAGTTTCCAGGCATTTTTTTTTTTAATCTTCAGGTGTTTAGCTTTCTCTTTTCTTGCTTGACTTTTAAATTGTCCATAAAAAAGCAGCATGTGCAAATCTCAGATTTTTTTGCACATGCAAGTAAATACATAGCTGTATGCATACAGCAGATTGTATTCACAGAAATGCCCTCAGTTTTGCACAGTCCTGTATATTTTTCACTGTGAGAGTGACAGAGCACTGGAACAGGCTGCCCAGGGAGGTTGTGGAGTCTCCTTCACTGGAGATATTCAAAACCCGCCTGGATGCGTTCCTGTGTGATGTACTCTAGGTGACCCTGCTCTGGCAGGGGGGGTGGACTAGATGATCTTTCGAGGTCCCTTCCATCCCCTTAGATTCTGTGATTCTGTGATATTGTGCCTTTAATAGAATATTAATCTTTAAAAGACCTAGAGCTGAAGATAGCGAAATGTAATTTTCAATAAATAAAGAATTGTCAAATTTCCCCTTACTAAGCAATTTGATCAATAATAGTATGTGTCCTCTGGAGGTAAAAGATGACCACAACGCTGTATCACATAAAAGAAATTCCAAGAAGAAAATTTAAAACTTGAACCTAAGGTTACAGTATAAACATTTGCTTTTAGTTTTTTAACATTTGAACAGCTTCAAATGAAATCTAAAAAAGAACTTGCAGAACTTTCTAGAAACTTCTTCAGACACTATGGATTATTTGAATCAATATTTCAAACTTCTGTTCCACTTTGAACATAATGCTCTTCATATTGCATTTCATTTTAGTCTACTGCTTTCTCAGTTTTATTTTATGTTAGTGATAAAAGGTTATAAAGAGTGTGTAATGAGAATGAAACAAGGAATTGGAAGAACAAGGTTTGGGAAGTTAAAAGAAGGAAAATTATTACCTACAGGAACAAAAATAATATTTTTATTTGTAAAGAGTATTTATCAAGAGATAATATAAAAGTTGAAAACTGAGATGTACGAAAATTACAGATATTTGCAATCATGTAGTTGCTTTATCTAACAAAGTGAAACATCAAAGGGATTTTCCTTCTAATTCCTCCTCCAGTAAAAGCCTCATTATCTCTCACAGATATTTAAAAAAGTGGTCAAAGAGGGCAAAATCAGGCCCATTTTGAATGAGCATAGAGATTCAAAGGTTGTGATTCAATACAAAATTTAAATAAGAGGCTTAAGATTTCATTTAATTTAAAACTTTGCTTCATTCAATTCCAGACTCAAAATAAACTTGAGAAACTTAAGAGAAAGGGTGTACATTCACAATAAATTAAATAAAATACACAGACAAACCTTTGTTCATGTGAAAACTACTACCTTTGTGGAATAATAATACAAACAAAATGATAAAATATTGCATAATGATACAATGCTTATAAGAAGTATAAAATACTTGCAAGCAACAGTGCAGTTGTTTAAAGATCCTAATCAAGGCTCAGAATAAAAGCCTACGACAAAACTGGAAAAGCCTCTTAAAGGCCCAAATCAAAAAGATGCAGTGAGGCAATAGAAGAGACATCCTTTGTCCAAATGAAAGAAATATGGGGAAAAATAAATCAAGATCTAGTGGAGCAAATTGCTATAGCATGAGAGGAAATTATAAGATGTCATGCACTTTTAAATACATTGGATGCAGGAAGCCTGACTGAAGTCTGAGCTATAAAGCAGATGTCAAAGTCATTCATGGCAGAAAAGCTGAACAAATTCTTTATGTTGGTGATAACCTTCCTCAGAGGCTCTGTAATTATCTTCCACTCTGAAGTCTTTAAAAACTTGAGAATTAAGACAATATCTCAAGTGTCAATGGAAGTATTTTTGAAAAATTAGAAACAAATAATGAAAATAGTATTCAGTTTGGGATGATGTCAAGTCAAGTAGATAGTTAAAATGGCATAAACCCTGTACTACTTCTAAAATATCTGATGTTGCAGGGGTTGCTGCTAGCTGAAGGCTTACTTCATACTGGTTTGTTTCTTACACTCTCCCTCATGATATGCTCCAAACCTCTCTGAGATACTGGATAGCAGGACACATGAAACTGTAGTCTTAACTGATCAGGGTTGTGGCATTCTCATGCATTTGCCTCGGAAAACATGGAAAATTATTACAGCTTTGTTATTTAACTTTTTTCATGTTATTCATGTCACTGTTATTAGGATGACAAAACCAAAAAACTTCACCTATATGTGGGGTGTGCTAAATCACATCTCACAAGGTGGTAAGCTTATCAGTTGTTGCAACAGCCTTGTGGTGGAAGTTACAATATTTTATCTGTAACTAGAAAGAAAAGTAAAGAGAAAGAAATAAAGAGAAGGAAAGTAAAGCTAACTCTGTAAGTAAGCTTTGCAACAAACAGCTTTAGCAGTGTATAGTTATTTGGAAGTCATCTTTCTGAGTTTTCTGATGTGCAAAGATCAAGGACATAACGTTTATGATACTAATTAAGAAAAAGATAGACATTTGGAACTTGTATCTGTAATAATTCCAACTTTATTTTCTGTTCATTATATGAAATCCACTGTTTCTGGTTATAGAAAGAAAAAGCTTTGACTTATAAATCAGAACATAATTTTTCTGAAGTTTAATTTGCTTCAAGTTGTTATTTTGGTAGTTCACTGGTAGCTCAGACTGCCTCGTATCATTAACATTCATAAAAATTTATAAATACCCTGAAAAATTTGTTTCTGGTAGGCTGAAAATTTTTACATGCGAAAGCACCGTCCTTGTCTTATGCCCATGATGAACCCTTTTCCCGTCTCTGCGTTGCTGCCTTTATTGTGGTGAATGTTTAAAATTGCTGTCTGACCATAGCAAACTGTGATTAATAACGACCTTTTGCTATCAAAGACACACACACACTTAAGAGCAACAATATACAAGCTGAGAAGTGTTCTGGATGAGTAATGCATATTTGATGACTGTTGTGTTCCTCACAAGCCTGAAAATGCTTTAATTGAATGCTAGCAAATCATACCTCATTGTAAGAAGTGAGGCCATGGGATTAAATGAGCACTTTTTTGGGAAAGGAAGCAACCCAGACATTGCCAATAATTGTTTGATACAACATAAAGAGTGTTAACAGTAACTTGAAATCTGAATAAAGTAAATTTGTGATATCCATTGAAAAAATCTGTCTGAACCTTGCTTCAAAAACCTTGGAGCATTTTGCTGACCTCATTTTTTCTGCTGTGCACAGATGCACACTGACTGTCGCAATGTCGGAAGGAATCTTTGAAATTGCTTGCTAAATGGCACAGTGACCATTAAAGTGATGTAGCAAACCACAAATGTAGGGGATCTATGCTCAGAAAAAATCCTTTTTTTTCAGTAAGAGTTAGGAAGAGGCGAGAGCTCTAAAGAAGGATGGCATTCTCACTGTGTGCTGCAGAATGACTCCAGTTGGCAGCAGGAAGCAAAAGCCTTCTCTGTTGTGCCTCCCATCAGCCTGCTGGGGAGATGTCTGCTGCATGAAGGCCCTCAGCATTTTGTATGGCTGTGTTAAAGAGCAAGTTTGCATCTTCGTAAGTGTAAAAAAGGAAACTACACTGACCTGTTAGGATAAGATTACTGTGCTTTATATCAAGACCACTCAACTTATAGTGGGGAGAGGGAGAGTGGGTGTCTGCCATTTTTGTATAACTGGGATATGACATTTGAAAGCACAGCAGGAATATACTCACAGTCAGAGAGTAACTTTTGGTGGTTATGTCTGTAATGTGGAAGGAGAAGGGGAGCATTGACACCTTCAGATGGTGTCTTCCTCTGCTGTGGCTCTGTTGATGCAGGGCTGGGAGAACCTCTCTGGAAGGCAGTCCTGAGAGAAAGAGATGGTCCCACAGTTGGCTGGCCAGCAGGACCATGCAAATGGGATGGGATCTCTCAGGGAGTGGGCACTGGTAGGCTATGGACCAGGGACATCAGTCCTACTCTCACCTGTTCTTGCATGGAGCAGGAGAGGGAAAAGACCAGAAGCAGCAGAGCCTCCCCTAGGAGACTGGAATGGTCAAGGATTCTGGGTATGGCTCCGCTCAGTGCCTGCAGTTCTGGAGATCCCTCTTCCAGTAGCTAGTGACTTCCAGACAGCTCTGCATGTAGTTTTTCTGCAGCTTTTTGACATCACTGTAAGTCTGGGCAAAATGCTTTAATAGCATGACTCTGTACCAGGCTTCTATTTGAGTAGTCCAGTGAAGACTGAGATGTCACTAGGACAGGAGAAGAAAACATATAAGAACGTTATCATAAGAAATCAAGATAATCATCAACATGTTTTAAAAAATACTTTCCAAACCTGGAAAAATTCAGGGGAAGTAGTATCTTGAGAAAGTTAATTTATTATGAGAAATTATAAGGGCTCTTATGAATGTTTCTGGTGTCACAGTGGATTCTTGGAGGACTTTGGAAGTGTCTTATAAGTATTTATATATGTTATATTAAACACAGGTAAAGATTGTTCCAGTAGAGTCTTCATAATTTACATGGAAGACATATATATGACTTTGGGAGGAAACTTGATGTCACCTTGCAAGCTTATACACAAGTTTATATACAACTTCAAATACAGTCCAGAAGTTTATTGTCATCAACTGTAGCCATGTAACTTTGTTTCAGAACTAAAACTTCTGATGCAACTCAACACTATTTTTTAAAAAATATGCTAGAGCTGTTGAAGAAAAAATTGTAAATAGTCACTCCAAGTTTCTTCTTGACTGTTACATCTAAAAAGCTGGAGGAAAACCCTTGTTTGGGGCAAGATCATCTTGTAAATATTGTGTAAGAAAGCTGTAGAAAAATAAATATAAGAAAACTAACAAGAACCATTCCAGTAAGTTCTCTAAACTGTGAGTAGAAATATAGTTTCTTACAGATGGTTGAAGGAATATACCTGTAATTCATTAATTACATTCTAGCATGTTAATAAAATTTGATTAAAGCTATCTGTTAGTAGTGGACATTGATTTTTATTAAAGAGCAATTAAAATATTAAAACACATTAACAAATCTGCTTTGCTTTCATTTACTTCTTTGATTTGCTTCTGAAAGTAGAATTTTCCAAATGTATGTGGAAGTTTTCTTATTTGCTGGTAATTTGGTTCTCAATTTTAACCATTGATTATGTAGATATTCAATTTGGTGTCCTTTGGAAAACCATATTAGAATACCCATAAAAGCTAAAGAAACATATCTTTATAGCTTTCCTATAAATCAGACAATTAAAGATGGAAAAATAATTATCATACTGAGCTTGATATGTGCCCTTGAATTACTAAATACTGTAGCTTTAATTGTTTTCTATGTAGATGATGTGTGTTTTGCTGTTCACATCACAAACATATAGCTAATTTGAAGACTTCCAAAATTCTATCAGTATTTGGGGAACTCGAAAATCTGTAGCTTGTCTTTTTGTATTGCAAAGCTCCCCAGGAAAATGTGCTAGTTAACATGTCCATAGGGCCTATGGTAATTGCTTCAAGTGGCCATGTATTTACTTAATGCTGAGACCGTGCCCTTTGGATCCAATCAGTTTTCTATGTCTTATATGAGTGAGTGTGAATGTACCAGCTGACAGCTTATAGATGCTGCCACCTTTTGAAAAACAGATGTATCCATCATTGGTTTTAGAAAGAGAGGGTTTAAATGACCACCCTTAAAGGTCCATTCTCTTCACAGGCTGGTTACAAGCAGAGCTCCTTGGGATCTCCTTCTTTAGAGTTTTTCAAGACCTTAAGAGTCAAACCCCTAAGTAGCCTCATCTGAATTGAGTGTTGACCCTGCTTTGAGCAGAAGATTGGACACAATGACCTTGAGGAGGACATTTTGCTGTGGGTCCTGAGAGGCTGTGACATCTTAGTCCCAGGGAGACACAAGATGCAAGACACATCCCTGTTTATGTAGTCATACTGTCTAGATCAGGCTGGTCCTATCTTAACATGGTGGCTTTTATGGGTTTTATAGTTGGGTGCCTAGTTCTTCTTTTTAACACAATGAACTGATGACAAAAACCTAACTAAAACAGGCAACATAAATATTTTGTCTTGGGCAGAAGATCACCAGAATGGAGGGCTCATTAATTCAGTTTGCATCAACCCCATAGCTAATCATTACTAGCATTTTTATGACTGCTTCGTGGCAAGGATGATAACACTGCAACTTGTTTAGGGTGAATCATTCAAATAAAGTGGATCAACATTTGCATTTCTTTTTTGCCCATAAATTTTATTTAATGTGTCTCATTTACCTCAAGATACGCATGTGGATGAATATTTATTTTCCTCAGTTGTCTTGATATCTCACCATCACTTACTGAGTTTATCTTTTCACCAAAAGAGATGGGAACAGCCATCATACTAAAGAGAACTAATGGAAGAACATGAGTAGATTGCATGGCCATAGTCTTATATGATGACCAAATAGGAAATGTTACACTAATCTCTGCAAATCCACCCAGATAAAGGAGATGACATAGTATGAGTGAGAACCAACTCATAATCTGTCTTTCTAATATCCTGTTTCTGATGATGAATCATACCAGTTGCTTCAAAAGAAAATATGGAAAAGTGAAAATAGATTTATAGGTGTGGAAGAAAAGTTTCACACTGATCTCTAGTAGTTGCAGATTTGTTTATCTTTGTAAAGTGTTTTTTGGAAATTGATAACTATAGTAACTCTTTATATATGTAAGTATCTGCTCACTCCTTCCTGTCTGAGAATAGGAATGTGAAATATTAATAAGGGAATCCTAAAGCCATATGGAAGACATAATTTTAAGATGCCTTTAATACAATGCTATGCAATTTAAAGAAGTACAGCTATTCATAACTTTACCTTTTTCAGTTTATACATTTCTCTCCAACAGAAAAAATCAGACTCAGGTGAGACCAGACCACAAGTGCATACATGTATACATACACATCCACACCTTTCCCTGAAGACTAAATTTGCTGATTTTCCTGTAGGAACTGAAAAACATCTGTTAAATATTTTCTACTCAAAGAGAAATGAATGGTGGGTGTTTTAACATTGGCTTTTTCATCCATTAAGTCATGTTTATTCTGCATACTGTTAGAACATGAAATCATGTTCTTCTGTGTGATTTTTACATTGTTTTAATATCTGATACAAGAAATACTATACCAATTAGTCACTACTCTCATATTGCTTCCTTCATTGCATAGAGTTGATGAGCCAAAGAACAAGATACAATAATATAACTGTAGGGGAAAGTATTAAAACAACAACAACAAAAAATATAAATGAGAAATTCTGGGGAAATTTGAGATACTGTTCAGACTTGAGAAACCTGCCTCAAAATACCTTCAGTCTAATGATTTTACCATTTGAATCTTCCTTTTCTAGGGAGATTGAGACATCTCTAGCTCTGGGCAAGAGCTTCTGAAAAAGGTGAGACTGATACAACTACCCTTGTGATGGGTACCTGTTAATTCTTGACCTCAAGTTACCAGCATAAACCTGCACTGACAGACAGAGCCTGGCATGCATGATGCCTTATTTTGCTCCCCTAAGGGGTGACTGTTCTTCATGATGAACAGTTCTGACAAGCGTGGGCTGAGATAGCAGGTATCTTGCAAGTAATACTGAACTGGAAACTCACTGAGATAGAAAAAACAGTATCAGGACTAGGCAAAATATGGCAGAATTTCCCATTAACACAACAAATGCCTTACTGGTATGCACAGAACAGTGCAGCAACTGACAAAATGTTCTTAGTGCAGGCCTACCTATGATATAAATGACAGCTTTTTTACTGTAAAATTAAGAAACAGCCTGCAAGCGGCAGGCACATCTTACATGAGCTACATGCCTCATTCTCCTTTGCTCTGGATCTCCTGAGCTCATTGGAGTCTGGAAGCACTGACAGTCCTGTACCTGCTCCTGACTGGTGTGAAATGAGGGCAGACAAGATTGTCCAGCCACTCTGATTCCTGCCCTACTCTATGTAAGGGCTGTATCCACTCCTGTCTTTTGAACAACACAGTTTCTTTTCTTCCAAAGCCTGTCCCTCAGAGATCTTTGAAGTCCTGATTTATTTTATTTTTTTTTTGTCAGAGGCAGAAAGAAACTAAAATGCCTTTCGAAGCTCTCTGTAGTGAAAGGAAACAACTTAGCCTTCCAATTTATGACAGTATATTACACCAGCTCTGCTTTTTTGATGTAGAAAAGACAGAACTGAAAAAGTCAGTAGCTGAAAAGTCAGTAGCTGAGCAACATTCAGGTCAGTGATGTCTGCCAAGAGGAGGATGCAATTAGGAAGGTGTCTGATGAGCACTGACCTTGTCATGATAGGCTTTAATGGTACTTACCTTGAAATGAAAAAGGAATTTAATAGGGAAGAAAGACCAATAGCCGGTCTCCAGTCTAGCAAAAGTGTCCTTCCCTGACAGAGAAGCAAGTGGGAAGAAAAGAAACTAGTAAAAGGATTGCAATAGTGGTTTGGGGCAACTGAGACAGGATGCATGCTATGTGTGAAAACAATGAAATACATTTATAAAGAAGCAAAACCCTAAACTAGGAGATGTAGTATTTATGAGGCTGCTCAGGAAGGATTCAGAAATAGCAGAAGTATCAAATCTTTAACAAAGGCCTGTTACCTTCCAACTATCAAGCTTCTAACTGTTAAATATATTTCAAAAAATGAACCAAAATGGTCTTCAGGCAATTTAATGAAAATTTTCTGCTCTTTTAAGTGGCTCCTCTTGATAAAGCCTCTGTTCTTTGATTCTGTTAAGCTCACCTTTTTTGGCTGTCCAGCAATTACATCTTCTTTCCCAGTTTAATGACCTGTGGTATCACATATAAATTAATTTTTAATTGGAACATGAATCTTTCTGTCAAAGAAAGTACAGGTATAAAAAACGTATGTTCTTAAAAAGAAGTTATTTTGTACATCCATGAGCTGAATATACTAGGAAAATGGGAACTGTTCTTTTTTTAAAAAAAACCAAAACAACAAGGTGAAGGTGAATAGAATCCAGTTTATAAAAAAGTGTCCTATTAAATTAATATTTGAGATACCAGAAAGAAAAAAAAGGCTCAATCCCTGAAATCAATGGGGTAATTTATAGCATGTGATATGGCATTTTGCTGAACAGTGCTGCAAAGCTCAGCAGTCAGCACCTTGAAGTACTTGCATAGGAAACCAAGCAGTAGGCATAATTCAAAATGTTACTTATTTTAGTTTCATTTTACCCTAAGCAAAAAAGTAATTTTTAGAGGTCGATTAACTGACACCTTCAATGTCTTTTTATCCTTTGTTTTAGCTCTTTACCTACTGTCAATTGTAAGAAGAGAAGCTGAGGGGAAAAGTGACATTCTGTAGTCTACAACACAGGACAGCAGTAGCAAAACTTTTTACTTCATGGACATCTTTCTTGGTTACTCTGGAAGATACACGTTAGGCAGCTCCCCTCTGCATGGTGGCATGAAGGGGGTGCCTGGTGTTGTGCAGTACCCTGAGCAGTTCCAACCTGGTCCCAGGTGCCTTGTACACCAATGCCTGTTGTGTCCTGGACTCAGCATATATATCCCAGAGACTCCCACCCAACTTCATTAGTCCTTCAGTATTCACTTAGATGGTGGCTTCAGACTCCATCTATATCAAAGACATTGATTTTTTTATAGTTTACCTTTTTATAATGACTGGCTCAGAATTTCTTACCAATGTTGATAGAATTTTGTTCTGTCAAAGATAAAGTGATTTTTTTTAAGCACCATCCTCTGTGAGTCATTCATGGTGTTCAGATCAGGCAAACTGCTTGGACCACCAGGTATTAACTAGGCTTGATTCTGTGTCTGCCTCAACCCCCATTTTCCTGCCACTGCTAAAAGTTAAAAGTTTTGGTGGAACTAGTCCCCACCAAAGCACTACATCCCTCCTGCCAACTTCATTTTCACAATGATTGGTTTCCCTGCTGTATACCTGAGGGATGAGAAAAATAGGGACATTTTTGGGCAAGCCACTCTGCTTCTACTGATGAGCTAGCACTGACCACGGAGATAGCACTTTAAATATGAAAACCAAAGAGAATCCTGCAATCAAGAGTGTAATTTTCTATTTCCCTCTGTGTGCTTTCATCCAGTGATAAGTAAGTGAAGTCTGCAAAAAATGTCACCAAAACTTCACAACTTCTGATACTGGTCCAGGGGAAGTCTTTCTTTTGGCCTTAATTGATTTTAGATTAGGTGTCTAAAGTAAATAAGTGGTTTGTTAACTTGAAGAATGTTCCAATTTCAAAGCATGATTGATTTTGTCAGGGCTCAGGTGGAGTGGCCACTATAATGATAAACTCTGGCAGCTGTTGTGGTGCTCTGAATCAGATGTTCTGCTGAGAAAATGAAGGTCTGCCCTTTCAAAAGGTTATCATATTGTCTAGTCCAGTTTTTCCTTTTTTCAGGAAAATTGCTTCACTTGCATAACTGTCGAAGGTTTAAGATATGTGCTGTAAAAATGAGACAGTTTCCACATTAATTAGCCAACAGCAGAAATAAAATATTTTTGCCAATATAACAGTTCCCTATTGTTAGCCGTATTTCAACATAACTCAAAGATTGAAAAATGTTCAAAGATTTATTTTTTTTTTTGGTGCTGAACAAAAGTACAACTATTTTAAAAAAACTCAAGTAAAACATGTAGCATTATTTCTCCGATCCAGCTTTTTCTGTTTTATAAATTGGTGAATAGTACATACACTCAAACCACTTTTGGCAAGAAAAGAGCTAACATATGTGTGATACACTGTAAAATTTCACTAGATGGATGTATGTTGCCTCTTGTGTTGCAGCTATGATTTCAATTATTATTCAAAATTATTGCTGGGTTTTATAAACATAGACTTGAACAGGATTTTGAACAGAAATTCAGTTTATTTGTTCTTATTTTAAATGGTTCTTTTAGAAATTGTCATATATAAACACCAAAAAGACCTGAATCAAGGTAAATTAACCTGAAATACTTTTATTTCTGAAATTAAAGCATGTAACCTCTTTTGCCATTCTTTTTCTATTATATGAACAACTAAGCTGCAATACAAAGTTCCAAGTTTCTGTTGTTAAAAAAAACCACAATAACATCACATTTTAAAAGAGGTGAAATTTTAATGTGAATTTTCCAAATGTTAAAACTAGATATAAAATGCAAATCCCTTGCTTTTCCTTTATTTTTGCTTTTTTCTTTCTACTGCACAGATATATGTACTATGAGAGTGATTCCAAAGAAACGTTTCTGGATAAATCAAAGCTACATGGCAACCGAAGTTATATTGGTGACTGGGACAAAGTGCTTAGTTTATTCTCTGTGTAATTCCAGAAATTAAAAGATAGCCCTGTTAAGTTGCAGTAATCAGACATAGCAGCACAACAAGTTACCCACAAGGCTACCTAAAGTGGACTTTGGCAGGTCTTAATGAATTTTGTAGTTGTTGCTCAAAGTACTCTTGTGGTCCACTGCAAAATAATGTATGGCTAAAATACAAGGCAACTACAATGATTCAGGTTTTCGAAACTGGGCTCACCGGAGGTAAGGTCAGATATTCAGCTATTATAAATTGCTCTGACTGCACTAATATCAATACTGACTTATACTCTACAAGGGCTTGATAATCTCAGTTTGTAAGAAGAGAGTTCCCTGAAGATGTGATTCAAAGACCAATGAAGTCATTGGGAGGTTTTCCATTGACTTCAGTGACTTTTAGATCAGTCTGCAAGTATTTAAAAGTTAATCTATTTTAAAAAATAAAATACAGGTAACCTTGGAAGCAAGCACAAACACACATATATTTAGAAATAGACATATCCAAAGCATTAAACTTCAAATAAAACTTCAAACGAGAAACAGATTCAGAATTTCTAACAACTTTAGGGAATGAATTCCACAGATTATCACTGCTCCTACATGCTGTGCTTTGCTCTCCCACTATACCTTTCTTCAGTTTTTATCTCCATTATGAAGTGCATGTAAACACATGCACCAGTATAACACAGTACAATTACAATGCAGAGGTAAAGGTTTATAGCAAATACTTGGAGCTGGACAATTAATGAATCCAACTGACTCTACTGTGATCTATCCTATTTATTTTTTTTTCCAATGTTTTATGGCTGACCACTGGAGACATGAAGTGACATATTTCAGAGGAATATGTGTGTTTGTGAGCTGTTTGAATATACAGCCATAAGCATTAACACCTACATAACAGGGTAACAAGGATGAATTGTTATTGGAAGACAGGAAGAGAGACTCCATCCATTTTATCAAAAGTACTGTTACATTATGCCAGAGCAGACTGCTTGTGGAACTATAGCATAAAATAAAACATAGATATAAACACCAACCTCATGAATAAAAATCCAGGTCATTAGGTCTTTGAGCATATAGCTTTGATAAACACATGAGCAATTTTGTCATTAGATTTTAGATGTCTACTTATGCCATATCTGGGGCCTCTTAATTCTCTTTTTTTTTCCTCTGATGAGAGTCATTTACAGTAACATTTCTAAGAACTCAAACCGTCTTGGCTATTAGCGAAAAACAATTCTTTGTCTTTGAAATAAAAATGATCTTATGACAATTTGAAAAGTTATTTTTATTAATATTATAAAATATTTATAAATAATGTACAAATTCATCAAAAACTTGACCCAGACATGGAAATTTTTGGGCAGGAAAAAGTGACTCCTTCCATTTATGGAAAACAGAGTTGCAACACAGGAAAAAACATTTTTCTCACACAGTCAATCACATATGAAGCACGAAACAGTACTGTTAGTACCCAGTTTATATAGTCATTAAAATATGACTTCATTATAAAAAAATAGTTAACTGAAAATGCTTGAGAAAATTTTTTAATCTTTGTCCAACATAGGAGGAGAACCAGTATGTGTAGAACTGTAATAGATGACTTAAGGAAAAAAAAGAAACCTGGGTTTTAAAGGGACATTCTGGTTTTGAATTATTAGAGATTGAGGGCCAATTCCAGACATAATGAAAGAAAATTCCACTGTGTTTAGGATAGTGATTGTAAAGGAGGCAGGAACAATCCATCCTTTCTTCACATTATTATTTCTACGATCATGAAATAATGTCTTCTGGTTTAAAGAAAGCAATATATTGTGGGTATTCTTATTATATTCATTTACACTTTTAATTATTTCAAACTGCCATTATTTTGAAGTAAAGAACTACAGAGTTAACATAGGAAAATTATATACTATAAGCTTCTATAAAACCTACCTTTACTGTACCAAGTAATGTGTTCAGCTACACTGAAGTCAGTATGGTCTTTTGGCAGCAATTACTTGTTGTTCTGCAAATTCACATCTTCAAAGGACCTTTGCCCTCCTACTGGAGAGCAGTACTGCTGCTGGCCCTTTCCCTCCTTTACATTCTTGTTTGATAATATTCAGCAGAGAGGTTATGAGACTCAGAAAATGATGTGGGAAGCAATTCCTGAGATAAGGCACATGGCGAATGGTGGGAGTAGACACTAAGGACATAGTTGTGGCAGTCCAGAGTAGTCTGTCACTTCTCTGAAGATACTGCTTGATCTTTTCTTTCCGTTGGTGAAGGTTTCTCATAAGCTTTTTTCCTACTATTGCCCATGTTATTCCTGTATTTCCCTCTTCCAGCTCAGCCCCCATCTCTCTGACTGAAAACAGAAAAGTTGCCATCCTAGTAAACTTACTGAGATGTGGATCCAAAATCCAACATGTTCTACATGAATCTTTCCCTGGACATCTTTGTCTTCGGAAAAGGTTCTAGACACAATCAGAAAAATGAGACTTCTAACCTTTGGGTCTATCTGCAGTAAAGTGAAATTATGCTTTTTTTCTCTTTTTTTCTTGAGCTCCTATCTCTATGGTCTCCAATGATGAATCCTTCTGTCATTAACTTAAATAGAAAAATTCCATAAAATTCAAACGTAACATGTAACTAGGATAGAACTAGTGCTTAATTGACATGCATCTCTGCATTTATTCTGAGGAAGTAGGTGGAATCAACCCAAGCAACAATGGACTTTTGCTGCCCTGTTTGGAAAATGAAAATCATCAGCTCAACCATAATTTTGTCCTTTTCCAGATGGTTCTGAAATGTTGGTAAAGTTATATATAGCTTTAGACAAAATAAACTATATTCCCAATTGGCTTCTGCTATTGAACTGTTTTCCTTGATTTAATTCTCAGCAGCATCATAGTAAATTGCTGAAATAAAATTATTTTTTTTCCTCTTTACCAGCATATGAGTGGCATTGATTTCAGCTGTTAACAATCTTTTTGATGTGGTTCATACTGTATACCAAAGGCACTGTCATAAAAATATGACTTAGGGTCATGTTCAAATAAGATTCTTACCACAGGAATGTCTGTCATAATCAAAACATAGATTATCTTATCAGGGAAATATATTCCGAAATATTTGGTTTTTCAACTTGGATATATTCAATAGGTTTTCAAAAGTTTCAGTGCTCTGTAAAAAGAAAATCTGTGTATGGAAGTTTTGGTCTCAAAAAGCTGCTTCTAAAAGTTGTAAAAATGAAGCTGAATTAGATATTGGTTATTCAAACCCATCTGGGGGCCTGAGTTATACTGTCTATTTCTTGGCATTAAATGTCTATTCTTGCTGGAGTGTGTCATAGTTTCTGTTAGAAAGTGTAAAAAACCTGACCAGATGATGTCAGCAGAGACAAGGTGGCTCCTGGCAGGAGATATTAAATAATGGCTGGGCTTAAATGCTGTGAAATGCATTTGGCTAGCTGAAGGCAGGCTGTACTGCGTGACCTCTCCTTCTAGGTGCACTAGTCCCAGCCAGCAGAGTCCCTGGCACAGGGATGCAAGCACGAGCTTGGAAGCATATACTTATTTCAGGCAGAGACGCAAAGGCAGCTCCTCTCCCACTGCTGGCTCCTCTTTGCTCCTCCCTGGTGGGAAGCACCCCCCTGAAGGTTGCTTCCTGAATCGGTGAACGTTTTCCTTTGAAAGGAGCAAAACATACTAAAATAGGGGATCCCAAAGTTTTCTTGCTGGAGGTCTATGTAATAGCTGGGAAAACCATAATAAAAACCAACTGCTATCCAATACCTAAGGCTTCCACGTTCCCTCTCTCCTCTGCTCCAGACCCCATTAAGCTGTATATGATGCCAGATGCCTGGTCCTTTTGTTTTCCTGGATGCTGTGACTATGCTGAACTACTGCCCAGCCCAGGCAATGACCATGTAGCAGACCTTGTTGAAGCTTCTTGGGGTTAATGTGAAAGCATAAAATGATTTGGGGCCTGGAGCACACACTGAAGTCTCCAGGATCCATCAGGTGGGTGCGTGTCAGCCTCTGACAACTCGGACACTCCCCTAGGTCCTGGCATGAAGATTGCACCTCTCTTTTGGGAATCTCTGCACTAGAGGGGACCTGCCTTGCACCCCAAGCTGGGACTGCCATGCTGTCACTCCAATATTTGGTAAAAAAATGCATGTCTGTAATTATGCAACAAGTAAAACAAAGAGTTGTAAAACAAGGAAGCAAAAACCCACCTGCAACCAACAGACAAACCCAAGAGTGCTTTGCCAGCTAGGCAGCTGGATCTGTCTTCTGAATTTGCTGTTTGTAAATCCATTCAGGTACAGTTTGAACTCCTCACTTGACACAATTGCTGCTCTTGTAAGAACTGGCTCAACTTCCCCTGCTGCTGAAGTAGGTATGTTAGCCTCACTTTCTTCTTCCAAAGAGGAAAAGCAAATACTGATCCATGTTTCAGGCTTTTACATTATCCTAGGCAGCATTGGTATTTTAATATATCTGAGCCCTCTCCGGAATTACTCAAAACCGGTGTCTTTCATATATATGAAAAAGAACTGGTTCAAACATTTTATTTTTCTTGCCCTTGTTTGGTATCTCACGGTGCCTCTGACAGCCTGTGTGCGGTTCTGAAGAGCTCCTGTCCATACTGTTGGTGTTATCTGACTACCCTGCAACACCAGCCTCTTCTTCAGACCAAACTGGCTGCGTTACAGAGGTGAAAGTATACTTATGACACAGGAAATGGTTTTCACATTTTCCTCTTAAATGAATGTTTATTGCAGAAGGATACAACTCAAATGAGCTCAGAGGCTGCTAATGACTTCTACTTCCAAACACCCCCTGCTGCCCTTCCAGCTTCATTCATTCACTCTAATGCCTTTTCTCTCCCTTTTCTCTGGTTAGCTCAGGCTGTGAGATACTGTGTAATGTGTTGTCCAGGAGGGATAAGAGGGGAGAAGAAGCAGAGGGAAGTGGCCAACCAGGAGATACGACTCTTCTGGCCAGACCAGTATGTGGCAAAATTTTCTTCCAAGCCAGCCAGCAGTCAGGAGACATAAAAAGTCCGACTGGCACCAGCTGGGAATTGCATACTCAAAAGGCACTTGTTGCCTCATGCCTGGTGGGCAAAAGAAATTGCCTTGTGGGCCAGATCTGGCATGCAAGCTGGCTGCAGTGCAGGCCTGTCTTACAACCTAAACTGGAGAATACAATTTTCCTTCTATAATAACAAGAAACCCTGACATTAATTTACTGAGCTATTTTGGAATATGAGATGCAACTGCTAAGATAGTTACTTGGATTGGTGTTGCTCCCTTATTTGAATTTTCCAGAGAATGATGTTCATGCCATCAGCAAGGCATGCCTTTCTGGTCCTTGCTTCTTGCTTCATTCACCTCCACAGTGCATTAGTCATGTATGATTTGCTGTTCCTGCTACCTGGCCTGGAATAACAGCCTCTGCCTGATGGCTTCATTCTCCACTACAACAATCTTACTTAAACCGGGGGCTGTGATCTAGCATTTTCCAGATAAAACACGTTTTCTTCCTGTATGAAGAATGCCTTTATACTTCCTCAGAAGATCAGTTCCAAATAGGTAATACTAGGAAATAGGGCCACTGCCCCAGTCTCCTCAACATCCTTGCTTATTTAGTGTTGTCAGTTATACAGCAGTTATCCATTTTCCATTCATATTCTTGGCAGAGCACTATTTTCTACAGCCCTCCTCTAGAAGGGAGGATTTTTTCCCACTGTTCAGGTAGTATAAAAATGTGTTCTTGAAAACGAACTCAGGCTTCAGGCTACAGCCCTCAGTCTTAATGACAGACAGGTAATATTTGATAGAGAAAGAGCGTTCAAGGACACTGGTGACCTAGAATTTGCTAGTAGGTGGTTTGTGACCCCATTCCTGCAGTGCTCTTTTCAACGATGGTGGGAAATCCCATTTAAAATGCCTAATCCTTCTTCTTTTCATATGCAATAAAATCCTCTGTGTTATGTACAAGCAATACCTTATTCTCTGCTATTTATTTCCATTGTCTTGTATAGATCAATACTTTGTGTTGTTATTTCCTTTGTATTCATAAGCAATGCTTTCTGTGAGACAGCTTCTTCTGTGCTGATCCCACACACTTTCCTGGCCTGCAGACCAGTGCACCTTTGCCATCTTGTCTGATTGATTTGCTGAATGTTACAGGTTTGTGATTACTATTGTATTCCAGTAATTCTTTGACCTGTGTTAAAAATGAGGTAGTTTTGTTCTAGGCTAGCCTGTACTGTCACGTCCCACACTCACAGATTTTTTTGTGGCTGGATGCCTGAAATGATAATTTTCTAAATCTCTGTAACATTTTCCAACTTCCTGTTTCTATAGAGGTATTTTGCTACAGGAAAAAAGTGCAAAGGGAGATTCTAGCTTCTCTGTATTCCCCAATTCTCCTGTTTAGTAGGAAGCATTTAATGATCATTCTTTCTAAGGTTACTTACTAAGCTTTTCCCCTGGATATTCTGACCAAGAGAAGGAAACGAAATACCTCCTGGCAAAAGCCATAGCCTTTTGGGACTACCTATGGATGTACTGCACACACAGTACCAGGAAGCATAGTATCATGCTACAGGATCTAAGACACCCCAAATTAATTATTTTGGTAGGATAGGGGAGGAAGAGTTAGAGGAACCTGCCTTCAACTTCTCTGGAAGAGTCAGCCTTGGAGAGATGTTAATTATTTCTTGGGGCGTTCATAAAATGATAGTAATGAATGCATTTGGACAGAAAGACAGTTGTTAATATGCTCCTATTTTCTGGCAATGAGAATGTGGAGGCTGGAGTCAATATCATTTCACTCTATCTGTGTTCAGGAAAAGAACACAGAAGAATCTGATTTTTTATTGTTAATCTGGCAGTGCACAGACTCACAGTTTTTGAGCTCTAGAAAGCCAGACATTCTTCTTAACTGAAGAACATTAAAGCAAGACAGCTTGAACTCTGCTTTAGGCCCAGGAGTGTAAATCTGGAATAAGTTCATTGGTTTTGATGAGGATACTTTGGATTTACACCAGTGACTGAGAATAGAACTTGGCTCTGCATCTTACCCTTCTGGTGCTAGTGAAAAATACGATCCTAATACAGACGTGCAAGTGGTCACAGGGGTATTCTCATACTGGTTCTACACTTAACTCTTAGATGCAGAATTTAAGACTGTGCAACAACATCCAGCTTGCACAAGAGTGCCTTTTAAGTAACGTGGTAAAGAGGATCTATAAGAGGGCTAGCAATCTAATGCTTGCACAGCTCATACAGCTTTCCTGTACAAGCCTCTCTTGTCTCATGAGAGGAGATTCAGAATGTATTGTTGTGCTTTATTTTTTTATTTATTGAAGTTTATGAGTATAACACACAAAAATAATTTGTACACTAATTTTTCAGAAAAAAGACTATGTGAAGTTGGAGGTACCAAAGAAGCCTAAATAAATTTTGTTGTCATGCCTTTACAGAAATGTCATCTATGGAGTAGATCATTATAGACACTAGCATTATCAGCTTTTAACTGCAGCATTATTCTTTCTAGCCCAAACTTGTTTTATAGCAAGTAATGGATTTGCAGATGAAAATGTTAAAAACAGAGTGATGTTGCATAAGGCTCATGTGCTGTTTTGACAAGATCTCTTTTTCAAGAACGTGTATGGAAAGTCTTACAGTCATAAAGCTAGAAGCAGTTTTAGCCTTCAAAGGTTAATTATTTTTTTTCTTTCAGATGATATTCCATATCCTGCTATGACTTTTCAGTTGTTTATTTGCTATAGTGCAAGGACTTCTTCAGTCACCCTTCTTGGCATGATAAATGCACAGATACTGTGCTCTAAAATGATACACAGATGGGAAAGTTTCTAATAGGCATCAAAGCCATTAGATTTGTATTATTTTTCCTATTGTTTGGTAATCACTGAGAGGGAATGGATCCCTCTGTGATCTGGCTAATTGAAATGAAAGTCACAGAGTATTAAAAACAAATGGGAAGATGGAAAAGAAGAGTTGCAGTAGGATTTTAAAAGAAGTTTTCAATCTCATGGACATTCATTGTCACTTAACTGCCCAGTTGCCTCAGGCTGCACTTGAAGTTCCATCATGAGAGCTGGAAAAAACAAAACCCAAGCTAACCCATAGCTCCAAACTTAAAAAAAGAGAGAAGCTACAATCACAGACTAAATAGAGCATGATTTGGGACTATGCTGTGTTTCTGCCACTGGCTTGAATTGCATAAGCATGTTCATGTGCTTTGATTTTTCCTGAAGTCAGAGAAGAACCAATAGAAGTGTCATCAAGCAGCATATTTTGCTGTTTATCACTTTGTTAATCCCCATCCTTAGCTGGAAACTGCTGCCAGTGTATTTAAAATGTAACATCTTAATAATACAATCCCTTAAATTCGATGAGGTGATGTTCTTTAAAGTTTAAAGGGATGATACTAGGGGGTGGACTAGATGATCTTTCGAGGTCCCTTCCAACCCCTTAGATTCTGTGATTCTGTGATACGAGAAAACCCAAACACTTTCGGTGCTAAATGTTCATGAAACACAATGTCTTTGGCTTTTCTCCCACTTCTGAATACTTAGCAGTTGAAATGAAATGATGTTCCAGTCCAGTAAAGCACTTACTGTTTGCATAATAGGGACTTGAATGGTTTTATGAAATCAATTAAACCACTTACGAAGTTCCATAACTAGATAATGCTTTCTGATACATTCTAACCTAGTTTACTCTGGGTCAAGAAATAGATCTTCAATTTTTAATTGTTTGGTACTGCTTTTAGCCTTCATTTTCCATTCTCTCATTACATCAGAATTGGGATAAACCAGCAGACTGACTTCACTATCTTGGGCTTCTTTTGAGGCAGGGAACCATGACTTGATGTTGTAAAAGAAGTGTCTAAGTGTGTCTCATTGGGCATAATGAACAGGGCTTTTATTGATGTCATTAGTGATGATATATTTAGTGACGTCTACTTTCTAATGAAGAATATGTTCAGTCACACAGATGGCACGTCTGTTTTATATGACATTTCTTGAGAGTTATTTACATGAAAGTCCATTATTATTCTGGATTCTGTTTATATTTTTAAGGATTTCCCACATACGGTTGTTGGACATAATGCCTACAGAACCACCAGCACTGCAGTACATAGTAAAATACATACAAATTCACAGAATCACAGAATAACTTGAGTTGAAAGGTCATTTAGTCCAACCCCTCTGCCTTAAGCAGTGACATCCTCCACTAGACCAGGTTGCTCAGAGCCCCATCCAACCTGGCCTTGAACGTTTCCAAGTATGGGGCTCTGCTAAAAAGCCTGTCCCCATCTTTATTATAGGCCCCCTTTTGGTAATGAAAGGCGACAATGAGGTGTCCTTGGAGCCTTCTCCAGGCTGAACAACCCCGACTCTCTCAGCCTTTCCTTGTAGGACAGGTGTTCATTTTTGTAGCCCTTCTCTGGATTTGTTCCAACAGGTCCATGTCTTTCTTGTGCTGAGGGCACCAGAGCCGGATACAGTACTCCAGGTGGGGTCTTACCAGATCAGAGTAGACGGACAGAATCACCTCCCTTGACCTGTTGGTCACTCTCCTTTTGATGCAGCCCAGGATACGTTTGTCCTTCTGGGCACACTGCCAGCTCATGTCCAGCCTTTCATCTACCAGTACCCCCAAGTCCTTCTCAGCAGGGCTGCTTTCAATCCCTTGATCCCCCAGCCAGTATTGATACCGAGGATTGCCCCAACCTAAGTGCAGGACCTTGCACTTTTCCTCATTGAACCTCATGATGTTTCCCTGAGCCCACTTCTCGAGTTTTTCTAGGTCTCTCTGGATGGCATCCTGTCTTTCAGGTGTGTCAACTGTACCATTCAGTTTGGTGTCATCCGTGAACTTGCTGAGGGTGCACTCAATTCCACTATGTCATTGATGAAGAGCTTAAACAATATCAGCCCCAATACAGACCCCTGAGGGACACCACTTGTCACTGATGCCCATCGAGACATTGAGCTGTTGACCACTAACTTCCTGGATAATCAAAGTCTGACATGGACAAAACCATAAACACAAATGAGCTCAACATGCCTGCCTGATCTTTTTTGTCTTTCATTTACTCTGTTCATAGAAAACATCCACAGAGTAGATAAAAATATTGTCAAGACATATTTAATTCTTATTTTCTCAATGTTTTTTAAGACATTTATTTAAGACATTTAAGACATTTATTAGTAGTCATGATGTTCTGCTAGTGGCAAGGCAGAAATATTGCTAGGGGCTGACAAAGTTCTTATTAACCTTCCTTGACCCTTCTGTAATAATGACACAAGATTGAAAAGTTTGATCATTGCTATGCTGATTGACAACTGTATGGCTGCATGCTAAGAAATCTGAGATACTCCAGTGCTGAGAGAGTCTTAGGTCTTAAAAGAAAAAATCTATTTCGATTTTTCTCCAAAACCTTCAAAACCAAATGTTGTTGGATGTGCTCAGACTGTAGCTTTGGTAATTCTACTGTTTTCTTGCTAATTTGGTATGTGTTTAGTTAATGTTTTTTCTATCAGTGTAGATACTGAACACTGCATGGGGTAACAGCCAGTGGCGCAATTACTAGTGCTGCTAGCAACACAGGCTGCAGTATGCCTATATTCAGTTAAAGACTATGGAATCAGAATATAATTGCCAGTAAATACCATCATTATTGTTAGATGATAATTCACCAGTTAGATAGAGGAACACAGCATCAGAAAAAATGGGCATATATTCTGTTTGTGTATATATTATATTTAAAATACTACTTCTTAATATATAAGAACTGATGTGCCTTCTCCAAAATTCTTCAGTTAAAGCTTTGTCTCATTAGCCTGACCGAGTTGGCATTAAAATAGGATACCAGGTTTTACTCCATATTCTGAAAGCATAAAATAGGATACAGTAAGGATAGGATAAATACCTTATTTCCCTGTCAGAAGGTCCACTGGTACAAAATACTATCGGCAAGCTGATATTAAGGAGAAAAGTGTAAGTCATATCAAATCCTTTTGTTTAGAAAATGACATTCAGGAGGGGAAAACTAGGTTTGGATCTGGTGAACCTGCTTCTTTAGAAGACTGTCTAGCCAGCTACTTTTAATTTTAAATGTTTTCTAACAGTCTTAGTATACTGCAATCAAGAAAAATCAGTATTGAAACAACAGTAACATTAAAAAGACTAAACAGCACAATTGATTAGTCACACTTAATTAATTTTGCTGTTGATTTCTGAAGGTTTTTAATGGTCTAGACAGACAGACAAAACCCAGGAATCTACAGGACTATATAAATGATCAGGCAAACAATAAACCTTAAGGTATAGATCTATTGTTATAGAAAAAGTTATGTCACTTCTGAGTTCTGAGTATTTATGGCATCTTCAGCATTGACAAAGGAAGAGTGTTTTTAATATCTCAGTGATGAAAAAAATTCTTAATTTGAAAGTCCAGATTTGTTATCTTTTCACACTGCAAGCTGACATCAGTCAGGGTGTTGAAATCCATGGCTTGACATGCAATACTTTGAATGTCCTGGGAGCATGGAAAAAGATGTGTGATTGAATCTTTGTCCTCTTTCAAATAAGTCTTTCAGGCACAGTTCTGGCATTACATCAGCAAAGCCTAGGCTGACAGTCATGACCAGGCCTGTAGGAGGATTTTCTTCTTCCTTTCTTCTCTTCTTTACTGGTCCATGTGTAACCCCATCAATTCAACCTTCTTTTCTGTCTCCCAAACAAGCAAGACAAAACAAAGAGACAAATTCTGTGACACATGTAACTATGAAGGCTGATTGGACTTTTAACCTAATTTATTTGTATTTTTGCTTGGTAAATCCTTCACAGCAGGAGCTGCCTCCTTCTCAAGTTTGTACAATATGCAACTCTGGAGGGGGCTTTTGGGGATGACTGCCATCAGTCCTAAAATAACAAATGCTGAGTTTGATCCAGAATGGTTTGTTTGCAGAGAACGTGTACAATATATTCTAAGTTTCCAAATTTACTGTGGTTAACAGAGTGGAAGGGAAAATATTTCCATCTCCTCTTTATACGATTAAGCAAACATTTATAAATTATTTTTTTTAGAACTAGTAGGCAAATTTCACAACTCTCAAGATATGTTACAACAAAACTAAACTATGCTACAGCTTCAAATCTTCGGCTTCATTTCTATTTAGATCTGAGAAGCCCCTGATGGCTTGATGGTCTGAACCATTTTCTGACATCTAACTTATTCTTGAAGATGTACATAGGGTAGATCAGCATGGAAATGCCATAACAAGTTTTATATTTTAAATTGAGTATACCAATATATAGAAGTTATTATATAACATAGATGAGTAGTTTTCTTTTCAGAATCTTTTCTGCAACTTGCATTTCTTCTGCTAATATTTTGCTTTCAAGCTTTCTGAATGACTACTGATTTTGCAACTATTGTACCCACTTGTGACAAGTCCTGTCGCTTTCAGAGAATGGCAACTAGCAAGCAAAGCTACCTAGTCTGTCACCCAGGATTTAATACAGTAAAGTTTGTGGTGGTGTGAGCTACAGCCCATTTCCTACCAGCCACAACTCAGTTGCTGCCCATAGTGCAGCATGGGACATTCTGGTCTGTGTTCTCCAACTCTGCCTCCTTCTGTGTCTGGATTTTCCAGTTGATCTCCTGCCTGTTGTTCCCAGTTCCAGTTGTCATTCTGTTGATTTGGCTGCAGTCAGCAGGGTTTATGACTGTCTTATACAAGCCTTGAGAGACAGCTTTGCTGGTGTGAATAATTCTCTCTCTAAGTCCCCTAATTACTGCTAATATTTGTTTTGTTTTCATAAAAGCTCCAAGCCAGATTTTCCGTGAGGACGTTACCAATAATACTGCATACCCTGAGGAGTTCATGTGCATGCTCTCCTGCTGTGTCAACTTTTTACTCATTCTTGGTAAACAGATCTTGTCTGGAACAAGTGTGGCCCGAAAGATGACATGTGGTGCACTGATGCTCATCTGGGTTTTAGGAAAATGCATGACCAATTGAAGTCAGTCACATATCTGTGACTGTCAGTGGTATCAGATTTCCCCTCACACACTGTCTCTTCTGCTCGAGCAGCCAAAGCCAAGCTGCTTCAAGTTACAGGCCAGATTACAGCAGTGCTGTTTAATTTCCTATCCAGCACTTAATTCCCCACATTTTGTTCATGGATTGCTGCAAACTGCCAGTCTGACCACGTGATCTAGTGCGCAGCCAACTGGCTGGAGTACAGTCAGAGCCTGGTCAATATTTGGAAAGAACTACACACACTGCCTGATTTCAGCTGAAATAATGGAATATCCATAAATACAACATGATTTTTGAAGAGGTTGAACAGCTAACCACTTGCCAGATTGGTTAAGTATGCCCTTAGTCTATCCATCAAACAAATTAAAGTGCTTCTACAGAAGCAAGTCAGAAAACAAGGTAGAGCAAAACTGTCTCAAGCACCTTGCCAGTGGTCCAAACCCTGAGCTTTGCTTCTTGCAATTTGATTTCTCAAAAGAAGCAGCAAAAGCTGGGGAGACAGGACAGGATTATAAACTTGTTGGGGGATAGCATGTATGTATTTCCACAGAGATGTCTCTCCAACTATTTAGTGAAGCTTAGGTTTCCAATTTCCCTCTGCATTTCTGTCTGACCTTTTGAACTCCAGTGACTTGGGCAGTTTGAACAACAGCAGCCTTATGATACAAGGAAAAACAGAAGTAGGAGAAAAAAAAACATTACAAGGGAGGATGGATCTTTCATGTTTGTTGTGTGATTTCCTTTCATTTATTTGAGAATCTACAGAAATGCACTCTCATTTCTATTGTACTTGGGAGTCTGAGTTTGTATCACTTGCTTTTGTAGGACAGTTTCCAAAAAATATTGATCTTACCTTTCACAACCGAGATTTGTGAGTGTGAAGCTTTCAGTGTTTGTTTCCCATTCAGTCATACAGAAAGTTATAGAGGAAGATGCAACTAAGCCAGATGATATTATGAAAATATGACAGAATGTTAATAAACTCTGAAGAATGGTGAAATGGCATCTCATGACCCTAGGTCAACAATGGAAAAATCTATTTATTTCAATATTCAGTTCCATAGAAAAAAATTGTTTAATCTACCTCCACCAGTAAAAATAACTAGGGACAAAATGTTGCTGGTTGTGTATGTTAGACAGGTAGTGATCCTAGGGTATAAAAAATGATAACTCAGAGAGCTGAAAGTAACCTGGACAAGAATGTTCTGTGCAATCTGCCGGTGAGTATCTGACACAAGTGTGCATCTCATCTGTTGTCCCACTTTGATATTTATGAACATGTTTCTGTGCTCCACCAGGCTCTAAAGAGGGGGTTAGCCCTGTTATGTGTACCAAATCATAGTACATTAACAATGAATAGGAATGCATTTGTAGAATGAAACCAGAGGCATTGAAGTCCTGATGTCCACACTATTGTGCATTACAGAGGCATTTACTTTGGAGTACTCCTAGTCTGTGTTCTTGGGCTGTTGGACCATAGTGGTTGAAACGTAGAATCATAGAGTAATACGATGGTTTAAGTTGAACCTTTGAAGATCATCTAGTCCAACCCTCCTGTGGCCTGGACATTAGGGGTATTTTTTTTCCCAATCCTTTGTGTTTCAATCCAGTTTATGTCTTTACACCACCTCTCAGTGTGAAATCAAGCATGGTAAGGGGAGATGACACAAAGACCCATTCAGCAGTAGGGTGCAATAAATTCATGAGACCACTGAATAAGGTCAGACTCCACCAGAAGATATACCAGGCTAACTCCTAGCAAGGCCTCACTGCCTGGACATCAGAGAAACCATGAACACCAAATCCAGAAGCCAGTAAAAACAAAGTGAAGAGTTTGCACGACTTTACAGAGTGAACAGGACATGATAAATCTTGTTAGTGTGGATATCCTGGGACAAAGAATATACCTAGGCTAGATTATAGCAACATCAGTTCTATATACTAATTTACTTCTTATTTTTCTAGTTAATAAAATGGGTAATATTTTTAAATTCTGCTACAATCCCAAATGTAAGAACACTTAGGGCCCTTGCACCTTCATATTCTGACTTACCGTTACCTTTGTAGACAGGAGTTGTCAGAAAGATTGAAGCAGCAAAAACAAAAAGTGACTTCTGAACAACACTGTGGGCTGCATGGGCCACTGTCCACTTTGGTTACCTTTTGACTTGGTCTTATGAACTAAAAGAAGCAGGAAAGTCAGGTTGCAGACATCAGGTCTGAGAGCTGCTGAGCAGATGCTGTGCAGGGAAACTACGCAGCTCTTACTAACTTATTTCTTGTCTAACATATTTTGTGCTTTCCATGACACAGTCTTGTCCCTTAACAGATTTCTAAACAACCTATATTAATTAGCCTGCTTATGGGGTAGGAAATTAATTAATGAGTTACTGAATGAGATCCTGACCCAACTCTCATTGACCTCAATGCAAGGATTTTACCATTCACATCTTGAAAAAGACAGTGACTTAGGTATGACTTGCTTCTCTAAATAGAAGCAGATTATGCTATTAAATTACCTCATCACTTTTATATTAATGTGGGATTTATTTATTTATACAGAAGAATATAAACATGAATCCTGTAACACAGCTGAGTAACAGTGAAAAATTAAAGTGGGATGAATGTCTTTCAGTAAATACATTTACTTTGATTCATGACTCAGGCCCAATACTTGCCATGATTTGGTTATAATACATTCTAAAGAAAATAAGATTACAGTGATAAAACAACACCTCTTACCAAAGAATACTTAGTGCACACATGCAAACAGTTAGGTTGTCTAGCTAGTCTGCCAGCTAAAAAACACCTCAGCTTAGTCTTTCACTTCTATTTCCAAAACCATCTTTGAAGTATGATCTGAAACTGCTCATCCCTTGAACAATGTTTCAGACTTCTCTGCCCAAAACAAATAATTCAATTAGAAGAAAAACAACCAATTCTACCACTCCCATGGTTAATACTCACTTTTGCATGAAACCTACATTCAGGAGATCTCTTCTGTTGTAAATCCTTTGTTGATATGCATCTGAGTTGCTCGAAGTAAGAGATTTCTCAATTACAACAACACAGAAATATTAAAAATGAAAAGTTTTTTTAAGAAATACAATTTAATTGAAAGCAAGTTGTTCATCAGGAAGGAACAGTTTAATATTTTCATCTAGAAATGAAAATAATTCTGAAATTTTTATGACATGAAATTTTGACATTTTTAAAATTATTTTTTTAATGTCTGTACAGGCATAATAAATCCACAGTTATTGTACATTTAATGTGTGTGACATTTAATGACATGTAAAAGGTTAACACTAGTAAGAGATGCTTAGTAGCTAATTCAATGCTTAAATCTGAGAAGTCATCTCAAGTGAAGAATGAGGAACAACTAAAATGGAACTTCACATTCAGTAGCCTGTTACATTGGCTTCTTTATTATCAGTCAAGAGAAACTGACCACTATTAAAGTGTGACAATTTTATATATCTACTTTAGGATGAAATGATTTACACTTACAAGGGACTACAACTATGCAATATGTAACTTAGGATCACTATCTCAAATATAGATGTCTTCAATAGGTGTGGTAAATAAAAAGGAAGAATAATAAAATATGCATATTGCCATGTTCCACCTCTTCAACTTTCTCCATAATTCCTATTATTCTGTGCTTTATCACAGAATCCTAGGGGATGGAAGAGACCTCGAAAGATCATCTAGTCCAAGCCCCCTGCCAGAGCAGGGTCACCTAGAGTACATCACACAGGAATGCATAAGGCGGGGTTTGAATGTCTCCAGAGAAGGAGACTCCACAACCTCTCTGGGCAGCCTGTTCCAGTGCTCTGTCACTCGCACAGTAAAGAAGTTCTTCCTGATATTCACATGGAACCTCCTATGCTCCAGTTTGCAACCATTGCCCCTTGTCCTATCATTGGACGTCACTGTAAAAAGCTTTGCTCCATCGTCCTGACACCCACCCTTTACATATTTGTAAACATGGATGAGGTCACCCCTCAGTCTCCTTTTCTCCAAGCTAAAGAGACTCATCTCCCTCAGCCTTTCCTCATAAGGGAGATGTTCCACTCGCTTAATCATCTTAGTGGCTCTGTGCTGGACTCT
>VZRW01012669.1:7756-22379 GCA_013398125.1 Aegotheles bennettii | reverse complement strand
TAGCAATGACCTCTGCCAGCTCCCTCAGCACCCTTGGGTGCATTCCATCCGGACCCATCGATTTATGGATGTCCAGAATGCTCAACTGATCCCTAACCCAATCCTCATCTACCAAGGCAATCTCCTCCTTTATCCTGACTTCTTCTGGGGCTTTAGGGATCGGGGGCTGCTGGGGAAGGCCTGCAGGAGTAAAGACAGAGGCAAAGAAGACATTCAGCACCTCTGCCTTTATCAGTATACAATTTCAAGTCTTTCTGATTCTAAAAAAACAGGTAACTGAGTGTAAATTGAGTAAACCGAGTGTAAATTTCTCTCCCACTACCGTTTTCCCAGTTGCATATAGTGATTTAGTCATTTGCATATTGCAAAATCATGAGAAGTAAAAAGAATGAACAATTTCTGTAATATTTTTAGATTTTTATAAATCTAAATGTCACACACAGCTACATTCTTGTAATGTACTGAAGTTGACATGAGGAAAGGGTCTGGTTGGTTATAACAAGAGCAATAAATGGGAAAAAATAATCTGTCATTTTTTTGAAAAAAATGAAAGAAGTAAGATTTTACAATTTTACCTTTAATTAATATTTGTTTTGAAGTACAAAACTGGATCTCAGTGTTCCAGTATACAGAGAAGAGAAGAGAAGAGAAGAGAAGAGAAGAGAAGAGAAGAGAAGAGAAGAGAAGAGAAGAGGACTATAGTTGGAAGGCAGCTAAAACAATCATCTCGTCTAACTATCTGACTGCTTCAGGGGTGACCAAAAGTTAAAGCATGTTATTAATAAGGGCATTGTCTTACGGGCAAATGCCTCTTAAACATTGACAGTCTTGGGGCATCGACCATCTCTCTAGGAAGCCTGTTCCAGTCTTTGAACACCCTCTTGGTAAAGAAATGCTTCCTAATGTCCTGTATAAACCTCTCCTGGTGCAGCTTTGAACCATTCCCATGCATCCTATCACTGGATACCCAGGACAAGAGCTCAGCAACTCCCTCTTCACTTCCCCTCCTCAGAAAGCTGTAGAGAGCAATGAGGTCATCCTTCAGCCTCCTCTTGTCCAAAACAGACAAACCTGTGAAAATGTAGAGATTATGAAAAAATATCATAAACATGAAAGGAAAAGGAAAAGAAAATGAAAATATATGTGCTTTGTCTTTCCCTTGAGGTAGCAGATAATCATCAAATGACTCCAGAAGTGCAAAAAAGTTCAATTATGGTGTATATGTGTATGTTTGTGGGTCCCTGTGCATGCCTGTTGTTCTTAAATGCTTGCTGATCCTTTTCCATTCTTGTGAAACTAGTTCTTCACTCCAGACCTTCTGCTCTAATTTCAAACTTTTCTAATTGTTACTAACCAGTTTCCATTAGCACCAATGGAAACAAAGTAGCAGTCATTTTTTTCTTTTTTTTTTTAGGATCTGAAAACCAGTGATTTCACAGGCATATTATGTGTAATTTGTTAACCATCTTATTAATCTATTAAGCAATGAAGCCTAGAAGATTGAGTTCATAAAAAAGGACAGCTTTGCCAATGTTTCTCTTTTGAAAAATACAGTTTAAGTGTATGACTCAAATATACCCTGGCAATCAGTGTATTTTCAGTTTTTTTTTACTATACCATGAAATCCCTGAATGTATAAGTTGTGACTAAAACTGGATCTGTAACTAGCTGCAATTTTCTGCTGAACTGCTGTGAGAATTAGGTTCCTTTAGATCTTATTAGGAAATGAGCAGAAACTTGAATGTGTAAGTTGCACTCAGAACAGTCACATGCCTAAGTTTCTTGATTATAAAATGGGATGTCAGCTTCCATGTCATTCTGATGTCATTAAAAATTGTATCATAAATCTTTTAAAACTTGCTGCTTAGCTATGGCAGTAGTAAATGTCTTTTAAATACATGTTAGACTAGAAGAATAGATCAAATTAGAAGATACAGTTAAGTATTAATTTTATGAATATTTTAAATATTGTACAAAAAACATAGTTTCATGCAAAGTACATATCCATAGGTACGTATTCCCCACCATTTGATAACTTATATAATCATAGCACTGCCAAGTCCACCACCAAACCATGTCCCTAACTGCCACATCTACTTGATTTTAAATATGTCCAGGGGTGGTGACTCAACCACTTCCTTGGGCAACCTGTTCCAATGCTTGATAATCCTTTTGGTGAATAATATTTTCCTAATATCCAATCTAAACCTCCCCCAGCACAACTTGAGGCCACTTCATCTTGCTTTATCACTTGTTACTTGGGAGAAGAGACTGACACCCACCTCACCACAACCTCCTTTCAGGTAGTTGTAGAGAGTGATAAGGTCAGCCTCCTTTGTTCCAGACTAAACTACCCCAGTTCCTTCAGATGGTCCTCATAAGACTTGTGCTCTAGAGTCTTCACCAATTTCATTGCCTGTCTTTGGACATGCTCCACACTGTCAATGTCCTTCTTGTAGCGAGGGGCCCAAAACAGAACACAGTATTTGAGGTGTGGCCTCACGAGTGCCCAATACAGGAGGATCATCCTCCTCCTCCTCATCATCATCAAATTTGGGTGGGAATGGGCCTTACAAGGCCATCTAGTCACACCCCCCTGCAGTGAGCAGGGACATCTTCAACTAGATCAGATTGTTCAAGAGGCAGGAGACCCAGGTAGGGTCTCATGAGAGCAGAGGGGCAGAATCCCCTCCCTTTCATTGCTGGTCACACTTGATGCAGCCCAGAATACAGTTGGTTTTCTGGGCTGCAAGCACACACTGCCAGCTCATGTTGAGTTTTTCACCAGCCAATACCCCCAAGTCCTTCTCCTTGGGGCTGTTCTCAATCCATTCCCCATCCAGCCTGTATTTGTGCTGGATGATAAATTCCCTAGTCCTGCTGGCAACACTATTTCTGATACAAGCCAGGATCCTGTTGGCTGCCTTGGATACCTGGGCACACGGCTGGCTCATGTTCAGATAGTTGTCAATCAGCACCCCCAGGTCCTTTTCTGCTGGACAGCTTTCCAGCCACTCTTCCCCGAGCCTGTAGCATTCTGTGGGGTTGTTGTAACACAAGTGCAGGACTCAACACTTGGCCCTGTTGCTTCTCAAACAATTGGCCTTGGCCTACCTATCCAGCCTGTCCAGAACCCTCTGCAATGCTTTCCTACTCTCGAGCAGATCAACACTCCCTCCCAACTTACTGTCATCTGCAAAATTACTGAGGGTGCACTTAACTCCCTTGACCAGATCATTGATACAGTTGTTAAACAGAACTAGCCCCGGTACCAAGCCCTGGAGAGCACCACTTGTGACCAGCCACCACCTGGATTTAACTCCATTCATCACAACTCTTTGGGGTTGGCCATCTAGCGAAAAGTTCACCAGTCCAGGCCATAGGAAGCCAGTTTGTCCAGGGGAATGCTGTGGCAAATGGTGTCAAAAGCTTTATTGAAGTCCAGGTAGACAATATCCACAGCCTTTCCATCACCCACTAAGCAGGTTGCTTTGCCATAGAAGGAGATCAGGTTGGTCAAGCAGAATCTGCCTTTCATAACCCATGCTGACTGGGCCTGATCACTTGGTTGTTCTGTATGTGCCATGTGAAGACACTACAGGTGATCTCCTCCATATCATTCTCCACTTGATGAATTGTTAAACCTACTATAGCTTCAGCAATAAAATAACTTTGGTCTACAGTTTTGATTATCAGTTTAGGCTTCCATGGTCATTTACATGGCAGTATAAGCTGATCAAATGCTACTCATCCATAGCAGTTAGAAATGGCAAGATGTGGATGAACTGTATGACTGACAAGTTTTATTTTTAAATTTAAACTTATTTAGCCAAATAATCATGTGTAAAAATAACAAATTAGTAAATGTAGAGTAATTTTCAGTTTCTAAAAATGTAGATTGGTATGCGTGTGTGTGCATGTGTGTTTGTGTGCAAAATGTACCACACATTTTGATAATGTAGTATTCAATGTTGTTGCCCCATTCTTTTCTCTTGTGATTTATGGCCCCTGTGCTGGTGTGTATCTATAGCATTGTCAGTTGGCCATGCATTCTGATATGCTAGCTTTTTAGTTTCATTAACTTGCTAAGGATTTGATAATCTTTATGTGTGACTTGATATTAACATCAGTATAAACTGAGAGCAGCATCTTGGCCTGCCAGCACCTATTTTGTATGTACATTATTAAATATACTAGTAGGCAAAGGCAATTCCTCCTAAGTGAAATAATTGCAGAAAAAAAAGCTATGTTGAAATCCAAGTCAGTGGGAAAAGCAAACTTGTTAAAATGTGGTGTTGGATAACCAAATTGCCTTTCACACAGCACTTTGTGCTGCAAGTTTAAATAAGAGAGATGTGCAGTTCCTGCAGAGTTATTGTTCATATCAGTGATTTAGAGTAGCATTTCTTCACATCTCCTCCTTCTTTTTCTGTTTGCCAAAAACTTTGGAAGATACTGTTTGAAACCACTTAAAAGTCTTGTTTTATTTTTATTTTTTTAAATAAAACTTTTTCACATAAATGGTCTATTTAAATGTGGCATGGTCAGTCATAACTCAAACTGCAGCCTGTTTTTCCTATGATTTGTCTTACACCACTGTGATTTCTTCCCCTGGAAACAGAGCTTGCAAGTAAGTGGTCGACATGGACTAAGGTGATTTTTTGTCATGGTAAATAAGAGGAAAATCATGGAGAAAACCCACATCACTTGACTTTCTGAAAAAGGAGAAAAACAGCACTCCCCCAAACCCGAACAGAAAATTTTAATTAATGTATTTGTCCCAAGGATAAGAATTATTTAAACAAATAACCCTGATTACACAAGGAAAATATTTAGACTCATGTGATGATAGTAAACTAATAATTTTAAATAATTTTAACAATTTGCACTCTTTTCTGAACAGCATCCAGCATGTTATTGTTGTAATAACCCCCTGTTTACAGCTTCTTTGCTACACTTCACTGAACTACAAAAACCCTCTGCATTCCTGTGCACCAGCTCTTTCATTACTTTATATATGACTGAGTTGACTCCCTTAACCCCTTTATTGCAGGCTAAGTAGAGCTTTTTTTCCATTGCCTAGTACACACTGAAGACCTTAGACCACACTAAGGACCTTGGATTAGAGCTGTTTTCCAGAATGTATTTGTATTTTCAATTTCTTGAGATATTTATCTATCCATAGTATCAGATCCTGGAATTTAATTGCTTGTTGTCATCCAAAATTCTGATTTAAGCACACTGAAGGCAGGGTGTTCAGAGTACTTTTATATGTAAGATTTTGAATTAAAATGTAGGGGTCTTAATTGTATACTTGTCTGGTTTTTTAAAGATTGCAGGCAACTTGTCAGTGCACACATAGATGTTTTACCTCTGGCAGCGTTTAAGATGAAAGGGTTATAAATTCCTTTTTTCCCCTGACTCTGTAGGAAGCCAGGCTCTGGCTGGATTCAAGGTTATTTACCTATTCTTTTGAACTCAGACACAATAGCAGAGGCAATACCTAAGACGGGATCTTATAAAGGGGTTCCTGATTATGGGTCTTGAACATCATACCATTATTTTTTCTATAAATGCCTTAACAAAAGACATTGGCTGGGAGTACCCATATCTCAAAAGAGTATGAAGGGTTCTTCATCTGGATGATTGCAGTATTACTACTGTTTTTGTGTAAGGGTTGTATAATTTAAAGCATGTATAACTCAACAACCCTTTTAGGAACTGTGATTTTTAAATAACAGTTGTATCCTAGAGAAGTCTGTAATGTGGCTGGTTAGGTTTGTTAGCTTTTAAATTTTATTGGCAATAAGAGTTCAGATATGTAGGAACTGAAATCAGCCTGCTTATTTCACTTGCAAAACCTCTGTGATGTTGACTTAGCTGTGGTTTCAGTCTATGTTAAGAAAGTTTGCTTGTCTGTTTTTCAGGTGTGAACATGCCCTGTGACTGAAGATCAGAAGGAATAGATGAGACACAGGGAAAGAAAGAAAAAATAAAGAAGAGGTGGAACAACAGATCCTGAGGATTCAAATTTATGTTGCTATAGAGTTTGTAACTATGGAAATAACTTACCATTTTTACTGGAGTTTTAAAAATTGCATCTTGCTGCACATTACGTTCTAATGTGGAATTCTTTTTTCCTTATTAACAGTGTTAACTTAAGATAAATAAAAAAGATATTGCTTTCAGTAAAATGAAACTGTCATAACAGAGACAGATGTTGGAGGGAGCAGCTGATAAAAAGAAAGACAGTTAAAATAAGAGGATTGCACAGGTATACATAGGGCTGGACTACTAAGTATGCTTGTTACCAAGGTTAGGAATATAGTTACTTAGAGTCTTTCTGTAGTCAGTAAAAAAGACATATTTCCAGTGAATTATTCAAACCTTCAGTGAACAAGGAAAGGCTTGTCTGAAGTTACTCCTCAGTTCAATAACTCTATATACATGAAAACCTCAGCAACCTTGAAAGACAGAAAGGTTGTATTTTGAATTGTTTTGACTGTTTAGTGAAAAAAAGAATATGGTCTCACTCTCTCATTGGCACAGGAACTAAACATGTCTAAACATAATTTAGAAAATTACTAACATCTATGCATGACAGAAGGCTATATCCACCAACAAAGTATAAGATAATGGTCAGTGCTCACAAATGAGGGAGGTTATAGTCTGTGGTCTTTGGCTTTCATATATTAGATGTTTGGATTCCACTGCATTGTAGTTTTGGCAGAAATATACCCATGTCTTATTGCTACTTTCCAAGTTGCCTAAATCAAGATGCTGGAAAATAAAATTAATTTCTCTTAGCATCAGAGGTCCATTACTCACTCTTGGTATCCTGTGTAGTCAGTTAATAGAAAAAGGCTCTTCAAAGGTATAAATCCTCTGAAGTACTTTAGATGGTGGCCACAGAATAAGAAGAATCAGCCATTTCTATTAATTAAACAGAGAATTCAGAAACCAGTTTATAGGTTGAGATGAACATTTGGTAGCAGGGATCCAACTCTGAGGTCTGAATCTGCTACCAGGTGACATTTATGACTTTGGAACTGGTAAGGAAAACAGACTTTGAGAACACCTTACTGAGGCCAGTAGAACTGATAGAACTGCCCTACTACTCTGGAAAGAAAACCCAAATTTTTTATGAAGATGTGAAAAATCAAGTGACAATCTCCAGAATCTCCAGTAGGGGGAAAAATAAAGAAACAAAAACCCCCAGCCTTTGGAGTCAATTTCAGGACTTTATAGAACTAATTAATAATTGTTGAATTTTAAGGGTTGCTAAGATTGCATCATATTTCAATTTTTTGAGTGTTCCTTGACAGAATATGTAGGTATGCTTGCAAGTATTGTGGTCACCAAAGACTTTAGTGAGTCATCTCTTCAGTTTTCATAGGGAGCCTGATGGAGAATATCTTATGGTCTCCAGAAGTAGCTGAAATAATGCTGCTGTGTTGGTATTCTCCTGTTGGTATGCTCCTTTTCCATCAAGTGTTTCTTTTTGATACAGAGAAACAGACATTTAACAATTTGGTGCTATGAAGGTTTGTAGTATTAACATTGTATTTGTGAAAAAAAGAACAATAGATACCATATGAATTATCAATATATTACTCAACAGGGCTGAGAGATCAGATTATGTTTGGAATCACTTGTCATAAATTGGGCATTTCCTTCTTTCTACATTGTCAGTATATTTCTATTTACCTATTATCTGTGTGACATTAGCTGTGTGACATATATTGTTGGTTTCAATCTAGTTTCTATTGTGTATGTATCGGTATTTCATGCTGCTTCAATTGATTCAGCTGAAGCTGAAGACTTGAATGGCTGGGTAAAATAAGCCAAACGTTTTGATGTTTAACTAGACCTACAGAAATATCAATTTACAAGTAGTACACATGCCAATAGAATTTTTACTGAATGACTGAGTACAAGATGTACGGCAGAGAACAAAGATGCTTAGTCAGTGAAGACAAAATGTTCTTCCTTTTGAGAATGCTGCCAGAAAACTAGGTTGATCTAATGATATCATCGGTAAGGAAGTGAGCAAAGTTGTAGACTGATTGCAGTAGCAGAATAACTCATTTTCTCCAGCTCCCATAAAGCTTCCAGTGGGTTAATGATGAAGTGCAGGCTTTGTGTACTGAAGACTCAAGGTTAGACATGCTTGTTAGTATAGAGAAATAACTGGCACATTTTTTTTCTTCTATGAAGAATGAAGATTATTTTTAAGGTGTTTCAAAACTTATTGCTGAATGGAATGAAGCTCTCATTCTTCATGTATCAAGTTTATTCCTTTTGTGGTATTTCCTGAACAAGAAGAGCAAGTGTTTCGACTTCCATCTGGATGCGGTTCTGAAATACATCAAAGGCAGTGACCAGGCCTTGATGTGGATGAGGTTAGTGGAAAAGAAGTTTCAAAATCATGCAAATATTCTCTATCACAGCAAAATTTTCACAGTCTAATATATCTTATAGTAAAATTTCCATCTGATTTGCCAAGATCCATGCAGTGCAGATATTAAAACACCCACTAATAGATGAACAATTGTTGATGTATACATTGGTGGCTATACATCTAACCCTTGTATTGTAACTTTCATTGCAAGCTATTTCTAGGACTGATATTAAGGCAAAAATGTATGTGAGACTCTTTCCTTCATTTCCAATACAAACACAGAAAATTGGAAAGGATTTGTTTTATACATCTCTAAAATATTCTTGCTGTGGTTCTTCCCTTTCTGTTTTGAAATTCCTTGTAGCCTTTACAGGATGAAGTTAAAAACCAACGCCCAAAGATCTATTTTAGTTATTTTATCAGGGCTGGTTCCTATGAAAGTAAAATTACTGCAAAACTTAGAAGAATCTTAAAAACCTCAGATTCTATCTTTAATAAATACTATGTGTGACCTCACAGCATTTCTTCATTATGGCCTCCTGGTAGTTTCAGTACAGGATTCTTGTTCTTCCTATTAATCCACACTGTATGTGAACAGATGATGTAGGACCCTTCTGTCTTCAATCCATGTGTCAGAGACATTCTCAGAGAGAAGTCATGGTTAGAAGCAGGTCTGATAATTCCAGGGTACAACAATGGAAGCACTGGATTGTCTCAAATTGCTGTTAAAAAAGTTTTGTCAACTTGTTTTTCCAGCTGGCTTAGATTCTTTGTTTTAGCTCTGTGGAAATCAGATGCATCTTGACCCTGAATGCATTGATGAGTTCCTGGTCCATTTATTATTACAAATGGTTATTTTTTAGAGGAAAAACATTGGCAAGGAGAAACATCACAGAAATGTTATCTTAATTGTGGTAGACCATAGGAAATCCAGGTTTGGGTGAAACTTTAACCTAATGCTTTCACTGCAAGATGGGAGCATTTCAATTCTGCTTAATTCTGTTACCTTCATATTTCTTTAAAAAGCCTCTCTGTGGTCTGTAATAAATTCTGAGGGTCTCCAAAAACAGCTATGTGGACTATGTGTGCTGTTTTTTCTAGTATTTAATCAGGCTCATTGTTAACATTAGACATATCAAAGGAATAGCCAAAATAAAGCAAACCATAACAGCTGTGGAGATGACATTCTGTGTACTGGCAGGGTAATTTGTGAATTAAAATTTTAAACTAATCTAATTAAAACTTGTTCTTTGGAAAAAACACAATCACATATCTATGTTTTTTTCAAAGCTTTTAACCTTTTTTTCTTCCTTTGTATTCCTGAAGTGACAGAAACAGGGTGCAAAATATGACAGGCCAAGAGTATACAACAGAATCTTGAAGGGCAGAAAAGACGTGCTTGAGAGACTCGAAAAATTGAAAACTGCAACCATAGTGGCTCCCCAAGCATAAGAGAGTTACTGGGAAGCTGAAGCAAACTCAGAGGGCCACCAAGGTGGTCAGTGTGCTGGAAAACATAGTGTGGGAGGACTATTGGTTTGTTCAGTCTGTAGGAGAAATGGAAGAAAAGGAGAAAGGAAGGTCAATGAGTCTGAAATCCTAAAGGAGGTCACGGGGAATGCAGGACCAGACTGTCCTTAGAGGTGTGCAGACAAGAGGCAGGTCACAAGTTGCCACAAGGGAAATTCCTTTCAGATAACATTAAAAAAGAAAAATGATGGTGTGGAAGTCATCCTTGCTCATAGCAGGGTTATCTCAAGGTTAGAGCAGGGTGCCATGTCCAGTCATGTTTTGATTATTTCCAAGCATGGCATCATGACAGTGTATTAAATATTTGTGGAAGAAACCTAAATAAGTCTAAAGCTTTCAAATTAATTTAGAAACTATACATAAATAGCACACTGGATAAAAACAGTACAAATCAGTGAACTTTTAAAATTTAGCTTGATATAACAATGTATTTTTTTACAGTCAAAACTTTTCTGAATCACAAAGACAGTTATCTTGAGATATGCTATGGTTTCTAATTACTTGTTCTTGAAGTAATAACTTTAAAAATTGGATGAGTATTTTCTCAAAGGCATAATATCTTACACCTTGTTTGACTTTTCTTATTAGGCAGTAAGGCTTAAATACTTAGGCCTCACCATGAAAAAAACCCCAACAAATAAATAAACAAATGTGTTTGGGGTAAGAATTGAAGAAATTAAGTTGTGTGAATGAGGGACACTGTTTAAATGACTCTTGTAATAAACAGAAACATTAATTTTCTTTAGAAATCAATGCATCAAAACCCGGACATGAATCAAAACAGCAAGCAATTTGTCTAAGTACAATTAGAAATGTACGTTTGGAAACTACCAAATTTGAATTTTCATGCCAATGGACTCTAACATTAAGCGGATTATTTTAAAGTCTTCTGTGGATGTTCCCCATACTGCTCACTGGGGATGAGTCTCTGGATCTATGGGAAAGTCAGAGGAGGAGGACAGTGAAACTCTTCCTATTAGACTGACCCAAGCCAACTGATCTCATCAAGTACTTCATACTCTTGGATCCTTTGTTAAGCTCTTACATCACGGTGTTTGGAAGCAATGTTTCACACCATCTCCTGTTAGCTCAGAGACTATGTCCCATCCCAGGTGATGACCAGGCTTCAATTATTTGTACCTTCATCACCTTTTGGCTGGAGTACAACTGTATGATAAACCTGGGCTGTTAAAAGGCATAATGACTAAATTTAGTGATGGAAAATATTTTCTGAGTTCACTGAAAAGTTCCTCTTGTTCACTACCACCAGAAACAGTGGATAAAATCAGAGAAATCTTTTAAGGCTCTAATTCATCAGAGTGTTTATCCTGACATCTAAGTCCATTCCTATTTAGTGAAGTATGTGAGTATTTCATTGTTTTGTGTCTGCAACTTTTCTGTTCATACTGGCCCTGTGAAAAGTAGGCCTGGATGTTAATATAAGAAGAAAACATGTTTCGGAATTTTCTGTTGTGGAAGCAGAATCACACACAGAATCAGAATCACAGAATGTTAGGGGTTGGAAGGGACCTCAAAAGGTCATCTAGTCCAACCCCCCTGCCAGAGCAGGACAACCTAGAGCATCTGAGACATTAATGCAAATATAAAATTGAACAAAGTAAGAATGCTTCACTAGTCCCTCTGAAGTAAGACATAGGTACTCAGGGCAGAACTGAAGAAACTTTCAATTTATATTGCTTGAACTCCTAATAAAGAAGAGATTATGGCTCTATGCATGGCTGATACGGAGTTGCAATTCCTAGATCCTCTATAGGTAGAATAATAAAAAAAGTTGCTAGGTAGAACTTCCAAAATTTTGCCTCCTGAATATTGTCTCTGGAAAAAAAAAAGACAAATAACTTTCTAAATGTTTATGTGGAATCTCTCTGCACAGTTAACTATGGCTTGTCTTAGGGATCTCTGTAAATCTCCTCTTTAAAATTTTCTGTATTTCATTCTTCTGTACATGATCCAGTGAAAGCAATCCCTTCTGTGTACCACAGCTGACAGACTGTACCACTTCAGTTTGAGATAAATGCAATAGAAATAGCTAAAGAATGTGCTGATGAGAACACTTACAGAGGGAAGCTGTCATGAGGTTTATAGAGCCCTCTTAGTTTGCTGGTGTCCAAGATCAATGGAGCTAGGAAAGCAGAGAACTGCAGCTGGAAATCAAAGCCAGCTTTCAAATGCAAATGTTATTGATATTATAGAGCATTTTGTGGTCCAACTGGGAAGGAATTTAAGGGATTACAATAGCTAAAAAATCAGGTATATGGGTCCATATTGTAGGTATATTTCAGGTTCAGAAAAACAATTTTTTAAAAATACTGTATTGAATTCAGTGTGAAATGGCTGAGCTGGTCTGATTCTAGGCAATTCAAAGGAGTCTTGTAATGAATTTGTGGCTCTATATTGCTCTGGAGTTGTGTGCACTTCTGCCATTGATATTTTAATAAGGTCTTGCAGGTCACTAAAATATTTCTGATTCTCCACCTAAACATTTTTTGCCATGTACTTTCTAGTCAGTGTGTCAACAGGGAACTCCAGTCATGGCTAAGAAGGATGATGAACCAGTTATCTGTCAAAGCAATTCTATTTCACTTTCTCACATGTCAGTTGCTAATATCACATTGTCAGTAAAAATGTGTCATCTGTGGAAGATTTTAAGATTGATATCTGGAAACTTATGCATTGATATAAATCAAATACATTATGCAAACCCTATAAATTTAGGAGTTCAATAGTTTGTGAACTAATCAGGGCCACACACATTTAAATGATACAAGTAATCAATACAGCAAAAGTAAAGGAGGAGGAGGAATAAGGAAATTTACATGGTAATCACAAAGAATTGCTGGGAACTTTCCTAGAACTGCTAGGAACTTTAGCATCTTTAAGATAAACTATTGAAACTGTTACAGTTACACAAAGAAAAGACAAAGAGAAGAAAGAGAAAAAAATAATTTTATTATGTTCTCTTTAGTCATGGATGTAGCAGATTATGTAGATACCTACATCTCTATTCCTCAACCTGGACAGGCCATCTGTGGGTCATCCAATACTTGGAGGTCAGTGATAATTTGGTCAGTGGCTTTGTTCCGTTATACCATGTTGTTTCATAGCAAGTATACTATATTCCTGTTCTATGTAAAACAGTGTTGTGAGTACCTCAAGTATGATTCAGATTGATAAATAAAAAGATAAACATAACTGCAGATGTAAAATGGGATCGTTAATACAAATGCGCAGTGAGGTAAATGCTAACACATAGACACTGTTTCAAATGACATGGTGCTCTTCAGAGCCTTTGCATGGAAGGCTTTCACTGTTTCCTGTGAAAGCTATTTGTCACTAAGTGACAAATTAAGATCCCAGTGGTCTGTCTATTTTTTCTTTCATTGTTCTTTATTTATGACTTGATGCATAAACTACACAGGAATTTTCCGAACATAAAGAAAGGCAAGAGCTATTTCTTCATACCCTTGAGCATCTAAAATAACAAAGATATTTGGAAATGCTCTCACTGTACTAAATCCCAGATGACAGCATTAGCTCATTTCTATTGTGATTTCCTTTGTTTGTGTTCCTAAGTATAAATGATGTGAATAGTATAACTACAAATAACATCATGATGGTACACTAGTTCATTGCTGGCAAAAAAGAACTGTAGGACTGCCTTGTTAACATCCATACTTTTCCCCTTGGATACGCTCCGTGTACCAAAGTGCAAGGCCCATATTTATCTGATCTGACAGCCCTCAGTACAGCACTGAATGGTTCTGGGAGCTGACCTCCAGACTGGCAGACAAATTTTGTTATGGGCAGATTTGTTAATGTAATTCCTCTCATGATTTAACACATTTCCTTGTGAGATGTTCAAAGCACTCTAAAAAGGAAGTATCATAAAATTCCTCTAAAGCAGGAGAAATGTGCCTGGTTAAGGACTACACAGAAGTTTTTTTGTGAATTGGGGTATTTTGTTACTTTCGAGTCACACCATGTCACAGAAGGTATGGATGGACATGACGTAAAAGGTACATTATCAAGAAAGAAAAGACAAATCTTTCTGTACAGGAAGTTGCATCACTTCACTGCATGAGCTTTCATCACCTCCAGATGCTGTTGCAGATATCACTTGATTTAAAGACATTAGAGCACTTTTGAAGAGCTGTTATAGTTTGAAAGGGGCAGACAAAATCTTATTGGCTTTTGCTGCCAAGACCCAGTGAACAAGGGGTGGAGTTTAGGCCCCTGTTGTGAAAGGGGTCTGGGTGCCATGTATCAGGTATCAGGTTCGAGTATTCCACCCATTTCCTGCCAGACTCTATAAAAGCGAGGAGGACGGGGGGGGGAGTCCCTTTTCTCTCCTGCCCTGGTGGTCTCTCCGGAGTTCTGGTCCCTTTCCTTTTTCTCTGCTCTGCTTGCCCCCATGGTCCCTCCGGCTCCAGTCTCCTGCTCTGCCTCGCTCCTGCACTTCCCTGCCTGCAAGCTTGCCACGTGGAGACCAGAGAATAGGCCCAGCTTTGGCTACCAGCTTCGCCACGTGGTCTGCAGCATTTCAGCATTCCAACTGCACCGAGTACTGAAGTTTTGGACTCTTTTTTTTCATCCCATCGGCTTTGCAGTAAAGGACCTTTTCAGCAGCCTGTAACGCCGGTCATCTGAGCTCGGGTTGTATATTTTGTATAT
>VZRW01012668.1:124893-164147 GCA_013398125.1 Aegotheles bennettii | reverse complement strand
GGGGTGAGGCGGTGCCGCTGGGCCGGAGCGTGGCCGCTCGGCACGTCCCGATGCGGGGCACGGCGCCTGCGGCTGCTTGTCCGCACCCAGGGCACGCACGGGGAGCCGCTGCCGTCCCAGCGGGCTGGCCTCGCTCTGTGCCGGCGGGGCGCGGGCACGCATCTGCGCCCCNNNNGTGTCCGTTCTGACCTGCCCGGGTGGGCAGCGCTCCGCATTTTGAGGTTGCCAACACCCAAGAGTGGCTGCGTTAAATCCTCTCTTTTTATTTTTGCAGTGGAATGGAAGGAGAGGTCAGCACCCTCCAAAACAAAATCAGAAAAGGCTTTTCTAATAAATACAGGAGTCTGGGGCATCTTGTTCGTAGCTACCACAAAATAAACAAACAAAAAAGCACTTAGGCCATGATACCTGAAAATTACCATTAGAATAAGCCATTAGCGTGGGGTAGCAGGAGCTTCCAGCATGGCTTCCCCAAAGTAACTGTGTGCCTTCGTTTATGAGAACTTGTTCAGTATGTCAGTAAACCAGTAGTTACAACAGATGTCCTGAGGACATAGGAATACACAGGGTTTACGAAATCTGCATGACGGGAATGGCCATTGCAAGGAGCTGTGGCATATGGCTTTTCTCACAGGGCAACCAAGCTTGAGCTTGGAGGTACCCACACTTTTATTTTATGACCGTTCATTTTGGGTAACTGTTCCAGAGCTTACATTCTGCGGTCATTAATGATCTTTTAGCTTCAGTCTAAATTTACTCATAGCCAGTTAGTAACTGTTCTTGTGCCTGTGATACCCTCTATATAACACTCCTCCCTCATGGTTCTGCCTCTGTTTCAAAAAGATGGACCTATTTGAAATGGACCTTCAATTGAATTCGGGTCCATCTTTTTAAAATACCCTGTATATTTGAAGTGAGCACTTGTGTTTTCTCAAACTTCACTTTGTTAAACAAGCTAAATTCTTCTGGTTTCTAATACCAGTTTTTAGTTTCATTTCTCATAATAATGCTTCTCTGCATTTATTCCAGTTTCAGTTCATCTTCCTTGAACACTGACCAAAATTTTCTTATCTTAATTTCTTTTACTTTGAAAAAAAAACAACCTTTTGAAAGCTCCTTGGGAAAAAAAAAAACAAAACACAACACTACAGGAAGCTAGCAGTCATTGGGCAAAACCTGCCCTGTAAATGAGACTTGATACTAGCTGATCACAAAACGTTAGATAACAGGAGCACTCTTGACATTGTGGTCTTACATGGAAATATATTGGTGATATTCTTTAATGAAACCAGTGATTGCAAATGGATATATGTTAAGCTGGATAAAACCAACGAGCAATAGCATTCTGTACGAGTCTGTTTCTTTCTGGTGACTAGTGTTTTTAGTGGCAGTTTAATGGGTGTTGGTCTGTAGTGCATCTTTGATCCCAGCTTTTAGCACATAAGGCTTCGCCTTGGAGAGTGTTGCTTTCTTTTGCAGGGAAGCTTAAAGCGACTCATGAGAGAGAAAGTTCTTCACCCCCTCTCAGGATTGAAGTATTCTTTTCCTACTTGATGTTTTAATTTTAAAATTGCAGTGTAGGAGCTGCATAATTTTAAATCTTCTCATACGATTAACTTTCACCTCATTCTTGGAAATAATCTGAGCTTGTTCTGAAAGTCTGTAACTTGTGTTTGGAAGGAGTGTGTGTTGGAAAGCTGGTGCAACTCTTTACTGGCTAAAGACACTTTCATGTGGTCAGTGTTTTTACTGGAAGAAATCAGTGTTCTTTTAAAGAATGGTAAATTATGGAAATTCACTTCCTAGGCAAACTGGGTTGTGTGTTGCATAATGAAGACAATGTGATGGGGAAGCTGCGTGTGCTGAGCAGTTTTAGTCTTGCCATAGGTTGCATATTACTATTCTGGTATGTGTACCAAACATCTACTGAATTTACAGATATTTAGTTACATGTTTAATGTAAACAAATTGACCCAGTTTTCTTCCCAAATTTGGATGCTTAACTATAAATAGCTTGACTTTTAAATATGTTAAACTCTGCAGCTCCTGTTGACCTAAATGGGATCTGTGCATATTCAGCACTCTCAAAAGATCATGCTGCTTATTAGAGACCTAACTTTAAATGCCTGTATGTATAAATATAACTAGATAATAAGGCATTTGAATTACTGAGTAGTGATATTTTGACCATCTGTGTGTGGTTTTTTTTGTTTAATATCTGCCAAATAACAGTACTCTTGCATTTCAGAAAAAGCAGTAGTTGCAATAAATTGGGCTATGAGAGTGTTGTATTTCAAGGGAGTTTTATGTTCCAACAAGTGCTGAAATAGGATGACAGACAGTTGCCCTTTAACAAATTCAGCTTCATTCTTGATGTATTTTGACTTTGTGAAATAGTTTAAGTAGTTTGAACTAATAATAAACAGGTTTTAATTTAATTTAAAATTATGTCCCATTCCTTATATTAAAACAACACTTGCCATTCTTTTGTTTCTATAAGCTACTGCAGATCACAAGCATCTGGAAAAGTAATAAGTGGAGAGGAACATTTTTCAAGCAAAAAGTGCCTGGCTTGGTTTTATGAATATGCAGGTAATATGCAATGGATTCATATTTGAAAATATATTATTTTGTTTAAAACAAACAAATACATCAGATACTATTTGCATTTTGCTTTTTTTATGCTGATGTAGACTTAAAGTATTTGCTTCCTTACAACATGCACTTGAATTAGTATAGTTTTTACTATTGCCTTTTCAGTATTCTTACTTTTTTTTTCTTTATGCTTTATAATTTATCATGGTATTCTTTAAAACTAAATTAACTGATCTTGGACAGTACAGTGTTGAACCAGGAGATAATGAATTATTCTACTTCTTGATTTGAAATGGACAAGTAGAAGTCAGGACACTGAAGGACATAGAATTTTATTTATCTAATTATGTTAATCAAATTTGAAGAATAATAAAATAGTTCATGATTTAAGCCTCTTGGTTTTCTGTTTTATGAAATAGATGCTCATACAGTCTTTCCCACCTGAGAAGCTCTCCTAACACTTTTGATATTCCAACTAACAAATGCTTCATTCAAAAGTGCTAGAAGTAGCCTCTTCCAGATAAATCAGAATTGCTGTCCAAGTAATAGTTGCTTTCAGTGAATATGCAACATATTTTGCAGAATTTATTAGACTATTACTGCCATTTATTTACCAATTATATGGTTAGAATATGTGAACTGTTAATTTCTTTTCTTGTGTAGTCACTACTTGAAGTCCATCATAACTAGTTGGTGATTAAAACTCATTAGTGGCCAGTTCTCTGTATGAAATGAGCTGATGATTTATCTGCCAGCAATCGGTTTGATTATATTTATCAGAACTGATATTTTACTTCTAGTCTTTCCAAAGTAATGAGCTACTCCTGATTCTAGTAATTGGTTTTCTAATTTAGGTTTGAGGCATACTCTTCCAGAGTAAAGAGTCTTATCTGAGGAAAATAAAAATTCTCAGTTAATTTTCTTCTGAGGCATGTGCCTCCACATACTTAACTTTTTTAGACCCTGTAAACTTTGTTTTGGTTGTTGAGTCAATAACTGAATATACTTTTTAGTTAATCAGTAATAAAAATATGCCATGTTTCTAGCATAAAATAGAAAATTATATACCATAGGAGAGTAAATGTTTCCATTAAAGGATAAAATTATGCATACACATATATACAAATTGTACATAAGATTTCTGGGTCAAAAATACTGATTCAAGTTCATACTTGTCACTAGCAATGAGCTCTTGTATGTGTTTCTCTTCATAACTTGCCATTTTTTTAACACTTTCTGTGGAAGGTCTTCTCAAAACCAGATGGCAGTGTTTTGACTTGTTTACCTGGGCAAAATGTTCTTTGCAACATTTTTCAAGAGGTAGAGGTTCATGATCTGAAGTGCCAGTTGTATTTTATTTTCCTATAAATGTAGCCATTCTCAGTAGTTTTTATTGACTATGTTCTTATCTGAGAGTGATCAATTACTCAAAGTACATTATCCAGACTCTTAAAGAAGTCTGCTTACACTAACAGCAGTGGATCCAGATGAAGTGGAGACAGGTATCATCAAGGGGGAAGAAAAAAAGGACTCTTCTGTCCATGTATAAATAGCAAAATTTGCTAAAAAGTTGTAAAATGGCGTGTTGTTTTAGAAGATAAAAACCTTTACCTTTTACATGGGTTCATATTAACTAAAACAATGTTGACACAGTGATCCAAGACACATCAAAATAGCATGTCAACAGGCCTAATAATAATACTGGGTTGCCCAGTAGGAGTCATTTTTGGAACAGGCTTAGCAAAAATAACTGAAACAAGAGAGAGATTCAGAGAAACAAAGCATTGTAGAGTGTGCCTGTATGTGCTCTTTAAATAGGCTGTTTTGCTGCTTTTTAGAGGCTTTCTTTGTGTTAAAATGGAAAAGTGACAGCATAACACTAACTATTGTGGTACTAATCGAGTTATTTTCACTGCAGTCATAAACTTTTTTCTGCTTTATACATGGCTAACGTGCTTAGCATTTTTCTGATTTATTACTCTCCTCATTACTCAGCATAATAAAACTAACCTTGCATTATTTGAAGATTCATCCTCTTCTGTGTTACTGCAAACCCATAATGTTAGTACCATTGAAAGAGTAATATCTGTAATTGTAGCTCAGACAGAATTTATTATCTCTGTTGTTGATAAAATAACTCTTTGAAGGACACAGAGTAACTTCAGCACAGATTAGCAGTACCCAAGTTGCCTTAAAAATTGATCACAATTATTGGAGCTGAGCTATGTCAATGGGAAACTCAGTGGAGTCTTTTGAAAACAAACTAAAATGTCTGCAGTTGTGGGGAGGCAGAGCAGAACATAAAACGCTCTGGTTTAGTTTTGGTTTTAGTTGATAGTGTTAGTTCATATGCAATATATATGTCTCCACATTGCAGTTGATAGAATGGTTTTAACATAAAAACTACTCAATAGTGTGATTCCGTGCTTTTAAAGATAGCTTGTATGCAATATGGTCTAATTACTGTTGTGTGTAACGCTTGTGAGCAATGAGTGTTACTTAGATTTGAGTCTGGTTTCTTTTTGGTTTTGAAGGCCCTGATGAAGTTGTGGGGCCCGAAGGAATGGAAAAGTTCTGTGAAGACATCGGTGTTGAGCCTGAAAATGTAAGTTTCTTGCACTAATAACACTTGAAAAGAAGGGGGTACTGGATAAGATTAAACGCTGTGTAAAACTCTTAACTTCAGTAAGCAGTGTGTTATTTATCTTCTTGCTTTTAGGAGCTGTTCTAAGCAAAATATATCAATTATGCATAGCTGGTGTGTGAGGTTTTTTGGGTTTTTTTAATAATACTTCATTTTCAGAAATTGAAATTAATTCAGCATGCACATAGCTGAATTATTGTTTGCATGCTTAGAGCTTTCTTCTTGAACAACTAGAAATCGGCCTTTTCTTACATACTGACTTCTTTTTCTTCCTGTGTTTTTTTTTCCCTAGATTATTATGTTAGTTTTAGCCTGGAAATTAGAGGCTGAAAGCATGGGATTTTTTACCAAGGAAGAATGGTTAAAAGGAATGACCTCATTACAGTAAGAGTGTTTTTACATATATAATAGGGTGTTCTAATTTTATGTCTGTACCAGTAGCTTGATTATTCCTGTCGTAAGTTTCTCTGTGCATTGGCAGTAAGACACAGAAGCTCGTGCTTTTAGGTCTGGTATGGATCAACAACTGGAGGTAGCTACCATTGTTCATCAAGTTGTGAATTTAATGATTTCATTCAAATATAAAGTTCTGTCTAACCTTAAAAAGTCAGCTTTTTGTGACTTCTTTTTCTTACAGAAAGTAAGTTACTATGTCGAATCTGGTTAGCAGACACAAATGAGTAGACCTACACTTATGTGTATCTCAGCAGTTGTACTCTAGAAAGTTTTTTACTAAGCTTTACAGATAAAGACTGTATAATTTTGGTCATTAGTGTTATTTATTAGATGCCAGTCAGAATCCATGCTTAATGCTTAGGTTAAATAACACTTTTTAAATTTATAAATAAACTTCTCACTCCTTCTGTCTGTAAGAGTTTTTGGTGAGATATAATGCCCTGCCTAAAGAGGTTGTTTCTTTCATGAAACTAATCAGCTTCTTGTGAGGCTTAGTTCAGTTATCACTGTTTTGTTTGTTCTCCATGAAACTACTTATGGTATGTTAAAGTTTTAAGGGTCACTTGTTGTGACACTGCGTTCAATATTAAAAATGTCAGGGAGCTACTGCTGCAGCTACAGCATGGTGCGAAAGAGGGGCTCATTTGACCCTTGGAGCTGGCACAGTTGCCCTACCAGTTGTGGACTGGTTTGTGAAATTGTACTGGGCAGATACCCTCTGGTTCTCCATTTGAGACTATAGAGTAAGTGACTCTGCTTTACTCTCTTGTGCAAATCTTACTTGATTTCAGATCAGGCTTCTGAGAGTTATGTTGATTGTTTTGTGACTATCAAAAGCTCTTAAATTTAGTAAGAGCTGGAATGATTAAATTGCCTGAAATTGAGGATGACAGGTAATAAATTCTGGATGCATAAATTTTTAGATGCAGTGAATGGGTGTAATTTCATCACTTCTCTGAAGTACTTAATTTTTATGCTGAAACGGAAGCTTTTGAGAGTTAGCCAGTCTAGCAGAATGTAAGCACAAAGACGTATGAAAACTGGCACCTCTTCAGAGCCAATATTCCAGACTTAGTTTCTAATAATCTGCTGTGATTAGGAACCTTCTGGTTCTTTTAAGAACAGAGCTGGTCATGCTGTAGTCTAAATGTGTTTAAGACAGAAAATACGGTACTGCTGTGCATTTTCCTATGAACAGACTTGTGATGGAAGCCTAAACCAGTTAACCTGCATGTTTTGCTTCCCCTGGGTGTGCTGTAAGAGCAGCCTGTAGACTAAGCAGCTGGATGAAGCAGTGATGCTCATGGAGAGGAATTCAAGATTTGTTGGCTTAAAAAGACAACATTAATCTGTAGACTTATGCTATTTGTGCTTACTGGGAAGGGAGGATTGTAGTATGGGGTTCCAACTGGAATGGGGGAAGGGTTTGACAGAAGTTTTGAAGGAGAAGGATTTTATGCTCTTAAAGCAATAAAGTATTACATTCTTGCACATTTATTATTATTATTGCATTTATTATTATTGCATTTATTATTATTGCATTTATTATTATTGCATTTATTATTATTGCATTTATTATTATTGCATTTATTATTATTGCATTTATTATTATTGCATTTATTATTATTGCATTTATTATTATTGCATTTATTATTATTGCATTTATTATTATTGCATTTATTATTATTGCATTTATTATTATTGCATTTATTATTATTGCATTTATTATTATTGCATTTATTATTATTGCATTTATTATTATTGCATTTATTATTATTGCATTTATTATTATTGCATTTATTATTATTGCATTTATTATTATTGCATTTATTATTATTGCATTTATTATTATTGCATTTATTATTATTGCATTTATTATTATTGCATTTATTATTATTGCATTTATTATTATTGCATTTATTATTATTGCATTTATTATTATTGCATTTATTATTATTGCATTTATTATTATTGCATTTATTATTATTGCATTTATTATTATTGCATTTATTATTATTGCATTTATTATTATTGCATTTATTATTATTGCATTTATTATTATTGCATTTATTATTATTGCATTTATTATTATTGCATTTATTATTATTGCATTTATTATTATTATTATTATTGCATGAAGAAATGACATTAGAAGCCCAGAGTGTATTCTAAGTCAGAGTTACATTACAGAATCCTTATTTCAAAATATGTGAAATGTCATATAAGGTAATTGCATGAATAGGGCAGGGTGGAGTTCAGCTCCATAGTAAGACACCTAACTCTGTGGCTCATATGCAAGAGCTGGATTTCTTCAACTCTTTCTGTGGTCCTTGAAGATTTAGTCATTGTAGTGGAGCCTAGGGAGGTACTTGGTTTGCCCTAAGACCTAGTGACCAGTCACCTACATTGCTCTTACAGGTTGATTTGCTAGACCTCCATGAAAGGCAACACCGAAAGCTTAGACACCTAAATCTAATTTACGGTTAGATGCCAACATTTGGGTGCCTGAGTCTTGAAGTGACATTCTTTTCGTGTGTGGTTTTTTTGATACATTGATGATGTTTATTCTTTAGAGAGGAGGAGAAAAATAAATATGTGATAAGGTAGACATGGTCAAAATTAAGGTGGAACAAGTACTAAGTAGCAGCTTATGAGACTTAAACAACTGAAGCTACAAAAGTGAGGTTTCTAGTATATCAGGTTGGTAGGGCCCTATATACATATGTGTGTTTATATATATGTATGAAAGCTGGGTGCTGAATCTAAATTAAATACTTGAAGCTCTTCACAGTCAGCGGAGAGGAGCAAGTGCCTCTGCTGGGCAATTTATTTCAGCTATTTTAAATACCTCCTTAGGATGAAATGAATAGCCCTCAGGAAGTGACTGTTTATCTACATTTGCTTTAAAGCCAGCGAAGGGTGAATAACTTAGGAGTTGAGCATTTAACTTTACATATTGGAGTTAAAGGAGAAGCATACTCGTGTATTTGTCAATGGTAGGCTTTGCATACCTACAAAGAAAAAAAAATCAATTTACAAAATGAAGGTGAAGGAAAAAGGATTACAATTCATGATTTTATTAAACTTCACAGAAGTTGCTGTTTGAACTAGGTAAATACAAAGAATTTCATGTGTAAGGAAGTGAGGCGTAAGCAGCTGCATTGTCTGAGTACTTCCTTCTGGCTATTTTTTTTAACCTTAGAATTTGAGCCAAATCTTACATTAAAGTTGAGCTTTTGAAAATGAGTAGCCAGGTAAAGGGCAGAGAGCCAAATTAGATTCCAACTGAGGGAAAGATAAAGTTTCAGTCTTGTATTTTTAGGTACAAGAGAAGCCATGTGAGAGAGAGAGGGTCAGGAAAGTCAGGTTTGTCACTTCTTGCTGTTTGCAGAATTATTGGTGAAAACCTTATGAGGAGCAGCTGAGGTCACTTGGATTGTTCAGCCTGGAGAAGAGGAGGCTGAGAGGTGACCTCATTGCAGTCTATGGCTTCCTTATGAGGGGAAGAGAAGGGACAGGTACTGATCTCTTCACTCCTGTGACCAATGACAGGTCTCAGGGTAACAGCAGGGAGCTGAATCAGGGGAGGTTTAGGTTAGATATCAGGAAAAGGTTTTTCAGCCAGAGGGTGATTGAGCACTAGCAGGCTCCCCAGAGCAGTGGTCATAGCACCTGGCTGAGTTCAAGAAGCATTTGGATGATGCTCTCAGGCACATGGTGTGACTCTTGGGGTGTCCTACGCAGGGACAGGAGTTGGACTCGATGATCCTGATGGGTCCCTTCCAACTTGGAACATTCTGTTATTCTATGAAACAACCTATTTGGGTTGTTTTTAATGATGGCCTAATATCAGCTGCTTTTCTAACAGGCATTTTGCTTGTTACTGCCTTTCTTTCTGTTAATGCTTGTGAGGCTGACACAAAGTGCAGTGTAAACAATTTTTTATTCCAGTATAGCATTCAATGCGTACTGGAATCTAAACAGTTTCTGATCTACAGACCTGTAAATAATTGACATAGTGAAACTGTAGCATTGTCAGGGCATGGAAAAGATGTCTCTCAGCTCTTGAGCCATTACTTTCTTGGACCTCTGTATGCACCGTTTATAACATGGAACCTGGATTTCTGAAGATCCTGTTTCAATGCTTGAAGAGAGTGGATAGGCTAGATGGATATAATTTTCTTATGTTCATCTGGAAGGCTGGATGATGGCAGGGGAACTCTTTGTAAATTAAAAGACCTTCAAAGTACTTCATATACTACCATTAAATACTTTTGGTTTAATGTTTGTATACACCTTACTAATTTTTGTTTTTAGTAAAAGATGAGCATGTGTAAATAATAATAAAATATGAAACAGTAGAATATTTGAGTAGGAGTTACTGAATCATCACTCTGTCCATGTTAGCTATGCCTCAAATGAACCATCTACCTCAATAGAAATCAAAATAGGACTGCTTTGTGGTGCTAATTTAAGCTTTGATACAAATACAGATGTAGGGATGTGACGTAGACATTAGCTTACTACACTCTTTTGTCATTTCTAGCTTTTGTTTGTAGTCCATGTATAGGAGTTTGGTGTTAAATTTATTTGTGCTAATTAGAAGGTTGTTCTGACTGAAAAAAAACACTGTTAGGAAGATTATTCTAATTAGGTATGGGTGACCTCAGTCATCTTGTTCATGGTGCAGCAGCACAAGCAGCTGTATCTCCATAAAAGAGGTGTTTGACAGCTCCTTACCTCCTTAGTGTGAAGAAAATCAGTGGCCAGTTGTGGAAATGCCTTAAGTGGCTTTAAAGGAGAGATGTCCCTGCATTGGGCCTCAGAGGGTGGTGCCTGTCTGTTTGACTGTGATCCATTTGACTGTTTGGTTTTAAATAGGTTGACAGTAGCTCAGGAGTCTTGAGGCTTAATAATTGCATATTTTCATACCAATTTTCTCAAGAGAATCACTTAATGCGTTAAAATACCTATAGCTGGTAGGACAGCAGACAATAACAGGAATTTTACTTTGTACTTAATAAATGTATAATTAGTCGAACAACTCTTAACAAAACATTTTGAAAGAAATCTAAGCATACTGAAATTTGTGTTTACCAGTGGTATGGTAAATAATCTCAGTCAAATTGTATTTAACAGAATGTGTGGTAAACCCACTTTAAGTAGTTTATATATGTCATTAGTACACTAACAGCATGTGTATTTAGTTAGGTGTTAAATAGGTAGATTCGTCCTCAACTGCAGAGGACAGTATTATTGCAGTATGAAGATTTCAAACATAGAAAAAGAGATATCAACATAAAATGTGAAGCCTTTGTAGCATAGCAGTTTTAAGGGTTAAAGAATAGAATACATAGACCAATTAGATGGCTAAAGAAAAAAAAAAATGTTATCTTTTAGTTAAATTTACCAAAGCTTTTTTAACAAGATTTCTTTTCAAATTAATGCATGGTTCATTGCAAAATATGTTGGTTCTTGCCATCTGACTATGCAGCCTAATTAGCTAACAATTTTATTTATTTAGCACTGATCTTGACTGGGACTCTGTGCTGCTTTCGGTGGGTGCTGCTAGAGATGAGAAATAACAAAAGGCTCCGGCAGCTGGAATTGCTGTTTCTCTTGTTGCAGCTGTTCTGCGAGGGGCAGACAGGCGTGCACACAAGCTGGCAGGCTGGAGGAGCAGGAAGCTTTGGCTGTGGGCAAAGTACAGCCCTTTCCATGGGCTGCTGTGACAAGTCCGTAAGGAGCTGCTAAGGATGCAAATGTATCCTCTGAGTCAGGCTGCTGGCAGGGGCACACATAACCAAAGGAAGTATTTATGTACGTCTGATTTTCCGAAAGTATTGCTTCTGTCACGCAGAATACAGGGCATGATGGAATTATTTTATTATTTTTATTTCACTTTTTTTTACTCAAGGCAGCTATTCTTTTCTAAGAACAAAATGTGATATAATATAGCAACAGTTCTTCTGAGTGAGTCATTCCCAGAGGATTAGCATGTGTAAATTGCATTCTCCTCTACCATTGTTGGTGAATCTAACCCATTTTCTATTCGGAAACTAAAGTCCTTGCTAAGTAAAATACCTGATCATCTTTTCTGCCAAAGGGTTATCCTGTCAACTAACAGACCTGTACCTTCTTGTGTAGCCTGTGAGTTTTCAGTTGAACAGCTACTGACTAATCCAGGTGATAGGCTTACCAGAGCTGGCGTTTCTCAGTCAAAACATGAGCAGACTAGAATGTTTACCGAGTGCCTGCTCAATCCTGCCACTTGTAAATATGTAGTCTTGAAGTAGGTGTTTAGGGTTTGGTTTTTTCCAAAGAAAAACAGCATAAAGCCCTTATTTACAGCTGGATTTTACCACCTTAATGCACACTAAATACTGTTTTCGCCAAACTTTCGTAGTGATTGAGAGATAAGACAGTGCTGGGTATGAATATAAATTGCAGAGTATGGCATATGAAAACTACTGTTTGAGAAGTAAAGCAGAGACTTTGTAATGTGTTGCTGATACTTTTTTTTTTTTTAAAGCTTGCTTACAGAAGCCAGGCATTCATCATTTTGGTAAACTGCAAACGTTGAGCATGTTCAGTGTTCTTTTAAGTCACTCTCATAGTATACTGTACATCTGATGATTGCATTTTGGTGATTTTCAATTTTTATATTTGCTGGCATTTTTTTCTTTGTCCAAATGTTTTGTTTTGAACTTCTAACGTCATTTGTTTTTATTTATTTTAAGGTGTGACTGTACAGAAAAGTTACAAAGTAAATTTGACTTCTTGCGGTCACAATTGAATGACATTTCATCCTTTAAGAATATCTACAGATATGCCTTTGATTTTGCAAGGGTAAGGCTACTGGAATGTTGGAGAAGTTCTTATTTTAATTACTCAATGAGTTTTTACTTGAATGGGTTATGTGCTTGCTTTATTTATACCTTAGGATAAAGACCAGCGAAGTCTTGATATTGATACTGCAAAATCCATGTTAGCTCTTCTGCTTGGAAGAACTTGGCCACTGTTTTCAGTATTTTATCAGTACCTGGAGGTATGTGTTTCCTTGACTTTCTGAATGATGGCATAACAGTTGGGCTGTTTTGTGAAAAGACTTCAGGGTTTGTGTTGTTTTGTGCAAGAATGTACCCATATTGCTCTTCTTCTCTTATTTGATGTGGTTATGAAACAGTGATGTTCTTGTATGCATCACAGATCCTTTTCTCCCTCCCTGTGCCCCACCTCCTGTTCTCTTATCGAAGGCAAATAAAATTCCATCTTAATTAGACTACAAAGGTAAATTGAAAATTAATAATAGAGCCCCAGTAGTCTCTTCAGCTGTATCTGTGCTGAATTTCAAGTTTGCTTTGTGCAGATACAGTATGTAGGTAACTTGAGCTCTGCCTACCTCTGGAAGATTTTGGCCAGCTCAGCTGCAAGTGACTTAATAAAGTGGATGTGTGTAGGCTGTGGAGCATGCTAGGCTAGAGACTATTACCTGGCTTCAATCAGAAATAACGTTGCAGATTAGGTGTCCTTATGATCATACTGTATTGTAACCTGGAGAAGAGAAGATTTTTGTAATCCTTCATTCTGGAAATACATCTGAGCTAGTTATGCCTCACTTCAGGGGAAGATGAAAATTTACCAGTTTTTGAAGCTTAAGAGTGGTGACTTCCTGATTCTCTGGTATTTTGATTTTGCTCTGATCTTTCAAGAAACCATTTTATGTAGTTTCAGAACTATGAAATATGTACATGTGCAGTACTTTAAAAAATGGAAAACCAAGGAAATGGTATCCATTGTTACCCATTAAGTTGTTCGTTAGGAACTGATTGAAGATAAAAGAAATGATAAATGAGATGCAGCATTACCAAATGTCACTTGACACTGATTCTGAAATTATTTTCCCTAGCAATCAAAGTATAGAGTTATGAACAAGGATCAGTGGTATAATGTGCTAGAGTTCAGCAGAACTGTCCATGCAGATCTTAGCAACTATGATGAAGACGGTGCATGTGAGTATTCATAACATTTTGCTTATTCAGCTATTATTTCAGTATTTTCAATTTGCATAACAGAAGCAATACTGTAAAGTATAAAATATTTCTTCTCCAACAATGCATAGAAAACCTGTCCTGATAACCATCCATTTTCAAACTGGAGATACTAATTGTAGTAGTATGTTAGCGGTACAATGGTGTAGTTTTAACAGTCATACTTTAAGAGATGATGTTTGAAAGACATTGGCAAACATAACTCCAAGTTTCATCCGTTTGCAGGGCCTGTACTTCTGGATGAATTTGTTGAATGGCAAAAAGTTCGTCAAGCATCATAGCAAGAATTCAAAAGAAAATGCAGAAGTTTTTTGGTGCCCACCTGTACACAAACTAATAAGAAAAGCAAAGGATTGCATTTTCATTCTTAAGAAAGACTACAGTAATATTTTTTCCTTTTTTAAGGAGACTTTCTTGTTACATGTGATATGGGCATTGAACCACACCTCTTCTAAGACTGAAAGTTGGAGTTCTTGTTTTGAGTCTTATGTTTATAGCATTTATTTCAGAACAATAAAGATTCAAATTTGTGACAAAGGCCTAAAAGTGAAGAATGTCCCTTGAATGTGAGTGTGGTGTCTATTTTTAAAACCAAATCTTTAAGATTATCTTTCTCAGAAGTGCCCTTTGCTATGAATTTTTGAAGACCTTAAAAATGCTTAACTGGCACTGCTGCTTGCTGATGGTATGATTGTCTTGTGTGACAAACATCAGAAAGAATGACTGATTTTTGGAGCCCTGGGTGGGAGTGTGCTAGTTTGCGTACTAAGTATTGGTCATGGGTTGTGCCACAGTTTTCAGCTCCTTGTGGAGATAAAGGCCTTAAACTTCTTGTTTTCTTTCTGTTCAGTACCCACCCAGTGGCATGGCATTTAATGGCAGGCGCTTTTAAAGCGGAAAGTTGTAGAGCACATGGCTCTATGTGCAGAATGGTTAGCTGCCTGTACTTCAGATGGTCAACACAGACACTCTTTGGTACAGTAAGGCAGCTTCAAATTTTTACTACAATCTAGACTTTGGATTGCTTTCTATAAGTGCAATTTATATTTTAAAAGGGAAAGCTGGAAAGACTTGGTTTGAGGCTTTGCTTCTTACGTGTTTTAGACTGGAAGCATTCACAACATGACTTTTTTTTAATCTCCCTGGATGCTTTTCATAAAATGTAAGTCAAGAAGAGACTATTGAATCGCCTACCTTTGACATGTATATAACAGGCTATTAATTTTTTACCCTGTTATTCCATGTATTGAGTCCAATAACTACTGTGATTGCTCTTTTAGGCGCTCAGTATTCATGGCAACCTTTAAATACAGTAGAAGTTTGTCACTCTGCCTTCCTGTCCAGGAGGCCCAATGCCACCCTTGAGAAGGAAAGGGATTTTAATGAGTAAATGTGAGATACAAAAATAGAATGAGAAAATGAAGTATTTGTAACTTCTACTTTATTTTATAGATATATTATGTAGACTGTGATAATGTCATGAGACTCAGTCAGTGATCAAGGCTTCATTGTGCCAGATGTTTAAACAGCTTGAAATAAGAACAGACAATGTAAGCTAGGCATGACTTGAAGATCTTTGCCTCAGGGAAATGACTACTGTTTTGCACATCCCTTATTCAGATTAACAAGCATGAGTTTTCCTGTCCTTAAGGAAAGCTTTAGCCCCAAGATGATTTATTTTTTTTTTTACAGGAAGGGGAAAACAAAAGAAAAGGTGTGAGGACAAATAATAAGTGGGACAAACTAGTAACGTGTGCCTGTGCTCTTGTTCTACTAGAGAGGACCACTCTTGCAACTTACTCTCCAGACCTGCTTGCTGTGGGCTGCAGGAAGAAATGCAGTGGTGGTCCATGAGCTGTTCTGCGGGTCACCTGATAGTGCAGATGAACCTTAGAAGCTCAGTTCTGCCCCAGCAGAAAAAAGTATTGGAGTGTGGAGGGACACAAAACCAAACAATATTTAAGATACTTAGAAGATCTCTGCTTGTACACTGGCTAGTGTCTGTGTGCATGCAAACACACGCACTAAAGGTGTTCTAAATATTTTCCTATTTTTAAGGGGAGTACTTAATTTTAGACCTCATGCAGGCTACAGCAGTTCTCTTCAATATGCTACACGTCTGTTTTCATTGCTGATAACTTTGATTTCACTCAACAGAGTGCCTTTCATTTGGAAATTGCCCTACCCCATGGAAAGTTAGTGCCAGAATGAGATTAATTTGATGAGTCCCAAGATCTACTGGTAGAGTAAGGTCCTAAGATGCACAGATAACCATGCACCAATTAACTTAGTCAAGGGAGGTACTGCTGTATGATAAATCTCTGCAGGGGCACTGATTCTGAAATGACTTTCTCAAATTCACTACAATGGCTCTCCTTGCTTAGTATGTTTAGTTGCCATTATAACTGGGAATTTCTATTTCCAGAAGTTTTGAAATACTGGTTAGAAGATGAATATTTTATAGTGTGATTAAAAATATAATCTTTTTTAGTAACTGCAAACTGTTGTGAATTCAATTTAAACCAGTTGGTCCTAGAGGATGGTATTAGAGTCTAACAGTAGGAGTGATGCATCTACCAATCCAAGGTGGTCAAGTACTTACCATTAAGGTGTAAGACACTATGTGATGTATCATTTGTATCTCTGTTAAGGTTTTATCAGTATTCCTATAATAAATCCATGTTTCAGGGATTTATAACTTGGCTGTGTGTGTGATTGAAAATTATCAGTTACTGTAAAACTTTGACTGGGAGTGAATGTATTTAAACTACTTAAAATCAATATAGTTTTTCAAATTTGAATAAAATAGGATTTTAAGTTATGTTTTTGTGCTCAAAACTGCAATCAGATTTATTGTTTAAATGTGAACTAATGGCTTGTACAGTTTCATTGTGAGCTGATCACTTTTATTAGCTGTCTTTTGGTAAATCACCTTACAGCTTACTGTGGATAAGTGCCAAAAGCTGTTTATTTATTTTATTTTTTGAATTTTGTGCATGTCCACAAGCCAAAACTGAGTTCAGCTAAATGCTTTCTTTAGTCTTTGAACTTTAATTTTGCTCTGCTTAGGTGCACTTCAGTCTATTGATTTTTTTTAAAAAGTGACACCTTATTTTTTCAGTGTTCTAAGATGAAAGTTCACAGGTAAAATATCCTGCCACAGTTATGACAAATAATAAAATTGAAGGTGAAATGTCTTCCAAAACTAAATCATAGTGGTGTCGTATCTTGATGTTACAAACTTCACTTTAATCTCATTTTCATTTCTTGATGTTAATTCATAACATAACTAAATTTTTCTTGTTTTGTTAGACAACTAACCATTTTGGTTTTTAAATCTGGAAATGCCCACCTGTTCATGGAAAAAGCCATACTGGTAGATTGGAATGTAATATTTCTCCTATGTAAAAATGTGTTCTTGAATTAAATTCATGTATGTTTACCTATCTCTTTAACTGTATATGTAGTTTTGATCCAACCTATCTTTACTGGTTAAAAGTCTAATTCTTTACTAATGGCTGTAATTTCACATTTACATATAGCAGAATTTGAATTTTGCATTTGAGATTACTATGGATACAAGTTGGGTACCAATTGTGGGTGACCCGAAAGGGAGCACTGTCATCTGTATTTCCATTGTTAAGGTTTTTTCATCTCTCTCAAAGCTTTGAGGTGATACATTGATACTGACTGCACAAAAATTGCAAAAGGGACCATAAGTCTAATGTTTCTGATGTTTTGTTATTTTTTTAAGCTAGTGAACAGTTCTTTCAATGCGATATGTACAAACTTGTACAGGTTTAGCTTTGTTAAGTATGATGAATAAAATGGTATGTAATAGGGCAGAAAGCTTATTTTTTTTTTGTCATGCCGCCTCTTAGTTTTTTCTTATGTGTATGTGTAATTTTTCTCAAAGTCACTTAATTCCTGCAAGATGGATTAACCTAATTTCTAACTTAACATTAGTGAATAATTTCTTTGCTCTTGGGCATATACATACATAGAAAATAGAACCTGATCTCAGCTGGGAGCAACAGCAAGCACCATTCTTGATTATATCCCGTGTTATTAGGTGCTGATAGAACATAATGGTCCTGGTAATTAACTGGCATGAATTATTCATTGATGAACACTGTTCCAACAACCTGTTGCAATGCATGTGAATGGAAAGAGAATGAGCTTTTCTCTCTTTCCAGCCTGTCCCACCCCCCCAGCATATCTCTTGGGTCACTCCTCTGCTTTTAAGAAAGGACTTGGTGTTTTTCGGGGTGCTCTTCCATAGAGTTTTTCAGAGCTGGTTACAGAAGGGATCAAAGCCAGCATCCTGTCTTATGGTGGAGTTGGTGACACTTGTTTTCCTTGTAGATAGAGCTTGTTCCACTGCTTGGCACTTCCTAGTTGTTGAGGTCTGATGCCAGACCTGAAAGTCTTCCCCCCCAAAGACTGTTAAGTCTCTCTCAGACTTGGGGCAATGCCCATTTGTTGCCTCCACAGTTCCACTTTACCTTCTTTCATAATGAAGTTCCTAATGCCTTCCTGAGTCAGTAGGATGTTTCAGTGTGTGCAAACCAGGCATCTCATAGCTATATATACAAGCGATGGCAACAGTTCTGCTACTTCTCCTTACCCTTGTCTTCTGTATTACTCTGTATTTCTTTTTGCCTCTCTGGGATGACACTGTAGTGTTAGGCAGGCATATTGAAGACTGAATGTGTACTGCAAGGTAATGTTGGTTAGTGTTATCTATTTTAAACTACTGCCAGGCTTGTTACCAAAATGTAGTTAGTTTCTCGGATTTGTTTAGGGACTGGATGAAGTGATCCACATTAATCTTGCTCCTGTTTTTATCTTAGCTAATCAGAGTATAGCATTCCATATGTACTGGGATCTCCTTAGTTTTGTTTTTTAGTCAGATTTAAATTCTAACTAATATACAACTTTCTCCTTATTGTTTTAAAATTATTTAATTTTTATTTTCACGTTCATTTTATTATAGTGAATTAAAGGGCTGGAACATAATATTGCCAGGTAGTTTAAGTTTTTTCTGATAACACTGAGGTGATTATTTTTAATTTTTTAAATACTAAAATATTTTAGGAAGCTTTTCTGTCTTATTGCAGGAATTTAAATTACAATAAAATGAAATGGTAGATGTGACTTTGAATTAAGAACCAGTGAACTCTAAATCAGTTTTTCTAATGAAAGAGGGCATTATCCTATGATGTAGTGCCTCTCAGTGATTAAAACTTAAAAAGAAATATGATAAGCTTCAATGGCTAATATTGCAATCTCATCTACCTGGTCAATGTACTTCAGTCTGGACATGAAAAAAGTGTTAGGACGCCTGAATGAATGATTTGGAACATGTCTGAAATAAGTTGTTATTAATCCATGAGAACTGCAGTCACTTAAATTTGTTGCAGATTACAGCAACAATAGGAAGAGGAGCATTAGTTATGTAACAAGTAGGTCCTCTGCGTACCTGGCACTTGCTTCTGAGTTATGTTTTTGTGTAGTAGTTTGAGCTATTTGTTCTACTTGCATGCATCTACAAAACAAACAAAATAGTTTCTTCCCTCCTGTGTGTTTTGGTTTTTGCATCAAGGCTGAGTAGTAATACGAAGCAGAGATCAGTGCTGGAGTTCCCAGAGCTGGGCAGGGGGTGTGACATTGATTTTGTCATGATGTGCAACAGAAATATTTATGGCTCAGGGGAAAGAATAGGAAATATATTTGAAAATAGTGGTATCCTTCGTATTTTTCATTGTATTTTTCATTTTATTTCCATGTTTATTTGTTCTGTTCCTATTTCAGAATTTAATCTCTATTACATGCACATATAAAAATAAATGTATAAATGTTTCCCTTTTGGTGGTCAACCTGGTAGAAACTACCCATAAAGAGTTTGAAGGTAGAAGAAGAACAAGAAAGCATTGAAGAGTACTGAATTTCCTTTTCTATAGCGTATGTACGTTTTGGGGGCTGTGGAGGTGGCTGCCCACCTTCCTGTCCTGTGCAAATCCCCAGTCTCACTCAGTGGTAGTTTTCCTGCATTTGAATGGTTTTCTCCTAGGACCTGGTTTAAAGTTTTGATAGTGAAATGCTGTTCCATTTCTGAATCTTCAGTAGGCTTATTCAAGACCCATATGGTTTGGAGCTTGGTTTTGGGTGGTGGTTTTTTTTCCTGTGGTATGGTGACTACTGGCTTATGGAATAAATTCTCCACTGTGGAAAAATGTCATTGTAGAACTGGAGATGCCAAACCTAACAGTGTTCATGGGAGGATGATGATAATTACTGACACTTGAGAGAACCACCAGGATATTTATGTGCCAAGACCCAGCCTTTGCCAGTGTTTCTGACTTCTCTTTTTTTAATTGTTTATGGACTGTGATTTAAGGTCATGTATTAAATCACACAAGGATATTGTTGTGGCTGTGCTGTACAATTGAGTATATACTGTACTAAAGTTCACTGCAATGTGTAATTTTTAAAGAAAATGCTTATGACTTTAACAATACAGGGTGTTATCATTTGTGGAGCTTCATATATTTTTGCAACATAACGTGATGCATAGCTCCATGGAAAATCACTGGCTTCTGAAGTTATTAAACTGACAACTTGTTTTCTAGTATTAATGTTAATGCAAGAGAGAAAATCACCTCATTCCCATTTATTAGTTTGTGTATACATTTCTTGCATGTTTTAACCTTCTTTGCCTTAATGAGCTGATTTGTGTTAGCATAGTTTGAGTTCACCAGTGATGATTCCAGTAAAGTTGTACAAATATTTTGCTTAAATTTTGGCCTTTGGAAGTAAATAACAGAGGCCCAGTTCTCCAAACATGCTTAAGATTTCATCCTTACAGAAATTAGGTTCCTAACGATTGACAAGATATTTATTTTAGGCCCTTCTGGCTTAGATTTTATAATGGCTCATCCCTGAATTTTCTGCCATCCCTGAAATAATAACTATAACAGAAGCAGTAAATACTAGTTGCAAAGCTTCTGCTGGTTGGAAATACCAGGTGGAAGACAGAGGAAGCACTCGCATTTAGGATGAATTGCAGGTCAGGTTTATGTATGCATCACTTGGGCTACAGTTTGAAACAGGTGTGAAGTTGTCTGTGTTTCTCTTAAGTAAATTCTTTTTGTTATATTGCAGTGAGAAAGATCGACACTACATTATGCAACATCTTCATAGATTTAGAAATGGTGAGGCATAGTAAGGCACAGAGAAATAGAAGGAGGTGCCAGGCAGTGTCTGAAATACTTAGCTTTTGGCTGGCATAGTGCATTATGCAGACAAAATTATCTGAATTTTCAGGTTTTGGATGTTTCCTTATGTGAATGCCTAACATGCTACACAGAGGGCCTGGTTTTATGAAGATCTGAATATCCAAAAAGGTTGGCAGTTTTCCTTTGCAATGATGTAATCCTTTGATAGTATTCTAGTGGCTGCTAGGAAGATGAAACCCAACTGTAAGAGAGTCCACAAGAAACAAGGGATTGTTAGAGGTGTCATGCTGGACGTCAGGGGTAGATGTACTTCGGCTGTCTCCAGCCACATATGACCTCCCAGAGAAAATCAGCTTCTGACAGATTTGATCTGGAGTAAGGAATTGATAAGTGATGCATCCAGCAAAAGTTTTCTGAACATCTACATACTGTGGAAATCGCAGAATCACAGAGTAGCTTGAGTTAGAAGGGACCTTAAAGGTCATATAGTTTCAACTCCCCTGCCATGTGCAGGGACTTTCTTCACTAGCTCAGGTTGCTCAGGACCCCATCCAACCTAGCCTTGAATGTTTCCAGGGATGGGGAATCCACCACTTCTCGGGGGCAACCTGTTCCAGTGTTTTACCAGCCTCATGGTGATAAACTTCTTCCTATTTCTAACCTAAACCTACACTCCTTCAGTTTAAAACAATTACCTCTTATCTTACCACAACAGGCTCTGCTAAAAAGTCTCTTTCTTACAGGCCCCCTTTAGGTATTGAAAGGCAGCAATGAGGTCACCTCGGAGCCTTCTTTTCTCCCAGTAAAGTTGACACACCAGTGTTTGGTAGCTAACTTGAAAGGGAAAACATTACAACAGCCACTTCAAATCTAAACAAAGCAGGGCTAGATTTAACCAGCTTTAATAGATTTAATTTGTGGGCTGAAACTGCCTTTTTGCAGTTCAGAAAGCCCAAAGTTACTTTGGTTTTGCTGAGTTAGCTCTATGGGGTTTCCACTGGAAATACTTCCATGCATTATACATCACATTTTGTAAACAAGGAAATGACCATGGTTTCACATAACAATGTAGTGCCAGTAGAATATGGTTGGGAATGGATAGAATTTCTGGACATAAAGTATCTTGTTATCAGAGGAAGGATTACATGGTTACTTTATTTAATGTTGCAAATCTGGTTTTAGGACTTCTTACATCAGTTGAACTCAAATTTGCAAACAGTTGTGAACAAGAGTTGCACTGGTGGATCCTTTGAAATCAATGAGTTGATGCTTTGTGTCCCACCAACACCCAGAAGGTGAGCAGCTGATATTACCTGAAATTTTAGAGAAGCAGTATATAAATGGACATAGAAATTCCCATGTAACTATTTTCTTCTGCTCTTCCATTGCTAATGGTAAAGCTGGCAGTGTTACCGACACCAGTAGCAGCACTGTACTAGGAGTGCAGCAGTGGAAAGCTAACTGCCAGGTAAGCAACCAGCATTGTTCTTCAAAGCCACTTGCACGGGCTTGGCAGTATGCACAGAGATGCAGACCATCACAGCCAAACAACTGGAGATCCCTGAGCCATGTCATAGAAGATAATTTAAGTTTGTCTGCACTATACCTGAGACACAGTGACTGCAGCCCAGAGATGCTATTCTAATTCTGGGAACAGCTCTTCAGTGCATGTGGTTTCCATTTCAAAAGGATTTATTAATTGGGTCCTGTTAAAGCATGATGAGATAACTTTATTTCACTGTTTTCTTATTCCAAATATATTCAATAGATATTTTGAATGTTAATACAAATGTTAATCATGTCAATCATGTCTATCATGTCAATTGGAATGGTTTGGGTTGGAAGTGACCTTAAAGGTCATATAGCTCCAACCCCCCTGCCATGGACAGGGGCCCCTTCCACTAGACCAGGTTGCCCAAAGCCCCATCCAGCCTGGCCTTGAACACTTCCAGGGAGGGGGCATCCACAACTTCTCTGGGCAACCTGTGCCAGTGTCTTATCAGCCTCACAGGAAAGAATTTCTTCCTAATATACAATCTAAATCTACCTTCCTTGAGTTTGAATCCATTCCCCCTTGTTCTATGACTACATACCCTTGTAAAAAGACCCTCCCCAGTTTTCCTGTAGCCTCCTTCAGGTACTGGAAGGTTGCTATGAGGTGTCCCCGCAGCCTTCTCTTCTCCAGGCTGAACAACCCCAACTCTCTCAGCCAGTCTTCATAGAAGAGGTGCTCCAGCCTTCTGATCATCTCCATGGCCCTCTTCTGGACTTGTTCCAAGAGCTCCATGTCCTCCTTATGCTGGAGACTCCAGAACTGGATACAGTACTGCAGGTGGGGACTCATGAGAGTGAAGTAGAGGGGGAGAATCCTCTCCCTTGACCTGCTGGTCAGGCTTTTGATGCAGCCCAGGATCCCGTTGGCTTTTTGAGCCACAAGTGCACACTGCTGGCTCATGTTAGCTTCTCAGCGACCAACACCCTCAAGTCCTTCTCCTTGGGGCTGTTCTCAATGTTTGAGAAGTTACCCACTTTGAACACCTCACACTAAGCCAACTACCTCATTAAATGTAGCCTAAAGAGAAGTACAATAAATCTATGACACACTGTGAGATAAGATGTGTTTCATTATCTAAATGCATATTTTCTGTTTGTGTAAGGTACAGCTTTATATGCACAGAAGAAAATAAACAGGTTTGTGTTAAAGGTTGCTTACTTTATTTTGAACTTAGATGAGCACTTACAGAATGCCTGTAATGTACTGATCTGAGTGAAACTTCACAGTGCACAGTATTGTAGCTACAAAATTATTTTCTATCTAATAGTCTGATGTGCCAGAGGTTACAGGGCAAGTCACTCACATATCCGGACTCTCTACTGCTCACCTGCCTTACTAACCTTCACAGTCTTGCCAAAGCTTCCATGGGTTTTACATCTGCAGGAAGGAGAAATTAATGGACTTTGATCTGGTTACACAAATGGAATTAGTGTATCTGCTACTCTATAGCCCTCATCACTGTTCAATATGATTTTACCTAAGGATAGAATATCAGTTATCACTAGGAATTTGTATTTACTGGCTTACCTTTTCAACAAGCAGAGGAGATCTTTACATCCTACGTATTTGCCAGTACATTTTGTCCACAAATTGCATGTTCTTACTGTTGTTACTAAATGTTCCTTATTGGTACAAACATTGCCAGCGTTTTCTCTTCATGGCCAGACTATAGTGAATTAGCAATATGTTAATAAATTTACAATTTTATACAAACAGAACTTTACATGAATTTGTAGACAAATGGTAGAAATGACACCCACAAGCAAGAAATCCATGGTCCCTCTGTCCCTTCCTACCCTGCATCCCTCCTCTATATCTGTGTATCTTTCCAGTATATGAGTGGAAAAATCCCAAAGAAAAACTTTGAAAGAATGAAATTAAGAGAAACTATGAATAGAGGCAAGAGAGTATTATCTAAATTAACATTTTACTGAATAATTTGACTGGAAAATTATGCAGTTGGAAGCTGAGCTTCAGAAACGAAGTGCAATGAACTAAAGCTACAATATTGCATAGTATCAATGAGTGTTGTAAATATCTTGGGAAAGTTACACTTGTATAGTTAAAATCATGTTTTTCATCCCAGTTTCAATAAAAGACATCAAGATCGTTCTTCTTTAAAGGAATTATTTAAATTGACTGCTATCAAAGTCAAATGTGTCTGTTTCATCAGAATTACACCTTAGATCTAAGCTTTCTCAATCTTTCTCTGCCTAAAGAATCTAATGGAAAAAAGCATTGTACAAAACAAGAACAAAGTAATAGTTTCTCACCTAGGTAACATGACTAAATGTAACTGTGAAAATCTGCTAGATATCATTCCAGCTGAGTTATCTGATGCAAGAAACCGAAAGCAGAAAAAGTGTTAATAATTCAGTATTTGGAAGAATATTAAAACAGTTGGTTTCTAGGTACAGCAAGTAAAACAAAGTCCCACCAAAAATTTTGAATGAAGATGCCACATTATAAATGTGTTAAAATATTTTGGGCTTCTACCAGTGACATTGTACACTGTGATTTTGAACACAGTGATTTTGAACAATTATTTCAAAATTATTTTTTAAAAATGAGAGACATGTTAAGGGGAACAAAAATGGAAGTTTTTGTTTTGAAATAATGACTTTCCCTTTTTTTAAGCTATGAATTCAAAATTTGTCCTAAGAATGTATTTTTTAATCTGAGTGTGTTTACAAGACATTGTTTGATGCAGCTACGTTGCCTTCTACAGTAGGCCTTTATTATATCTATAGGTGCAACCCACTGTTGTGACCAAATTAGAAATAATCATCTCCCTACTTAGGAGCCAGCATCCAGATCCACTAAAGTATTTAGGCAAAGTTTGGATACCCATGTACAACATCTAACCTTAGAGGTGTCCATGTATCTGCTGATGGGTGTCCCCAGAACTGCTGCATTTGACATTTTTGAGCAAATCGATGCCTAGATCATGTCTAAGCTCTGTGGCAGTTCAAAGAGGTGACACCTATTTTGTTTCTGGGCAAAATATGGGAGGCATCCCTGGTCATACCTAATAGTTTGAGCCACACACAAAAGACAGTCACAAACAGAGATACTGGTTTCCCTTTGTCCATTAGCTTACATGGCTTTTAGGAAAACTCAGATAAACATTATAAGCTTAAATATTCATTTTAGAAGGGCTTGGATTTCTGATGAGTGCCCTCTCTACCAGAGGAGTGTAGGCACACTCTAAATTGACTTTTTCCAAACTGTCTTAAAATTACTTTTGACTTTGACACATAATTCCAGTTCAGCAGAAGAAAGGTTTGTAACTAAACATGTTCAGCATGGTCTGTGAGCTGAGTAAGCAGGTTGGGTGAGAATCAGACACTGAATGAGTTCATCAGACTACTGGAAGCTACAGCAGATGGATCACTGGCCATTTCCTGTGGGAGATGGCATCACTTGCTATCCTGCAACCAAACCTAAGCAGAGGATACAGGATCTGCCCTGGTATGGAACAAACAGCTACTGAAACTACTTTGTTCAGCACTTGGAGTTTTCTTGGAGAACTGGCTGTTTAATGTTATTCATTAAATAAATGTCCAAGGCCTGCAGAAATTCAGAAACTAATAAAAATGGAACAAACAGATTAAAGGAACTGTCACAGGTAGGAGAATGAACTGAGAAGCTGGGCCATTAGGGAGAAAGACTTGATGCTTTTAACAACAGTAAAAAGAGTGTGTTCGAACATACTTTTCATTCATCATTTTTTTGTATTGTCTCTTGCAATTTTTTTTTCTGTTTTTAGGAGACATACAGACATAGAAAAACTTAGAAAAACTTTTACTTTTTTTTCCTATGGTTTGTAGAAAAATAGAGTAAAACAAAAGCAGGAGAAGATACTTTGCATGAAGAATCACATCTACACAGCCCACTTCTGCTACTCATCCTACTTTAGGCTAGGCTGGGTTTCTTAACACTTTGCTGGAGAGGGAAATTTGCTCAAGTGTGAATTTTACTTGCTATCTGTGTAGGACAAAGTGTTAAATGCTCCTATGGCTTCATCGAATATCTATAAAAAGAGCTGATTTCAAAGAAAATCTTAATGTTGATTGCATCTCTATATATAATTTGAAAAATCTAAGGAGCATTTCACTTGTGAAGCTTCCCAATAAATTAGAAATGCAAAGTTTGTCCTCTAAAATAGTAGTAGTTCCTTCATCTCATGCAGATTTTTCTTTCTAAAGTAATCTCATTATTAGAAAGGTCCTTACTTTCCTGTTCAAAAGGTAAGTTTTTCTGTTGTTAAAGGGACCACTGAACATGGAACAGGTTACAGCCAGGTAGGTCAGTGTTCATGAACAGACTGTTTGGGACAGAGTTACTGTGCCAGCTGTACGGTAAATGGACATGATGAAGGTTTTGTTCTTCAGGTCTGTGGCATGTTCTGGAGGGAATTTTTCCCCTCTGTTTCTATATCATTTTGTTCCTGTGGGAATCAATTTTGTCACCTCATCTGAAGTGGACTTGATGCCAGAAAGGTCATAGAAGTTATCAGTTGTTAGATTTTAAGTAAGAAATGCAGTCCCTTTTGAAATTCATAACTCATTTGGAGATGCTTGCTGACAACTTACATGTTTAATATTTTCCCAGCCTCGATGTGTCACTGATGCACCACATCAGTCTGTGTTTTGACTAAGCATTATGTAATCTCAAGTGTTGTTTAGAGTGCATCAGCCCTGTAAGAGGGAAGCCCAGAAAACTCAGAATGCTGTGGTTCCTTGGGAAATTTTGAAAGGAGAATTCTACACCATTTCCATTTGCTGTTTTTCTTTCAAAGTAAAGTTGGTGTGTGTCACTTCATGCCCCCAAACTTTGATCTTGCCTATTCTTCTCTGACCTATTTTCCACTACCCAAGTGTTTGCACCTCCATCTTATCCAGATTTTTGTCTGCTATTCCATTCCTCTTTTAATCAAGACTTACTTTGAGTCCTGAAGCTGAGACCCAGGAAAGTTCACCTATTAATGGTACCCATTTTGTTTATTTAAACCTTGTATGAAATTCTTCTATTAGTCCCAAAGAACCCGGAATGCTGTAGTGAGTTAATAAGCTTGTGTACCTTCAGAACTTTAACCATAAAAATAGTTATACCTTGTCTATGACACTGGAAAACACTGAAACTTTACTGTCCTTTGCTAAATATTATCTGCCTGAAAACCATGAAACATCCTCTTTTTTTGGGGAGGGGGGGCTTTTTTTTTTTTCACCCCATGATTTCTTCATTGTGCATAAAAATTGCTTCTGGGAGTGGCTCAAGTGCACGTCAAGGACAGGAGCAACCCAAACGGCTGCCTAGTTTTAACCTCTGGATAACACTGGCAATACAGTTTTACCTAGTGATTCGAGGTAGATATTCTTTTACCTAGTTCCCCAAGAGTGGAATCTGATGCTAAGCAGGTTTTTTGTATTGCAGCAGCGTTGAAGTGCTGTGAATGTCTTCAATAAATTCATTTTTCCATGGAAAAAACCGATAAAATTATAAAATTACAATAGCAGTGGAAAGGAACCGAAGCAGCCTCCTTCCCTCCCTCTCTCCCCAGGATAACGAGCCCCAGTGTGCGAGGGGCCCGGACGGGCGCTCCAGCCCCCGCCATGGCCAACGCCGCCACCAGGGGGCGCCGTGACGTCAGCGTTGGGACACGCTTGGAGTTACTCAGGGGTATGGAAAAGGTAAAACTCTATAATTTTTGCTGTTTCAAGTGTGCAGCCTTGACTCTTAAGTTAACAGAAAGTAGTCTCCTGTGACCCAAAGTATTTAGAACGACAGGACACAGAAGTGGAGGCTTCTCAAAGCATCTTGGTACCTAACTTCTTAATCACAGATCTGTCCCTTACACAGAAAAAAACCCAAAAGTCAAAAATAAGATTTAGAATGAAAGTCAATGCCCATTTTTACCTATAACTGAATGATGGCCACAGAAGAAGGAATAAAAGTTATGGTTTCTTATCTGGAGACAAACAGTAGGATCTTGTCCCATTGAACTGGGATTTGCTTCATACCACTACTTGGAAAAGCTGGCTGAGAATGAAAAGAAAAAAAAAAAGTCATTACTCTTCCACTTTTTTTCATGTGAAATATCAATGTGAACTAGGCTTTTATAATAAAGTTCCCATACTCGGTGAACTTGAATATCTAATGTTAAGGTCCTATGATTCTTGTGGAACTCTATCACAGCTGCTATAATAAATTCAAAGCAATCTGGGAATTTGAACACTGCATACTCACTGCATACTTACATATTGTAGGTTAACTGTACTGCTGCACTATAGGGACTGAAATACACCATAAAACCAGTTTGACAGACCAGTTAAGCCACTCTTCTGTTCCTGTCCATACAGCCAAATTTTCCTGCTGACTTGTTATTCTATATTTTTGAATATGATACGGGTGTTGCAAAAATATCATCAAAATACAGTCAAAAATCATCTGGGTACTTTGAAATTCTGGTACTTCCGCAAGTTTCCTAGCAGAGTAGATCACATTTAAGGATTTTATTGTTTTAGAACACATTCTATATTATACTGACTTCTGAACTGATTTAAGTGGTCAAACCACTCTGCAGTAGACAGAATTTCAAAGGAAATGGAATACAATTCTTTCCCTTGCTGATGCTACTGCTGAGCTACACAGCTTGTGATGAATATGCAACTGATTCCTAACGGAAATGAGAAACAGATAGGAAATCTGCATAGTCTTGTGCTTTAGGGAGGTTTCTGAACAGTAATCAAATTACCAGCTTATATCTGGATACAGGCTAGACGATGAGCAGATTGAGAGCAGCCCTGTGGAGAAGGACTTGGGGGTCTTGGTGGATGACAAACTGAGTATGACCCGGCAATGTGCTTGTAGCTCAAAAAGCCAATGGTATCCTGAGCTGTATCAAAAGAAGTGTGACCAGTGGGCCAAGGGAGGCAATTCTCCCCCTCTGCTCCACTCTCATGAGACCCCACCTGGAGTACTGTGTCCAGTTCAGGAGTTTCCAACATAAGAAGGACATGGAGCTGTTGGAGAGAGTCCAGAGGAGGGCTGTGAAGGTGATCAGGGTGCTGGAGAACCTCCCATATGAGGACAGGCTGAGAGTTTAGGTTGGTTAGGCTAAAGAAGAGGAGTCTCTAGGGAGACCTTACTGTGGCCTTTCAATATTTAAAATGAAGCCTAGAGGAAAGATGGGGAAGGACTCTTATCAGGGAGTGTAGTGATAGGACAAGGGGTAGAGCTTTTAAACAAAAGAGGGTAGATTTAGATTAGATATTAGGAGGAAATTCCTGTGAGGGTGGTCGTACACTGGCACAGGTTGCTCAGATAAGTTGTGGATGCCCCCTCTCTGGAAGTGTTCATGGCCAGGTTGGATGGGCCTTTGAACAATGTGGTCGAGTGGGAGGTGTCCCTGTCCATGGCACGGGGGTTTGAACTCGATGATCTTTAAGGTCCCTTCCAACACAAACCATTCTATGATTCTATGATCATAAGGAAAAGGCTCAGGAGGTTTCCTCCAGAAGACCACACAAACCAGATGAACCAGCCAATGGCTCATGAATCAGAAAATTTTATTTCAAGGTCATTTTCAGACAGAGAGGTTGAGTGGCACACAGTTCCACTTGTCCATGGCTGTGAGGAGCCTCCAGCTGCCTGTGGGACCATGGCATGGTGCAGACTGGGCCTGTGTGCTTCCTTGTCCTTAGGGCAATGGCTTTGTAGAAAGCTGCAGAAATCTCTGGCTAAGTGGCTGCAGAGGGAGGGGGTGGGAGTGTTCCATGGTCTGTTCCTGTTGCTATGTGTGCCTGCAGCTGCAAAAGGCAGGATAATGTCAACAAACAAAGGGATCAGCCACCCTCGCTCACCATGGACAACTGCTGCCAAGGGGTCTCCCAAACTCAGCCCAAGGCTATCAGTCCCACATCTCCCTGGCAGGCAGGAGACACACCATGGTGGCATGAGCCACCAGCAGACAACTGCCCACTCTGACAGTGCCACTGTCTCACTAGGTTGGTGCCAAGAGCTGGTGTTGTTTTTGATTCCTTAATTTACTGTCATCAACCTTGTAGAAGGCAGTGAATCTCTCTGGCTGTGTGGCCAAGGACAGGAGTGTGCCATGGTCTGTCTGCTCCTGTCCCTGTGTGAGCCTCTGGCTCTGGAAGACAAAGGAGCAGCTGCCATCTGTCACACCATGGACAACCCCTGCCTCCCTGCCTGGACTCAGAAGCCCTGCCCTCTGCTCCCTGCCCTCTGTCCTCTCACCTCAGCCCTCACTCACCCTCCTGCTCACCTCCATATAAGCCCATTTGCTTCTGTAGAATAGTTGGTATGTGTAAAGATTCTCAAGTGGAGCTTATATTCAGGCCTTTTTTTACTCTTTTTCCTCAGCAATCATCTATGTCTGCTGTCATCTAAAAATCTAACCCTCATCTTGGTTACTCCTGGGACTAGAGTAAGGTCTCAAAGAATATACTGCTATAACTGTTCATGATCACACTGTGGTAAGACCCAGGGATGCATTCTTCAAGGAAGATTCTCATCAGAAAGCACAGACTGATGCAGTTGGTGAGACCTGGGGCTAAACCCCAGGGTTTATTAATCCTGATGTTGGCTTTGTTGAGCATAATTCCCTTTCCTCAGGTGTAGTATATAAACACTCTGTATTTATATGTATGGATATGTTTATAAAGTGTTTGGATAAAAAAATATATATAGTATAATAGAACAACAATATAATAATAATGTATTTTTCCTGACAATTCTAGATTTGGTCCACTAAAGATTGTAGCATGGGCATAGCTTTATATACATACAGCTTTACTACCCATATATAAAATGTATGCAGACTCGAGGCGTAAAAAAAGACAGAACACATTTACAAGAGTGTCCTGCGTTCATCTAGGGTAGAGTTAATTTTCACAAGAAATTGGGAGGGAACACAGCCAGGATAGCTGACCCGAACTAGCCAAGGGGACATTGGATACCATATCACGTCATGCTCAGTATCTTAACTGGAAGAGCTGGCCATGGGAGGAGGGATTGCTACTTGGAAACATGCGGGGAATCGGGTTCCGGGTGGTGAGCAATTGCATTGTGCATCACTCACTTCACATATTATTATTATTATTATTATTATTATTACATCCTATTAAACTGTCCTTACCTCAACACATGAGTTTTATCTTTTTGTTCTGATTCTCCTCCCCATCGCACCATGGGAGCGGCAGGAGTGAGCCAGCAACCACATGGTTCTTGGTTGCCAGCTGGGCTTAAACCACGACAAAGAGTTTAGGTGATTAAATTCCTTAGTATAGAAAATAAATATTCCAGTAAAAAGCTTGAAGTGCAAAAACAGCTGTGATGAAGCATTCTTAATTATTATTAAGAACCCCAAATTAGAATTGTATTATTTTAAGGCATATCAGCAATAATGTTCCGAATGTGAGATTTGTTTGATAAACAGTCTCCTAAGAGGAGTTGTAGAAGCAACTTTGAAACATTTAAATATAGACTGAAGAAAGTATAATAAATAAATCACACTAAGAAATACTAATGACCTCACACCAAAAGGGACTAGAAATTTAATAATGTGTTTTTAAGTCTAATTTCTGTGATTACAAGTCTTGTTATATGTTCTTAGCACATATGTCACTGCTCACTTATCATCTCCGTATCTTGGGGCCTTGAGCATCCAACCAAGAGCACAAGTTTTGGTCAGAGCTGGATAATCATCTTATTTTCATACTGTTGAGAAGAATGAGGATATTTGGACATTTTACAAGTGATCGGCATAGGCGTAATTGACAGTGACATTGCACAGTTGAAAATTTAAGCTCAAAAGGAAAATAAAAATGATATTTTTCCAGAGAAAATTCTGCAAAGCTCAGGCTTCCTGAAAGCTACTTGGCACAAAAGTCGAATCTGAGCATGGTAGGTAATCATCCTGTGTTGGCAGGGGAATGATCAGATAACTTGACAACAGTCCTCCCCAGCTCGTATTTTTATGATTTCCATTATGATTCCAGCAGAGGGCTACCTCTGTGTTGGCAGATCAGAGCACTGACTCAGGTGCAGCATATCAGATCCACATTTTTGTATCTCCAGGTACTCTTTATGAACAGAATGGATTGGCAAAAGCAAAGCAAAGTAAAACAAACCACTCACCTCCTCTTGGCATGCAGCTGGGCTGGGCTCTGATTTGTAGCCAGGGAGTTTCTGTCTAGCCCAGTGTTTACTATGCACAGTCACTCAACCATGAGCTCTCCTAAACTGCAACCACTGCAGTTCATGTTTTCTCTTTGCTTTTGGAGCCAGGGGTAATCTGAAGCACAAATCAGAGCAATGAGCAGACAAAATTAGCTCTATATTGTAAAAGGACTACAATTATATTGTTCTGTTACATTTCTGTGTTAAGTAACAGGCACTAATCAATGCTCCAGGCTAAAATAATTCCTGCTCTGAATTGTTCAATACATCACAAAGCCATGTGACAACCCCCCAGTTTCAATGTCAGTTGGAGCTTGGCAGCCCATTCCAGAACACTTACAGCAGCGTTTAATGACTGGTTTGGCTCTCCATCTCTAACTGGAAAAATACTGTTTTACTGAATTCCAAGGAGTAGCAAAGTCACAGCTCTCTGTTCAGGGATAAACAGTCAGAATTCAAGTTTTCCTGCTCTTTTTGTTCCTCATTCCCTTTTTTTGTGGGATGTATCATTACTTTTCTTATTACCTGAATTGAATATATAAAATAACTGCTTCTATTATCACTTTTACTATGCTGTATTATACCCTGTGTCCTCATCCTTTGCCTGTTTGTCCTTTTGGGGCCTGGAACTGCAAATGGTACACCAAGTACTGTGAAGGACAGGATCAGCCTTTGAATTTGTGAAGCTCAGAGAAGGATTCCACCCTCTTGCATGACTTTGTAGCTGTGATGACACTCAGATTGCTCATAGAAACACATTCATAATATTTATTATTTTTCAGATTATTTTTCAGATTATTTTTCAGATGTTGGTATTATGGCAAGCACTACCAACCTTCACCAAAATAAACTAATGGTGAAAACAGCTGAAACCAAAATTGTGTTCCTTGTTTACATGCATTGCAGCCAAAGAAGTGGATCCTGAAAATAGAACAACACATTAGATCCTTCTGGGCTTACATTGATGGTTTCCTAAGGTAGAGCAGACTTAATTAATAGCAGAATCATGGGGCAGCTCTAAAGACATTGGTAAACACACATTTTAATATTTTTACAGTATTTCTTAGATCAGAATTTAGTGAATGTTTGTTTTTTAATACAATGCCTGAACTAGCTTAAAAAATAATTATGTGTTGAGAAAGGATTCCAGGAAAAAAGCAGAACAACAGAAGCTTTCAGCCTAAATGAGCTAAAACTAAAGCAAAATCTGCTTGCAATACCCACTGCTAAAAAATGAAGTGTTCAGTATGACTGTCATTTATTGAATAATGCTATAGGTTGATTGAGGAGAAAAACATTCCCTCTTGTACTTCTGCCCTTTGTATTAATTACATTGAATCACAGTGTATTTAAGGAGATGAATTAAGGACTGACCATGGGACCCACATTATATCCTGTATGCACTATTCTTCATAAAATATAACATAAGGATAAAAGGCAAAGCAACTGCACAGAACTGTGTGCCTTAGCAGTCCTTTGTCTGAGCAGCATGGCTGACAGCTTCATTATCTCACAACTCTGAATCAGTGTCTATGTGTTGTGAGGGGCAAATAATCTAAAATCCTAGGAAGACAAAAGATAATTTTCTTTTACTAATTACTGATATATTCTTTACCCCAAACCACTGATAAGATCAGATTAATAGTGTTACTAGTTTGATCCATCTAAGTGTCTGCATTTACTGTGCCACCTGGGTGAGGAAACTTATCCTTAAATGAAGTATCAGTGTTTCTTGCTGGTATATTAGCTATACTATAGGATCTATATAACTAAAAAAGAAAACTAAGCACTAGTAGCTTTCCATAGCACACTGTGAGAATGCTGAAATCTCAGCATGCCAAAAACCAGAAGCCAATAGCTGTTTTTACAAATGCACAGGTCCTGGATCCAGAATGGCTTCGTTTCACTGTGACTGGGAGTTTTTGAGAGCAATCATTTTATATAGTCATTAGTTTATTCTGGCACAATAAGTAACCACCTCTTCCTGAGTGAAGTGAGAGCTTGTGATCTTAGAGATGATGTACAACAATCTGGACTGGTAAAGATGTAAGAAATCCAATAAATCGAAGTCCATCTGTACATTATTTCATAAGACCCTTCTCAAAATGCCTTTCAGAATATTGCAAAATAAGGGAATTTTCACCATCTGTAATATACAGAAGCGGACCAGCAGCTGCTCACAAGTTAAACAAAAGACCTCCTTGCAAGAAGGCACACAGCAGCTCTCTCCTTTACCTGTAACTCCAATTTTGGCTTCAGATCTGTGGTGGGAGCAGTGTCCAGAGGCCTGTGGTCACCTTTCCAGTATTCCAGTATTGGCACTAATGTGGATCACCTACTACAGACCTGCTTTTAGTTCAACAGCTCTATAGTATGTATCTAGCTCATTGTGTCTCACCTGAACCCCAGTATTTTATGAGTCTGACTGGAAGTAACTGGTATTTGAAACATACAGTCACTGGTAAAATTAAAACTTGTTTGGTAATTATTTTTCTCATTACTTATGTGATGTCATTTATTGGCCAGAGATCATATAATGCCTTCATGTTTACATTCATATTAATTAAAATTGTGCAAACTATGTTTTAGGTTCTAGCCCAGAAAAACAGAAAGACAGCATTTTCCAGGAGCAGTTGCAACTTCATTGATTTTGCTATAGCCTGCTCGTCTTTGCTTGGTTATTGTATGTTACCAAATGTAGAGGCTTAGGCACAAATGTTCTCATCAGTTTGCCAAATCCTGCAGAACATCAAGTATTTACTATACATTGGCTTCTGCTTCATTACAAGCAAAGAAACACATATTAAAAAAAAATCAGAACAACAGTACAACAAAAATCAGAAAAGGTTGGTCAAGTTCCTTGATAGAGAAAGTCATCTAGGACATGTATAAGCACATCTGGTAATGCATTCTGTCATACTCCCCGTTCCTTCATCCAGCTTTTGGTGAAAATGTGGAATAAAACTAGACCCAGGAGGTAGGCTACTACATGAAATTCATGGCTGCACTGGGAATCCCTTGTGCTCCCACCTGACTATGTCCACACATTAATGACATACTTCCCCACCTGGCTCCTTCACCTGCTAAGCAACAGAACCAAGTCTCATTTGTCTTTCTTTATTTTTTAATTTAACTTTGGTTTTAATTTAACTATGGTCTACACTTGTTTTATGTGACCCTTAAAAATCCAAACTGATCTCGTCTCTTAATCTTTCTCATTTCGTGTTGAAATGCTACTACTGTTATTTTATATTGAGGTGCTGGAGCGAGTCCAGAGAAGGGCAACGAGGCTGATGAGAGGTCTGGAAAACAAGCCTTATGGAGACCGGCTGAGGGAACTGGGGTTATTTAGCCTGGAGAAGAGGAGACTGAGAGGAGACCTGGTTGCCTTCTACAACTACCTAAAGGGAGGTTGTAGTGAGGCTGGTGTTGGTCTCTTCTCCTGAATTGCTAATGACAGGATGAGAGGAAATGGCCTCAAGTTCTGTCAGGGGAAGTTTAGGTTGGATATTAGGAAGAAGTTCTTTACTGAGAGGGTGGTTGGGCACTGGAATAGGCTGCCCAGGGAGGTGGTGGAGTCGCCGTCCCTGGGGGTGTTCAAAAAATGGGTTGATGAGGCACTTGAGGCCATGGTCTAATGGTCCAATGGTTAGGAATATGATGGGATAAAGGTTGGACTTGATGACCCTGGAGGTCCCTTCTAACCATAATGATTCTATGATTCTATGATATTCATACCTAATAGTGTTTCCACTTTTTATTCAATTCCTTCTTATTCTCAGGTGTCTTCAATTATAATGGTATCTTCTTTTGACCTTTCTCCTGCTTCAGAAGAGTTTGCCTTTACACAGTTTATGTACTTTATTTGTTTATCTTAGAGGTTATTACACCCTACACTTTAAGAGTGTTTTCTTAGGCTGAGAATATTTTCTGAAAAGATTGCACCTACCACTTCCCTGATTTTGTTGTGATCTGCTTTTCTGAAACCAATTATTCTTATTCCAACTGCTCTCATTCCTTCTTTCTTTCTAAAGCAAACCTATTATTTAGACAGCAAAGAGAAAAGAAAGCATGGCAAACAATACAGAGTAGCTGTTGTTGCTAGGTAATGACCTAAATGTGTGATAAAATCTGTGAGTCAATTTGTAGCTTTATTTTAATCTGAAGCTTTTGTTTCACATTTTCAGTTATGTATAAGTGGATGAAACACTATATTATCATTAATTTTTCTTGACAGTTATAATCATGGTGTTTTATTTTCACTTCCAAGGATCTCTAAAACATTTGAAAGTATACAGAAGAACCTTGTAAAATTTGGGAGGGATGAAACTATGAGAGTTAATACAACTGAGATGTCGATAAATATTTATTTACTCAAATCTGTATGAAAAACAACAAAGGAATATTTTCTACCTCATTTGAAAAAGAACTAGTGACTTACACTAAATAACTGGATTCCTTTTGTAGAATGCTAGTGCTTCTATAGGATGCTAAATAGCAGATTAAAAATACGAAAGGGATGAAGTCTATACTCTAGCAACTAACTGAAATTTAGCAGTCAGATGAAGTGTCTGAGTGATACATACTAAAAAAAAAAAAAAAGAAGGAAATACTTTGGACAAGAAAAACAGAAGTATTCTCATAAAGGCTTTCAGAGGATTTTTAAGGATCAGAGACAACTTCAGTACTGAAGATCTCAACTAAATAAGAAAAGAAGAAACTGCCGGGGATGCAATCTATGCATCATGGAAAGCTGCAAGGCTGAAATGTGCTTTGCTGATTTAGGAATATAAAGATGCTGGATCTCTTGGCTTTAATGCAACTGATGAAGAAACAAAGTACAGTTGACTTGAAATCAGTCTCTCCAGCATGGTCAGAGGGTTATTATAGGCTCTGAAGTGAAGAATACTGTGGTCCTGCACCTAGCATCTGCAGGAGGTCCATTGGCACCCTGCAAGCTCTGCTGCTCAGCATCATGGCAGGATTGAGTCCACAACAAAGTATTTGTACAAACCTGCTTTCTCTCCAGCAGTATTGTGTATCTTAAACGGGACAGAAAATTACACAAATACAAAGAAATATTTAGAAGCATGTGCTGGTTCCTCTTGCCTTTTAATGCTTTGTGTGTTGACATGTTTTTCCTCTTTCCTGCAAAGCTGATTTCTTTGTTATTGATTCAGATTACTGTCAGCAACTACCGTCAGTTCTGCTGTTTATAATCACTATGATGCTCAAACTGCGCAAAGTTTATTTGGAGGAGAGAGGTGTACTTTTCAGTTAAACCTTAGTGTCTAACAACAAAAGATGGCCAATAATTGCTCTCTTCTGTGGAACTCGGGGTTCTTACTGGCAGCAGCAAAACCACTGCTAGTGTCATGTTCCTTGTGGTGGACTCTTCCCACACTAGCTCAGACAGCTGGTCACCTCCCTGCTAAGGTAACCCATGGCCTCAAGCTTCTTTTCTTCTCTACCCTGACAAGAGAGAGACTTGCTGTCTGTGCCCTCTCAATTTGTGATGTAAACAGCAAGTTTTGTGGTTACCATTTTTGGCCAAAGTGGTGCTTCTAGGAACAAAATCCCCTTTGCTTGGAAAACAGGAAAAAGCAGTGAGAGCCACTCAGGAGTCTGTATTACAGCACCCATACTGTATGGCCTTGAAACCAATGAAGAACTGCCATTACACAACACAAAGAGTTACACAATGCGTAAGAATGAGAGAAAGAATTACAGGGCATAATATCAGGTCTCTGCTCCACCTGCCTCTGCCACCTCAGCGTGCAAACTTGGTTTTTAGCTACTCTATACAAATTAAGAATTGATCTTGCAGCAAGCTATAGTATTAATCACAGAGTGCAGGACAAGATTTTGAGATAAATGTTGGTAGTGAGACAGGGAGACCACACAAAGGGATTCTCACGGTTTATTTCCTGGAGAGGTACGACCCTGTCTCAGAGCTGCCAGGTGAGTTACAATAGGATGTGTAGCTCCAGAGAGAGAGATCACAACTGGTGATAAGGCTAGAGGATGCTATTTCCTCCTATCTCAAGTTCTTGTCTCCAAGCCAGCCTTTTCAAACCTGCAATCATGACTGTTTCACAGAATCACAGAATCTAAGGGGTTGGAAGGGACCTCGAAAGATCATCTAGTCCACCCCCCCTGCCAGAGCAGGGTCATCTAGAGTACATCACACAGGAACGCATCCAGGCGGGTTTTGAATGTCTCCAGTGAAGGAGACTCCACAACCTCCCTGGGCAGCCTGTTCCAGCGCTCTGTCACTCTCACAGTGAAAAAGTTTTTCCTGATATTTACATGGAACCTCCTATGCTCCAGTTTGCAACCATTGCCCCTTGTCCTATCATTAGTCATTACTGACAAAAGCTTGGCTCCATCATCCTGACACTCACCCTTTACATATTTGTAAACATGGATGAGGTCACCCCTCAGCCTCCTTTTCTCCAAGCTAAAGAGACCCAGCTCCCTCAGCCTCTCCTCATAAGGGAGATGTTCCA
>VZRW01012668.1:103905-124463 GCA_013398125.1 Aegotheles bennettii | reverse complement strand
TTGCTGAGGATACATTCTGTACCCTCATCCAGGTCGTTGATGAAGATATTGAACAACACCGGTCCCAGTACCGACCCCTGAGGCACTCCACTAGTCACAGTCCTCCAACCAGACTCTGCCCCATTGACCACAACTCTCTGACTTCTTCCCTTCAACCAGTTCTTGATCCACCCCACTACCTGATCACCAAACCCATACTTTATCAGCTTATCTACGAGGATGCTGTGGGAGACAGTGTCAAATGCCTTACTGAAATCGAGATAAACCACATCTACCGCTCTACCATCATCTATCCACCTAGTTATTTCCTCATAGAAGGCTATAAGGTTGGTCAAACATGACTTACCCTTGGTAAAGCCATGTTGACTGCTCTTAATGACCCCCTCATCCTTGATATGCCTAGAGATAGTGCCAAGAACAAGTTGTTCCATCACCTTTCCAGGGATGGAAGTGAGGCTGACCGGTCTGTTTCCTCTGCCTCTCCTAGTCTTTTCTGATCTATCCATATAGGTCTGTTCAGAAAACATAATTCCAGAACATACCTTTGTTATGTGTCTGCTGTGCAGTCTTGTGTTCCCAAAAGGCACAGAAAATACAGGAGAGCCATACTACTCCATTAATGCAGCCTGGAATGGCCTGTCTGGTGCTCTGCACTGAGCAGCACACAACAGAGGTGTGCCCACACGCAATGCAGCTTCACCAGTCCTATCCCTCATATGTATCTTTACCTAACTTCATTTCACTTCAAAACCACATGGTCATTCTTAATGTCTTTGCTAACAGTTATTCCACAACACGCAGGGCCTAACTCTAACTGTGATTTTGGGGCTGTGAGGACCCTCCAAGGCAATTGCTGTGACTGATTTATTCAAGTCAGTTGTATGGTAAAATGCATAATCAGAAATTATCTCCAGTTGGAAGTCCAGATACTACTATTGAGAAACCAATTATGCTTGGAAGCCACAAACTGGAGTAGAGATCTCAGCAAAAATATGATACCCTCAGAGAAGATTGGAGATACCCTCAGAGGAGATTGCAGAAAGCAGCCTATGTTCAACAGTAGAAGATAGTTAAGAAAAATAACCCTTGAGATAAAAGAGGACATACAAAGACTCCATGGGAAATTTTACTTCCCTTATTTAGTACATTTTCCATGGTTCCTTACAAGAAAAGTTGTTGTTCATGGTTTTATGTTTTTATCTTGCATGGCTTTGACTGCACTTGGGTAGTAGAGTTGAAGTTTTGTTACACACCATGATCAGAGCTGCAGACAATATAGCTGATAACACTTCATTTCAAGATTTACCCGTAAGTAGTACAATGATTCTGCTGTGAAAAAATAGAATAATTAGCTACCATTACAGAAATCTGTATTTGCTGATTTTCTTCTAAAACAACATCTGAATACTAAAACAAGGATGAGCTTCTTTGGTAGCACCTCAGGAGCTCCCTGCTCAGTGGCCACGATGGAGGTGCCTGGCAGGACATGGGGTTTTGCTGCAGCCCCTGGCACTGTCTCCCCATCTCTGGGTTTCTTTCTCTCCATTGCAGGCTCTCCAAGAACAGGGCTGTCTCTCACTCCTCTGGGTATGAGAAGAAACATGCTGAGGCCTCCAATAATGAAATCCTGCCAGACCCTGATGCGGGAAGCTGGGTAATTACCTAGCTTTAGAAAGGCTTTTACTGTCTGGGGGGAAGTGCCACAGCAAGAAGTGTATGAATTTAAATATTGTAATGTCTTTGGATAAGTGATAGGAGTATATTCTTCCCACTTTTAATTGTGGGAAAGCTGACTTTTCTACTTATATTGTGTTTGAGACAGAGTACAGCCTGGCTGGGGAGGAGCAGGTCTTGGGACGGGAGCCCCTACAGACAGGTCCTCAGGCTGGCCTGCACAAGAGAGGAAAAAAAAGGGGGCATCAAGATAAAAATACTAAGCAATGATTCTTGGAAATTAATCTAGAGCTCAGGTAGGGAGGTATGTTTATGTGCTGGAGTGTTGCAAGAAGTAGGTCACAGACTTCCACACAGGCTGTCCAGGAAGCCATTTGAATAGCTATGGTTTGGCTCAGGTTTGCAGACACCCTGCAACGCACCCTGGTGACTGCAGAGTCTTCTGGAAACTTCTGCCAGCCTGTGCTGGGCCCGGCAGGAGCTGAGCCACCCTGACCTTCCTTGCCATGGGACTGAGCCACCCCAACCCTCCTCGCTGTAGGACCCAAGCTACCCTGACCCTTGTTGCCATGGGGCTGAGTTTATCTGCAAATGACCATAACTTTAACCTTGTTTTCTGCTAAGATTACATAGCTGCTGAATTGTCTCCCTCCCGACACAAGATGAATAATTTTTATTTAACTGGTTGATTTTTTCAAGTCAAATATTTTATTCACAACTGGCTTGGTAAAACTTGTGTAATTTCTCCTTCCTGAGGACAATGCAGGGGAAAGGCCAGGTTGTTCAGTGACAGTGGCTTTCTTGATCATTTCAGTTCATCCCAAATAGTTTTGCCAATACCAATGTAGCAATTCAGTAGAAATAAAATTGAGCTAGAATAAAGTAAGAAGTTACCAAAGTGCCTCCTCCTTAGACCCTGCTGAGAAACATGATAATGTTTGCTGATTTGTTGCTTTCCAAAATGAAGATTGAATTAATAGGAAAGCCACAAATTGTCTTCTCATTCTTGTCAAGCTCCACAACTGCATGTAGCAAAATCATCAGCAGACAGGAGGAAACTCACAGTGGTGCTGTTCTGCAGCAACCACTGGAATTATACTGGGAGTTAACATGCCCTAAAAATCTTACAGTCTTTTTGTTCAGGGTGTGTGATCATGGTCTTTCCTTTTGTTCTGGAAGAACAGGAGATGGGGAAGATATCCTGGTAGGGCTCCAAAGTAGTTACTACAAATAAATTTGTGGGATTACAAACAGATTGATGGAATTATTCTGTTTTATTTCAGCAGACTACAAAAACAAGTTTGTAAACAATCTGTTCTTTTTCTAGTATCTTTTTGTAAGATAGAAGTCTGAAAATATAGTTCTCCATCCCACTTCCAATATTGTCATTGCAAATGGAAGATTAAAGATAAAAAGACTAATATACCATCTTAGTCAAGAAAGATTATGTGTATCTAATAACTCTTTGTTGGTTCCTTACAGTAGTGAGCTGTGACATGACAGAAATATAGGATCAAATATGTACAAAATATACTTTTATTCAAGTCCAACAGACAAAGTACTAATCTAACCAGAAATTATTTAATACTCAATAAAGGCTCTCTTGTGCAGCTGTTGACCCTAATTCTCTGTAGAATTTCATCACTCTGAAAAATCTCCCTCGTTTCAGACTATCATATTTTTCCACTTCCAAGATTTCACATGATGTCCATTGAAACCATACAGGACCTTGCCTCATAACTCACATGTATAGGAGCATCAGTGTTAACACTAGGTGTCATTTAAGTTTTTTATGGGCTTCTGATTTAGACTGATTTAGACTGATTTAGAACAACACAAATATCAGTAATAGTATGTGCAGACGTTATCTTTTGCTGAAAAGAAATATCACCTCTGATACATAGAGCAATTAAATGTCCTCCATAACCATCACTAATTAAGCCCAGGGACTCAAAATATAGCCTATATAATATCAGGAGAAAATTTTCACTGTGCGAGTGACGGAGCACTGGAACAGGCTGCCCAGAGAGGTTGTGGAGTCTCCTTCACTGGAGACATTCAAACCCCGCCTGGATGCGTTCCTGTGTGATGTACTCTAGGTGACCCTGCTCTGGCAGGGGGGTTGGACTAGATGATCCTTCGAGGTCCCTTCCAACCCTAGAATTCTGTGATTCTGTGATTCTGTGATTCTGTAATTAAACAGAAAAAAAATCTTTGAAACCTCTGTTACTGCTAGTATCATTAGTTTGAAAGCATTGTCAGAGTTGTTAGTATTTAATGCAGTTTTTTCCACTCCATCACATTTCAGCTTCTGTATTACAAAGAGATGTTTGAGACATCATTCCCTTGGTTTGGTGGATGGTTATGGGGGTCTGTTTTGGAACATTTGTAAACTCTGGGAAGAACTTCTGACTTAGCTAAAATGTCCCCTTCTTTTAGCCAAAGCAGCTGCAGGACGATTAACCTGTATTTGTGGCCCAGCTACCCCAGGCTGAGGACAGTAAACCACCCTGACTCAGTAGTTTTATATTCCCTTTGGCCACAAAAGCTCATCCTCGATGTCAGTATTTACACTGCTGAAATCCCTATATTTATAGGTAATTTTTTTGACAGGCATTTAATCATGCACACTTGGATTTTAGCTATATACTAAATTTGAATCCATACTTCTGATATTTTTCAAGCTTCTTCATAAGCTATAGACCTGAAGAGAGCACTTTGTGCGTTTACAACCATTCTTATCATGCTCCTGTAAGTACATCTCTAGCTTGACAATGTAGGAACTGCCATGTAGTGTTTAACAGCTGCTGTGCTGCTATAAATTTGGCTGTTATACTTCCTTCTTTTATCATGAATTTGTGATGACTAGTGCTGTATGCAAGATGTGGAGTTTTCATATCCAATGTTATTAAATATCTTTTGTTTTGTAATAGGCAATGAATACTTCTTGCTTGGAATGCAAAACTTCATTCCAATGGAGGACTAAACAAAGCAAGTTCAAGGTACCTCAGAAAACAGGGTCTGATGTTTCATTATACTTTTGCTTATTCTACTTTATTTCTAGATGTTTTGACTCAGTACCAGGATATGAATCATGTGTTGTGTTGTGTTTACCAGACTTTTTATTTCATTTTGTGACAAGATATAGACTATCAGCTCCAGGGAACCTGAGATTACAGATATTTCACCTTTCCAAACATTGGGCTGTAGTTTCCTCCCCCCCATTTTACTTTGTCTTTAATTGTAATAGCTTCACACTAACAAGAATATTAGTTGTTCTTGATAGAGGCTTCAGATAAATAACACAATTATATGTATTTCATTCTGATTGCTCTTTTTATATCTATTTAGGATGTTGGTTTTTTTTACCAAGAATTGGTTATCTATGAAGCTACCTCCAGATATCTAAGGAAAATTTCTCAAGCCACATTTTCCTCAAAGAAAGTCTCATTTTTAAAGTATTCTTCTGCAGTGGATTACAACTACGGTGTACATAATTTCATATAACTAGAGCTAGTCCTTCAGGAGAAATGGAGAGGGAAAAACAGGAATATGTGAAGAAAAAGTTTCAATCCATAAATCAACTTTTCCTCTATGTCTTGTTTTCACAGGAAAAATAAATACATCCATTAGCAAGACTCCCACTTGATTAACTCTTCTTGAATCTAGGACTGTACTTGGGACAATTTGTAGCATCTTTCATGTGAGAAGGATAAAGAAGTAATTTCATCAAATCTTTCCTCCTTGGTCTCATGACAATCATCCTCCCACATGAATAAGTATAATCCCTTTTATGAATGCTGTACACTGTTACCCTATCTTTTTCTTTGTTTTCACTTCTTCATCTGAATGCCCTGTGCTCTTAATGCCTAAATCATAGGATATTATCTAGTTTGCAAACGTGGTCTCTCTTATTGCATGTCTGTACATTTTTCAGACCCCAGGCCTGTGTAGAATCCCAGTTTATGTAAAATGGGGTACTAAAGAAAACTTTTGTTCTGCTCTAGATAACACATTACACATTATAGATATGATGTGGAAGGCAAATAAACATATATTAGAGAAGTTCCTTGTCCCCTCAACTAACCATTTAGTCAGATGTTATAGTATAAGGACTATAATCACTGTTTTGTTTAGAACTGTTGAGTTATTGGCTTTTGTTAAGAAGAATGCATGACTGACCTCTCTCTCTGATACTGCTGTTAAAAATTTCATTATCTCAGATTGAGTAGGAGTAAATAATTTCAGTATATATTATGCATTCTTCTCTGTGCCATGCCCATTCTAATAGTAGGTGGATCTGTTCTAGCATCTCAGGTTTGGAATTTTGCCTAGAGCTGTAGAGGTTCAACATTTTAGCACTGGAAGTCTGCCCCTTGTTAATCAAGATAAGGGTCATTACTTGTGATTTAACCACCTACTCTATAAAGATGACTGACAAGTAAAGTTACCCCTTGTGATGACTTTGTTTGGTTTGATTTGGTTTCAGTCTGAGTCAGACAATACTCAAACTTTTTTAACAAAGAACTCTTGATACTAAACAGCTACTCAGAGACATCAACATCTTCGTAGCTTCATCGCTATGTAGTAAAGAATGTCCAGATTAAAGTATCCTGCAGCATCTGTGGTCAGTAATGTCAGGCTGAATCACCAAATTCTGTTGTAGAAACTGAAAATGTTTACTCTAAACAGAATGTTCCAAGACAAAGGCATCTGGGCAAACTGAGCAGGATTTTCCCCATAACGTATTTTCAGTGTCTGCATAGCCTGGTCCAATGACATGGAAAGGTATCCAAGTACTTAACAAGATAGTTCTGAATAAATATCTGAATATCTGAATATCTGAGTAAATATCCTATTAGTATTACTGTCCACATAGGACTGTATTTGAAAACACATCTTTTACTTAATCAGAAAAATCTATGAGTTATCAGTGTCCTGGTACTCTCCAGCAATTCTGATAAGTAGTGAGAAAATTGGTTGCATTTCACCACGTATATCAAGTATAGGTTGTTAGAAAATACTAGTGTGAATATCTTTCAGACATTTTTAACCCAGTTATTTGACTCCGCAATGAGATTTAGAACTTCTTCAGAGCAGTGTCTATCTACATAGACTTGAAAAAGAGGACTCTGACATGAAGTAATATCATGTCAAATGGATCACTTGGATTGAGAAAATGACAACACACTGTTTGATGTGCATGGGCAAACTTTAGCTCTGTGTTTCTTCAAACAGAGAGACTTCGTATTTAAAAGAGATTAATTTGAGCCTTCTTTAACATGCAGCTCATTTAAGAATTCAGCTATTTGTTGTTATGCTCCTAGTTATTATTTAATAGCAGTTGTGGAAAATCCACTAGTGACTCACTGGAAAGACCTCTGCTTTCAGAAGTCTGTGAAACACCTTACTCTTGATTCCTTAGGTAAACAAGGTGAAGGAGTTCCCTACCTCAACTGTCTCTCCATTTTTTAACAATCTAAAAATACTGTCTGAGTTTCAGACTCAGACTTGAGTCATAGTCTTATGTGACTCAAATAGCCATCAAACACGTCTTATCAAATCACAGGAGAATGTTTTCAATTTTCTTAGGTTAAATTTGGCACAATAATAATTAATCCTTAACAACTGCATGTTAGCTTTGGCAACCTAACTACTCATATTTTGTTCCCAGACAATTTGTAACTCTCATATACATGGTGCTCACTCACACATCTAAATTCCACAGTGAAAGAACTAAGAACAGCCCATTTTGAACACTTTGTCCTCTTACAAAGGCTTTGTAGGTAGCATTTTCAAGAAATTTTTAGCCAGCCACTTTGTAATATTTTTTCTTCCCAAATGAATGTGGTGAACATATGAATCCATAGAGTGCCTGGCATAAAATTTAAAGGGAGAAACCTACCAAAGATGTATGTATTTTGGGTTGTCAGTTTGATATTTATTTGGAGCTGGAATATTAACACATTGTGATTACATAGAGATTGGGCTGAGAAACCATTGGCAGTGGATACCCTTTTGTCAGATTTATTGATTGAAGAATTAATTTGCAAAATCGATTTGAGTACCTAGAATCTGGACCTTCAAATCTGCGACTGTCTTTAATGAGTTTGCTGATATTATTGGTCTATAAACTAGTATTTATTGATGATTTCACCCTTTACTCACTATATACATACTACTGAATTTTCATTGATCTGGAATTGAGGATTAAATTGAGGTTCTTAGCAAACTGCCAGAAATGCATGCACTGAAATTGACAGACAAGTTTTAAAGTCCTATCCTTCTCAGTTTTACTATATACCTTCCAAGAAACCACTTAGTTAGATTATAGATATAGATGAGGATTAATTAGCTAATGCTTGTGAAACACTTTGAAGCTGGAAGACTGATTTTTATAATTTTATCATTGACTCACCAGTCTGAAATCTGAGAAAACTCAGAGCTAAAAATGCATATTAGTCAATTATTTTTTTCACTGAAAAATGCAATTTAGGGCACCTGAAAATATTCAGAAATCTGAACTAGGCAGAAGGAATGTAATTCAGACTAGATCTACAAAAATCAGCAAACCGAGAGCTGTGTGCTGTGTTGTTCTTGCGTAAGAGTCCTTCTGGAAGAGCTTCCAATGACCTACTGAATCGGTAACAGCCATTTTTCAAGGAGTTGCAAAAATATAATTTAATTTAGGTTGTAAGGGACCTTCTGAGGTCATATGGGCAACTCCTTGCTCAAAACAGGTTTAATTAGACCATGTTGCTTAGGGACTTGACTATTTGAATTTTGAACACCTCCAAGGATGAAGATCTAAAACCCCTTTGGGAAGCCCATTCAAATATTTTATCTCTCTCATTATAAAGAAATTTTTCCTAATATCTAGGTGTAATTTCCCATCTTTCAATTTGTGTTCACTGCCTCTTGTCCTTTCCCTGTACATGTCCAAGAAGTGTCTGTCTCCACCTTCTCTGCATTTTATTGTCAGGCAGTTGTAGATAGCAATAAGGTTTCCTCTTTGCCTTCTCTTCTTCTGGAAGAACAAATTCAGCTTTCTCAACCTCTCCTCCTAAGTCCTGTGCTCCAGCCCCTGATCATCTTGGTAGCCTCTTCTGTGTACTAGGGAGTCCAAACCTGGACACACCACTCCAGATATGAAATTGAGGGGGTGATCACTTCTCTGGATCTGATGGCTGTACTTGTTAACATTACCCATGAGTTTTGAACTGGTTTTACTTAAGTCTTAGCTCTAATTAAATATATATGAAATGTGGTTTTTTTCCTTCTGACAAGTATAAAACTTCAGATCAAATAATTTTTTTTCTAATTTTTCTTGTTCTGACTGAACAGTAGTATCAGTTATTCACACAGCTTTAGAAAAAACCACATTTATCTGGTGCACAGCACATTTTTTATCCTATAATTTAACTTACAGTTTGTTTAGCCACATGGGGTTTTTTTGTCATGTCAGCTTTGAATGGGAAATTGATCTTTTCTTCCTGTTATTTATTCTTTTCCTGTAAATGATAATGAAGCAATGCAGCTAAAATTGCACAATAAAGTAAAACAATCCTTTTTTGATAATGTTAGGGGACAGTGTGCACTTATAGAGTTAGTTTTTTGCTGCCACTAAGGCAGTAGTAACAAAAATCTACAATCATGTCAACTTTGATTCTGTTAAGTTAGTTCACATTCTTTCTGCCTTTTGGATTGAGAAGGCAAACAGCTTATTGTATAAGAGCAAGAGTGAGCCCTACAAGAACAAATCGTCATTCAGAAATCAATGGCTTAATATGCTGTGGCAGTCAAAAGAAGTCAACAAAGTGCTGGGCATCGTCAGGATAAGTGCTGAGAACATGAATGATAGAGAGCGTAATTTTGTCACTATATAAAACCTTCTTGTGTCCAATTCTTGACTACTTTGCGCAATTTTGTTCTCCATATCTCAGAAAGAATATAATGACAGTGAAGAAAGTACCCAGAAAGCTGATTAAAATTATTCAGTGAATGGACCAGCTACCAAATTAGGAGTTTGGAGAAGAGGTCAAGAACTTGCTATAACTAAGATTTGCAAAATCATGAAGGTGAATCATTAGCTGAATGTAAAGCTGTTAACGTACCAAACCGTACAGTATTAGAACTAGGGGGTACTGAACAAGACTTGCACGAGTCTGATTTAATACAGAGAAATTAAAACATCTCTTACAGAATGGTAAGTGAATATCTGGAACTTGCTATTGCAGAAGATTGTGAAAGCAGCCAGCATCAGTCAAAAACTCATCAGACTCATGTTGTCCCTTGATATCATCTCTTTTATTGCCATTGCTAAGAGACAGAATGCTGAGCTAGGTGAATCATTTAGTCATTTGTATGTTAAATGGAGAAACTGAAGCAATTCAGCAAAACTGAATGAAAGTATTTGTACTTAAAGGTATAATCAGAGTTTTGTGCTCTGGGAATTAGGTACTCCAACAGACAGGATTAAAAATGGGATTGATCCCTTCTCACACAAAGGCAGGAGGAACCGTTTCAACCATGAAGTAGAGCAACAAGGGCATTAATCTGTGATGTTCCTACTTTGCTAGCTGGATGGATGTGAAATTTCATCTTTTAGTCAAATTGTCTAATAACCAAAAGTAGATCTATCATCCTCTTCAGTCTGAAGACTTTCAGTTTCTGGAAGTCAACTAATGCTACATAGAAACAACACATTCTTTTTGTCCAGGTGCAAGTCAGAAGCTGATACATGTGATGTTTCCTAAATAGAAGTGGTAAAAAATTGCTTAATTCAGAGTTATTTGAATAGTATCAAATAATTCTTTCTAGAAAAGCAACCTTCAGAGAAAATTCCTGATGTTTCATAATATTTTGGTAAGATTTTAGACAAAGCTAACAGATATTTCTTCCTCTTTCTTCATCCAGGACTAAAGGAAAATAAAAACACACCACTCTTATTTCTAACCATTTATCTAAGCTTGAAATTTAAATAGTCTTGTTATTTGATAGTAATAGTTAGAGTTTAAAATGTCAGCTTTGAATAGGTTTTAAAAGTTATTTTACATTGAAAAGAAATAAAGCAATAACAAATCTTAATGCATAAGCTCTGTGAAACCTCCAGTGAACATTTGTCATGGCTTGCTTTCAGTCAGGAATTTCCATTTTATATGCTAAGGGAACCAAAGGACATATGGCACCAGATTTGTTATTAACTTGAAAAATTGTGACACAACTATGGGCAGATATTTTTATAACCTGTTTATATAATAAATTACATTTCACATCTGGATAGTGAAAAGTGGACTAAACAAACTGGAGGACATTGAAACTTTGGGAGTATGTGACTTGAAATCTTCCCAAGACCTTAGTCTGACTGTCTCATGGCCATGCTGATATCATGATCACTTTCAGCACAAAAACAGGCAAAGAGAAGATGGTTTAACCATTTTAAAATAGTCAAGGATAGAATCTATTCTGATTTAAGCCTTATGTCATTTTAGTGAGTTTTTTAATGGTTATGAATCTGCAAATATGAACACACAATAATTCTCTTTTATGAGACACATGAGCATTCCTTGCATTTTGTGTGTATTTTTTACACAAGTAACATTTCTTTTCTTTTTCTAGGTCTTCCAATAAACAGAACCATGCTTGCCCACCTGGAGGAAATATGTGCTGACTCCCAGTAGCCTGTAGTCTCCCACTAGTGTACCTTCAATTGCTGGAAAAGACTGAGAAATACTCTGAGCCTTTATTGGGAGGTTAATCACTGGTATAAGTCATGAAATGGTAAGCACTTTTTAAGATGTATACATAGTTATCACAGTCAGAGTGATTTGAAGCAGCTGTCTAGGGTTTGTGAAAACATCTGAACATAGTTAACCATAGAGATGAGCAAAAAGTAGACGTCTGTATTGGATTTTAGACAAGAATTCCTATTGATTTAGCACAATTCTTAGGTAGCAAGTACGACTGCCTTCAGCTAATATTCATTAGGACAATGAAATAAACCCAATAAGCCAATGTGTGCAGTCTTCAGATGGCTAGTCTACATGGAAATCAGTGGGCCCAATGTGATGGGCCACAGAAAATGACTGAGCATCTATTGTCTGTAACAAATAATTTTTCGTTGTGATGTTTTAAATCTAGCTGAACTAGCTAAAGCAGTGACTTCTCCAATGTCTTACATGTTTTACAGATGTCAACTCTTGTATGTTTCCTTATTCAGATATTGACTAATAACCAAAGAAGTTTTAAGCAGGGTTGAAAATACCAGTCTGATTTTTTCCCCTGATGGTCTTTAACAAGAGAAGGACTTGCTTATTTTATTGTGTCTATGAGCAGTCCACAACATCTAATGCTTAGCCTGTCTCTTGAGAAAAGGTAGATTTCAAAATGCATCTATCTGAAAACTGTATCTATATGAATTTGTTGGGTTTTGTCATGTATTGGCAATAAAAGAACTATTTTTTTTCAGATATTTGGCAGCAGTTCTAAAAAAGCATTGTGACAGAGAGACAGAGACAATGCAGCAAGTAACTTAAAACACTATAAAAAATACTTGAACATTGTGAAATAGGAAGCTCCATAGGAAGTTCATAGAATTATTCAGTACTGGTGAGGCCACATATGGAGGACCATGTCCAGTTTTGGGCTCCCCTCTACAAGAAAGGCATGGATATACTAGAGAGAGACCAAGAAAGGGCCACAAATATTATGAAGGAACTGGAACATCTCTCCTACGAGGAAAGTCTGACATAGCTGGGACTGTTCAGCTTGGAGAAGAGAAGGGTCAGGGGGTATCTTATCAGTGTCTATAAATACCTGAAGGAAGGGTGAAAAGAGGACAGAGCCCAGCTCTTTTCAGTGGTGCCCAGTGACAGGACCAGAAGCAAAGGGCACAAACTGAAACACGGGAAGTTCCCTCTGAACATCAGGAAAGATGTTTTTACTGTGAGAATGACCAAACACTAGCACGGATTGCCCTGGGATATGGTGAAGTCTCCATCCTTGGAGATATTTAAAAGCTGTCTTGACATTGTCCTGGTCAATTGGCTCTACGTTGTCCTGCTTGAGCAGGAGAATTGGATAAGATGACCTGCAGAGGTCCCTTTCAACCTCTAGGGTATTGAAGTTTAGTTTTTCAGCATGAATATGACCAAGCATTTCTAACAAATGTCACAGCCTTGGCAAGTCTTCTTCTGTTAACCAACAATATTTCTAATTTTACTATATAATCCTTTAACCCCAGCAACCAGGTTTAATTCCTAGCAGATAGTCTTTATCACTGCAGTGAGTCAGAACACACTGCCTGCTGAAGAAAGAGGAAGAGTTAGTGGAAGATGTCACTTCTTGGTGTTTGCTGGTACAGAAAAGAAAATGTTGAATGCCGAGACTAGGAAACACATGAATGAACGTTTCATCAGATTTAAGAACAGATATATTATGATGAAAAGTTAATTTCTAAGGACTTGTAAAAAATGCTGCAGAAATTCCTCCCTTTCATTCTCATTTCATCCCACAGAAGGGCACCTATACAGCAGAGTCTGGGGTGAAGAGGGTAGAATGGCAGAGAATGGCATAAAAAGAAATTAGGAAGTCTGTAGTAATGGCTGAAAATGCTCTGTTAACATTATTTATATAGAGCACTGTTAGTGTGCAAGTAAGTTGTGGCATTATATAGGCTAGAAGGTGTTCAAAATGTTGAAATTACATATCTAGTGAAATTAAATCTGAATCACATTCATTTACATTTACAAACTGTATTGGTTGGTTACTTTTTCTATATCAGTTTCTGACCATTATTTCACAGTAACTGAAGATCCACTAATATCATGAAGACATTAATCAATACACTTGAACACAATTGAAAAATCCCAAGGTAAACACATGAGAATCCACTAAAGGTAGGTTTCAACTGACAGTCAACATTGTGAAACTTTTTTTTATTTATACCAAGAGTAATTAATACTCAAAAATATGTAAAGTATGGAATTAAGTATGTCTTAAGTGCCACACATAAGCATACTCAGTAAAATGTTTTCAAAGTATCTAATTTTGATATTTGGTTACTGATATTAAGGTATAGAATCACAGAATAATCAGCCTGGAAGAGACCTCAGGAGATCTCTGGTCCAACCTCCTGCTGACACAGGGTTAACTCTGAGGTCAGACCAGGCTACTCAGAGCTCAAGGCTTTACCCAGTTGGGGCTGAAAACCTCCAATGAGGGAGACTGCACAATATCTGGGCACCCTGCACCACTGCCCAACTGTCCTCATGGGGAAAAGGGTTTTCCTTATATCCAGGTTGATCCTCTCTTGTTTCAGATAATGTCCACTCTCACCCTCTCACCTTCCACCACTGTGACACGCCCAGCTCCAGCTCCTCGAAGACCTCCCCACTGGCACTGGGATTTACTGTTGGGTCTCTCTGAAGCTGTATCTGCTCCAGGCTGAACAAGCCCAGGTCCCCCAGAAGGGCACATGCTTCAGCTCTCATCATCTCAGTGGCCTCCACTGAATTTGATCCACATGAGGGAGTGAATTTTTAAATTAAATGTATGGCCACCTCTATATTATATTTCTTTGTAATACAAAGAGATATTTATTTCTGTGCCACTTACTTTTGTAGTTGAAAACATGCACTTTGCTAAGCAGCACTAGGAATTTTCTTAAATACCCATTTGGCAATCTCTTACCAGTAATTCAAACCTTAATTTTAAGCTTACTGTTTAGTTGTAGTACTTCCTATAAAATTGTGCGCATCAGACATCTAGTTTTCCCCCCTTATTCACAAGAGCTTTTGCAATAGAGTTGAGAAACTGCTTTATAAAAGTCCAGCTGTATAAACAACATGGATATGGTTGGCAAGCAAAAACCAAGGCTTTAAAAAAAATCATACTTCCTTTCCTAACTGTTTTTTAAATGTATGGTTTTACTCCTAAATCTCCTTACAAATCACAAATTTACAGTAACGTTCATTTAAAAGGTCTTTCTTCCATGCATTTCTGTGAATGACAAGCAACTGTCCTTAGGGTTTATAATACTCTTTTTTTGGGGGAGTTTCAATGCAACTTTTTTAATTCATGTGATGTTGTCCTGAACTATTAGTGCATAAATGGGAGGCTTTGATCCTGAGAAGAAATGTGGGGTAGACATCCAGGTGGGAATTCTGGTAGATATTGACTGGGAAAAAGACAAGGCATCAGGAATACAGTTCAATTTAGGCTACATTTTTAATGACTGATGCATATAAAAAAAGTGTTTGATAATATCTCGTTTAGTGTAGAACACTATCTTGTGAACAGTGGCCACAACTCTCATATTTTTAATCAGTGCTGCAGAGAGGATTTCTACCTCCTCAAAATCCACCTGCCCTCTTCCTCTGCTGCACTAAGACGACTAGAGCCAGCACTGGTTTGAATTGTCCAGATTCAGTAATGATAGAACTTGTTCTGATTTGTTATTACTTAAGAGGTATAGAAGTTACCATGCTCTTAAGTAGTGATTGTTAGAAAATTGAGTCAGAAATTATGAGGAGTCTTCATTACCAATATGTTAACATACAACAGAGAAAAGAGCTTGTGGAAGCAGGAGAAGGATGTGTGTATTTCTGTTAGGCTCCTAGCTCCAATTTTCATAAATAATAAGGAGTCTGAACCAAAACAATTCAGATGACATTACATTACTTTTTATTTCACATTTGTAAAGGGGCCATTTATCCTTCCTGAAGGTGAAGAATCAACAAATTTGAAATTCAGACTCCACTTAGGCATTTAACGTGCAAAATTGCTGTTTTCACCCTAACAATTTATTTAAATCCTTGGGTGTCCAAACTTTTAGAGAGAATGTTGAATTGCTATATAAATAAATCATCTAATATTTTTTTCTTCATGGAATCATAGAATGATTTGGGTTGGAAGGGACTTTGAAGACCATCTGGTTCCAACCCCCCTGCCATGGGCAGGGATACCTCCCACTAGAACAGGTTGTTCAAAGCCTCATCCAACCTGGCCTTGAACACTGCCAGGGAGGGAACAGCCACAACTCCTCTGGGCAACCTGTGCCAGTGTCTCACCACCCCCACAGGACAGAATTTCTTTCTAATATCCGATCTAAATCTACCCTCTTTCACTTTGAAACCTGTCCTCTCACTACACACCCTTGCAAAAAGCCCATCTCCAGCTTTCCTGTAGTCCCCCTTTAGGTACTGGAAGACTGATTTTCATTACATCTACAATGAACTATGCCTTTCTAATGAACAACGTCTCTGACATATGACCACCCATAGCAGTGGTCTTAAGATTTGAGAGTAAAGTTGCTACAGCATATTATTAAAACAGTAAATTGACAGGGGATATAATTTGCCATGATGGAAGAGCTAAAATTGAAATGTTTTAAAGATGTATTATATGTATTTCTGGGTTGACACAGGAAATAAAATACATCAAAACATACCAAGACCTAATTATGAGTGTCAGGGAGCCACAGTGCTACTGAGGTAGTCTTTAAATATAATTTTGTGAGTGTTTGCAAATGTAAACATCAGGATTTAAAAATTAGAAATATAAGGCAGTGGATGTCTTAAAAAACTAATTTAGAAAATTAAGTTTTTACCTTTGAACTGGATTCCTGGCGTTTTGTTTTCTATTTTTTGTGCTGTTGACCAGCTCCTTCCCATTTGGAACAGAATTACATTGACTAGGTACAAACTCATTGTTTGCCTATGGAGATAACTGAATATTTTGTACTTGATATAAACAATCAATGAGCCCTTACAGTGGAAGAAGGCTCTGAGGAGATGGATAAGAGTGATGTGCTCATGAATCTCAGGGAAGAATATAAGGAGGGACTGGCTACGGGTGTTGAAAGAAAGCTAAGCTGAACTTGTCTCAACACAAACGGGACTGGAGGCTACATCTACAGAATAGATCAGCCAGCTGTGTAAATGTTCATCCCCGAGTTAATTAAGAGTGCAAAATATATTCCCGAGTTAGTCAGAGCAGCATGGGAGGTGTATGTGTTGGGGCAGTGTGTATGTGGCTCAGCCCTACACTGAGTATAAAAACCAAACAAAGAACTTTGAAGAGAACAAGAGTCTTGAGCTGGGTTCAACCTATGTGTTACTTCCCAGGGACTTTGGACACCCAGTGTCATTACAGTGAGCATATAATAGAGACTGGCAATCACACTTGTGCTGTGATTCAACTGTATGTTGCAATTGCTGTACTCTGCTAGGTGTAGTTGTACTTATACTGTGATTTAAATACATTGCTGCATCACTGTGCTAAATCAAAATTCCATGTAACTTCAAATAAATGCAAATATGTAAAGTTTGTATTAAGCATTAAACCCTGCATGTGTGGAATATCTGAAATAGCCCAATCAGAGAGTATTGGACTTCAGCAACTGGGTGCCACATTTTATAAAGTAATAATGAAAGAATAACCTTAATGAAAGAGTAAAATACTGCTACAATCTCAGAAAATAATGGCTCAGTAATTCTTAAAATAATTATATTTTTTTTACAGGTTTCACCTATTTCTTTCAAAAGTCAATAAAATTCAATTACAGCAATAGTTGTAAGTATCTTCCTCAAATGGTTTGCGCAGCCTGGACACAGGAGCACTATCCTGATTGCAGTAAGAAGCACAACAAATGAGCCAGGTCCTGAGCATCTAGTGACATACCATTGCATATGCAAAAAAAAATGCTGTTAAAAAGGCAACAACTGCAAAGTTATAACAGATAGTTTAGCATCCTACATTTATCCTGAAGCAGAAAAATTTGTGGGTAGCTCGTATAGAATGGTTAGACCAAAATAGGAAGCCAGTTCCAGTCCTGGAGAACATTCAGAGTGGTAAGAAGGAGCAGAGCATGGTCTGATCTCTGTAGGAGTTTGCAGCTGCTGCCTTGCATGGAGGAGTTGACTGGGGAACCCTCACTTCTCTGGGGCAGTCTTCTTGAATGCCACAAGTTTCTACCTGTGCAGGAGTTGTTTGGACAGAGAAAACAGAGATTTAGTCCTTCTGATCTACAGCTGAATCTTACCTTAGCTCTTAATGGATACAGAAGAAAGGTACTGCTGATCAGCAGATCCCAGGGTGGCAGCAGCCCCCAGGTCCTGCCAAGCTCATGCAGATGCTGTGCTGCTGTCTTGTGCTGCAAGCAGACAGAAAGGCAGTCAATCCATGGTGCCCTTTGCTCTGTACAACCTAGTGCTCCACAGAATCTACAGGGACTCATACAAACAACAGCAATTGCCTCTTGGAAATGTGTATATGTTTCTTGTTTCTGGCACTGGACCCTGCTGAACATTTCTGGGCACCCCAATTGCATGATTTTGTCAGCAAATGACAAGGGGATGCTGCTGTTTAATGTAAAAAGGTTGATGTAACATCCCTTGCCATCATCCCAGCTGAAAAGCTGCTTGTAGAAAACATTCTCATTTGCCTTTGACCCCTTTCTTGTAACGGGTCCCACAGATGGAGTCCCACCTGGAGAGGCAGAGGCAGAGTGTGTGTTTTTACCTACTCTGGGACTCCATTTACCCAGCTGCACAATGGGCCTCAGAAAGCCGTGCTTCTTCCCAGAGGAAGCTGGTCTAAACGTGACAGTGTAGCCCTAGGCACTGGAGACTTTCCACTTGAAATGCAATTTGTGGTAAGAAACATTAAGAAATGGTCCCATTGACTTTTGTTTATTTGTCTTAAGTGAAGTGTCTGCTGTTTCAGGGTCTCAGAGTGTCCACCATGTTTATTATATAGTGCTATTTTGGGTACCAAACACAGAGTGTAAATCAAAACGTGACACCTTTCACTTATTTGTGGTAGCAAAATGTATGTTGAAACCATACAGTTGGCACAATTCTTGTTTTCAAATAATTAGTATGTAAATGCTGTGTTAAGGCACTTCCATTTCTCACCACATCTCCCATCCCTCTTTATCTATTTTTCCTTGGGGGAAAAACCAGCATGATTGTTCCAGTCTCTGCTGTGCCTGTAAAAAATTACCATCAGTCCAGCTAACTTTACCCACACACACAAGATGCCAGAACTGCAGAAATTTTGCAGTGCATGTTGAAATCTTACTATTCAGCAGTTTTGTGGCTTTCAGTGTTTTTAAAATGTAACTTTTCATGCTTGCTTGTTTGCAGTGGGGTCAGCACAAGGTCTATGAACCACCACCGACTGCTTTTGCCTTCATTTACAGTTACCTTCACAGTTTTTAACTCCTTATTTAAAAAAGCAAAAAACAAACCTCAGACAGCGACGTCACTTGAGCCTGAGCCATAGATTTTATATCTTACATTGCCCAACACTGGCAAACTTTGAAGTTGACATTCATAATTGCCAACTTTAAAAATTTGCTTGAGACTTTAAAGAATCAGCATATTAAGGTAATATACAGTAACTTGGGAGGTCTGTACTTAGTTCCTGGCTCTGTCAAGGCTTTTTGTCTCCCCTTAAAAAAAAATCATATGGTACTTCTGAGATGCATTTTGGAAAAAGAGGGAATACTGTTCATTTTCATTCGTTATTTTATGTGCTTGTTTGAACAGTCCTTCACCAGTGTTCCTTCAGTTTGTGTACCAAGGACATAAAAATACATGCTTCTAGCCATTGGTGTGATATAAATAGCAATAAAATGTATAAGAAAACATATTGGATTATGTATATTTACAGGACCAGGGCTCCCAAAGGAATCAACTGAATGTGCAGAAAACACAAGTCTAAGTCGTGTCCACTCAGTCTCAGTCCACTCTCAGATGGCTCATTACACAGTCTTTCAGAAATCAATCTCTGTTTTAGCATTTTGATTTACTCCTTGTGACAAAATAGTTACAGGATCTCTGCCTTTTTTCTCTGTATGTTTTTCTATTCACTTGCAGAATCTTTTCAAAACAGTGACTGTATTTTCACTTGTTCATTTCATTGTCTTATAGTAGCAAAAGACCCAACTTTATGAATCTCTTCCTACACAAATCTAATAAGAGAAGTTTTTTTCAGAAAATCTGCCTGGTTTAGATTTTTTCTATAGTTACATACTCCAATTTTTCAAATATTCATTGGAAATGCCTCAGAATAGCTCTGCAAAGCATACTAAGGCAAAATTTTTGAAAGACTTTTTGCTGTGCACTTCAAAGGACTTCAGAGCATCTATGTAAGAAAAATCACAGAGAGTAGAAAGTGAAAAATCATTATTCCCAACTAATCTGTCATTCTCTTCATGCAAGACATTTCTGCTTAAAACACCTTTAACTATTGCTGCTTCAGTGTTTTGAAGAACAGGGCTCCAGCCTGCATTGGAGCATCATTCCTGCACAACATCTTTGTCTCTAAATTAGAGAGGTATGGACATGATGGATGGGCCACTCAGTGGATAAGGAATTGACTGGACGGTTGTGGTCAGTGGCTCAGTGTCCAAATGGAGATCAGTGATTGAGGATCGGTATTGGGACTGGTGCTCTTTAACCTCTTTCTCCTCAACTTGGACAGTGGGATCAAGTGCACCCTCAGCAAGTTTGCTGACAACACCAAGCTGTGTGGTGCAGTTGACACACTGGATGGAAGGGATGCCATTCAGAGAGAGACCTTGACAGTCTGGAGAGCTGGGCCCATGCAAACTGCATGAAGATCAACAAGGCCAAGTGCAAGGTCCTGCACCTGGGTCAGGGCAATCCCATGCACAAATACAGGCTGGGTGGAGAGTGGATTGAGAACAGCCCTGAGGAGGACTCAGGGATGTTAGTTCATGAGAATCTCAACATGAGCTGGCAGTGTGCACTTGTGGCTCAGAAAGAAAACAGTATCATGGGCTGCATCAAAAGAAGTGTAACCATCAGGTCAAGGGAGGTATTTCTCCCTTTCTACTCTGCTCTCATGAGACTCCA
>VZRW01012668.1:78508-97789 GCA_013398125.1 Aegotheles bennettii | reverse complement strand
GAGCAGAGTGCTTTTACTTTTTGACCAGCCTCAAAAGAGAACGTAAAAACAGAGTCTAAATGGAGAAACAGAAATATCCATGTTTCATCATAGAAAGAATAAAACTTTTAGGGCAACTTCAAAACTTGTGATAAAGAAAGTCTATTTAACCTCTTTGCAGCACAGCTGAACTACAAAGTTCATGTATGTATTTAGCTAAAGGAGAAAAAGAGAGACAGACTTCCTCCAGCACAAACGGTTTGCCCATTATGCTTGTATTCATCATGCTGTTTGGGATCTCTTCTGTGTCCTGTTCAATATCATGAGCTACAGAAGAGAAATGAATGTTATCAAACTTAGATCATACTATATGATTTCAGGTGCTGGAGACAAAGATCCCAACCCAAAACATCCCAAAACTCCAGAGAAATGTGATCCAGATTTATCACTTGATGCAATAACAGAACTTCGTGGAGAAATGCTGATCTTCAAGGACAGGTAGGGAGACTGTTGTATCATGGATGGTGGGTACTGGATAAAATCTGAGCAAGTGAAAACACCATTTCAATTTTTTACTAAAGGTCTGAGTAATCATAAAGTTAAAAAGTCACAAATCAATATAGATGCATCTAAGCAACTACATCATGTATGTTTTTTGGCAGGATTTACAATGCAATTATAGACTTCCCAGTAATATTGGCTTCCCAGTAATATGAAGATGATATGGCTGACTACTGGCACCGTTTGTATACATTTTTAATTCCACAGGGCTTTCTTCAACATGCACAAATTTAACATCTATTTGAATAAAGTGTACTACATTCAGAAGCCAAACATAGGTCAAGGGTGTTTCTTTTATTCTAAATGAAAAAAAGATTATTTTATTGTTGTTTGAGATGATCACTGTGTGAGTGACAGAAATGGTATGCAGCAAGGTGACTGTGAGAAAAGGGAACATCTACCACAGGTTCTATGTACTGAAAATCCTATGTTATGAAAAATTTTAATTGTCCATTAACTGATACTTAGCATAACACATCAAAGACACTTCTGTTCTGTAGTATGACAAGAAACATAAGATATACTTTCTTTTTCTGAACTAGGTTTTTCTGGCGACTGCACCCTCAGATGGTTGAGGCAGAACTGGTGTTACTTAAATCCTTTTGGCCAGAGCTTCCAAATAAAATAGATGCAGCTTATGAAAACCCCGTCAAAGATCTTGTGTTCATGTTTAAGGGTGAGTTTTCAATTTTCTTGCTGACAAAAAAATATACATATTTAGTCATGCTCAGTGAGTGATGTAAAGGTAATTGATATAAGAACAAAACATTCTACCTTCCTTGCTCAAAAACCAAACTCTCTTGGTTTCACCCCATGCAAATCTATACAATTTTGAGTGAATTAGGAGATGTAAAATTAAGCTCAGATGCCTAGGACCATAGTTAGCATAAACAGTTTAATACCTGCTGAGTATGTGACCTAAAAATCTTTTAGTTGTATGAAAATAAGGATCATGGCATCCTCTTTTTATTCTGCTCTCAAAGCTGAGCCTTTACAAAAGACTCATGCATACTTTGTTCTTATTTTCAGGAAAGAAAGTCTGGGCTTTGAATGGATATGACATAGTTGAAGACTTTCCTAAAAAGATATACGAAATGGGTTTCCCAAAAGAAATGAAAAGAATAGATGCAGCTGTCCATATTACAGACACTGGGAAGACTCTCTTTTTTACTGGAAATAAGTACTGGAGGTAAGCTGGAGACAGATTGGTGCTTGTTTTCAGTGTCCCTAGTCATAACCCGTACAGAAATCTCAAAAGATCAACAGGTTGTTTCAAACCAGGCACTTGATTGTGGCTTATGTTTTCAGTCTGCAGTTTTCATTTTAGCCATGTAGAATAAGTCATAAAGGTGTATGCAAGACTTTTATAAACATATGGGCACAGCCTTTAAAAGCTGAGTGAAAAAAAGGAAAGGAGAATAAAGTGCCCTAATCCAGGAGAGTTTGTAATACGGTCATGTCCACTAGACAAGATTCCCATCTTGCTTCCTTGAGTTGCTTGTGTGACACAAAATGGTCTCAGTGCTGAGAGAGTAAGAAATTTATCCCACTCTAGGATTGCTGGCTTTTGGTGTCCATGAATGCGGCTTACAGCCAGGTCTGATGCATAATTAACATCACAGAATCGTAGAATCACTCAAGTTGGAAAAGACCTTCAATATCATCGAGCCCAATCATTAACGCAGGACTGCAAAGTCCTCCACTAAACCATGTCTCCAAGGGCCACATCCAAACATTTTTTTAATACCTCCAGGGACCGTGACTCTATCATTTCCCTGAGCAGCCTGTTCCAATGTCTGACCACCCTGTCCATAAAAATTTTTTTCCTAATATTCAGCCTGAACTTCCCCTGGTGCATCTTGAGGCCATTCCCTCTTGTCCTATTGCTCATCACTTGGGAGAAGAGACTGGCCACCCCCTCTCTCCAACCTCCTTTCATGTAGTTGTAGAGAGCAATAAGGTCTCCTTTGAACCTCCTCCAAATTAAACAACCCCAGCTCCCTCAGCTGCTCCTCATAAGACCTGTGCTCCAGTCCCTTCAGCAGCTTCATTGCCCTTCTCTGGACCCACTCCAGTACCTCAATCTCTTTTTTGTAGTGAGGGACCCAGAACTGAATGCAATATTCCAAGTGCAGCTTCACCAGTACAGGGTGACAATCACTTCCCTAGTCCTGCTGACCACACTATTTCTGATACAAGCCAGGATGCTGTTGGCCGTCTTGGCTACCTGGGCACACTGCTGGCTCATGTTCAGCCCTCTGTCTGCCAGCACCCCCAGGTCCTTTTCTGCCAGGCAGCTTTCCAGCCACTAAGATGGAAGGGAAGGGATGTGCCATCCCTTCCCAGTATCTCTGTGCCAAGCTGCCTGAGGGTAGGCTTGTAGTGCAAATACATCCAAGTACAATCATCTCCAGATAATATGTGCTTTACAGATCAGTTCTGAAAATGTAGCTTGGTTAGTTTTGTGTTTATTGAGCTTGTACTTCTGGTGGAAGGGTGGCCTGGTTTTTGCCCTGCATTTCATTGTTGCACTAGACATAAGGTACCTAAAGGTTGCTGGTTACTTCTGATGCAGGTAACTTCAAAGCACATAAAGGACACAGAGCAAGCCCCCAGGCTGTTTAAATCCTCTGAATTTTTATTTTCTTTTGTGTTTTATATAGTTATGATGAAGAGGCAGAGGTTATGGAAGCAGGCTACCCCAGGCTGATAGAGGAAGAATTTGCAGGAATTGGTGATAGAGTGGATGCAGTCTATCAAAGAAATGGTACATAATCTGATAATTAAACATTATTACAATTAGTTTTTGTTAAAACTTGAGATTAATGTCCTGTGGGAAATTCTGCCAGTTGTAATTTTGATTTTTTCACATCAACATTCCTGTTCTTGACTGAATCAGGTTTCTGATCTGGCCAAGGTGCTCTTGTAAACTGTGTACACATGTATTTGAGGAGCCAAAAAAGATCTGTCTCCTTGCTTAGAGAACCTAAAATGATATGCTTAATATAGAAGTATTATAACGTGTCCGTTCCTTCAAATGGTGTCCATTTCTATACAACTCTTCAAGGAGTGTTTCCAAGTCAGAGTCTTCAACATTAGCAGGCAAATCCTGTATTTTCTTAAGCAAGTGCTGTATAGTCATAAAATGACTTGACACTAAACTAAAATATCAGTTATTTTAAAACACTGATACGGGTATGGCAAATAGAATGAGGACCTTTGAAAATTTAACTCAGCATTCTAAATACTAGAATATTGCATTTAAAAAGTTATTAAAAATGGAAACAAACAGGATAATTTTTCTTTGAAGGATAATTTTAACATGACAACACTGTATTCTCAGGGTTAATTAATTTTAACTTTCCTTTTCCTTAGGTTATCTCTACTTCTTCAATGGACCACTGCAATTTGAATACAGCATTTGGAGCAAAAGAATTGTCCGTGTCCTGCATACTAACTCCATATTTTGGTGCTAACTACAGTTGAGTGGCATGTCACAGGCTGCAGAGCAGCTTGTAGTACATGGAAATAATAATGTGGGCATATAGATTAATTAGAGGACAACAAGGTTCTGTGGACAAGCACTGGTTACCTACCATCAAATGTATATTGTATATATGGAACTATATAGCTGTATGTCAGTCTGGGACTGAATTAACTTAATAGGAAAGAAGAAATTATTAGCATTTCCAGGGGCATTACACCATTTAAAGTTTGTCTAGTATTAAAGTGAGATGCTGAATACATCCTACATGACCATGAGCACTATTAATTCCCAGTAATCTGAGTGTGTCTAGCATCTTTCAAGGATCTCCCAGCATGTCCCAAGAAACAGACCTGATAAACCCAGGACTGTTATATTTTTAAACTAATCCTTCAGCTCTTTGTGAAATTCCTTCTAACATACTGAGAATTCAGATATGTAATGTCAGGATTGCATTGTGAGCTGGATAACACCAGACTAAAACACCAAATTTAGAGAATTCAAAGGTATTTGAAAGTATCCCCATTTGAATGGGAATGTCCCTCTAGAAACATAGATGCCCCTGTCATCTTTGAAATGAGCAGAAGGTGTAGAAACAATGAGGTGTTATTCCAAAGCAGACAGAAAGCAAGAAAAGGGAAGAGAGTTCCCTGCAGAAATCATCAGCTTGTATGACACTGGAGAAACCAGAAAGAAGTAGCAGCAAGAGAATGATGCAGGTTGAAACCTTGCATAAAGCTGCATAGGGTAACACAGCCTGTGTCTTTGGCTGGTGTAATCCGAAGTGGTTCAAGTGACATTTATAGAGGTTAAGCCTAGATGTGCCAGCAGTGAACCTGAACATTCAAATCAACATATTCAAAAAAATGCCTTTTTTAATGTTGGTCACTCTTTAAATATCTATAGCAATTGTTTCAGTACAATGTAAGTTTCGGGTTTGTTTTTTTAATCAATGCAAATTATGTGGGACTGTGATTATTTTTCAGTTTAAAAAAAATAAATTAAATAAACTGGAGGAATACAATGATGACTCAGTTCATGTCACACCACACCTGCAATACTATGTTCAGTTTTGGTCCTGGCTATGAAAGAAAGATGCGGACAGGCTGAAGAAGGTCCACATTAGGGCCATGAAGATGACCAAAGACTGGGAAACCTGCCATATCAGGAAAGGCTGAGACAACTGGATTTGTTCACCCTTGAGAAAAGAAGGCTTAGGGGACACCTCATCACCATGTTCCAGTATTTAAAGGGTGTCTAGAAAGAAGATGGAGACTCCCTTTTTACAAGGATTCACATGGAATAGATGAGGGGTAATGGGTACAAGTTATTCCTGGGGAGATTTGGATAGGCCAAAGGAGGAGAGTTTTTCACAATGACAAAAATCAGCCATTGGAATAATCTCCCCAGGAAAGTGGTGGATTCCCCAACATTGGACACTTTTAAGATTCATTTGGACAGCGTGCTGGGCCAACTTGTCTAGTCCGTGCTTTTGCCAAGAAAGGTTGGTCCATATGACTCTTTAAGTTCTTTCCATCTGGTATTCTATGACTTCAATTAAAATATCCTACACTGCATGTCACAAAAGCAAGACAGAGCTATTCATAGAATTACAGAATGGTTTGGGTTAGAAGGGACCTTAAAGGTCATCTAGTCCCAACCCCTCTGCCACGGGCAGGGACACCTCCCACTAGACCAGGTTGCTCAAAGCCCCATCCAACCTAGCCTTGAACACTGTCAGGGAGGGGGCATCCACATCCTCTCTGGGCAACCTGTGCCAGTGTCTCACCACCCCCACAGGAAAGATTTTCTTCCTAACATCCAATCTAAATCTACCCTCTTTCAATTTGAAACTGTTTCCCCTTGTCTTATCACTACATGCTCTATCACTACATGCTCTCCAGCTTTCCTGGAGGCCCATTCAGGTACTGGAAGACTGCTATAAGTTCTCCCTGGAGCCTTCTCTTCTCCTATCCAGGCTGAACAACCCCAACCTCCTCAGCCTGTTTTCATAGGAGAGGTGCTCAAGCCCTCTTATCATCCTTGTGGCCCTCCTCTGGACTCACTTCAATAACTCCATGTCTTTCTTATGTTGGGGGCCTCAGAACTGAACACAGTACTCCAGGTGGGGTCTCATAAGCATGGACAAATCCCCTCCCTTGACCTGATGGTTACACTTCTTTTGATGCAGCCCAGGATACTGTTGGCTTTCTGAGCCACAAGCGCACACTGCTGGGTCATGTTGATCTTTCCATCAGCCAACAGCCCCAAGTCCTTCTCCTCGGGGCTGTTCTCAACCCATTCTCCATATCCATTGGACAAAAGAAATCAGGAACCCTAACCTGGGCATTTTATTAATTAAAATTTTCTCCTCAATTTAAAAATCTGTTTTGGTTTTTTTTCCCTCTGAGAAAATGAATTTTATAGAAAAGAGGGTAGGAGACAAAAACAGAAAGACAGAAGAAAGGAAAGAACCCTCAAATATGCAGATGAAGAACGAAGTTGGAATTAGTTCTTACTACAGAAATGATGAGAAATTATTAAGAATACTGTGAAATTCAGTTCCACATTAATTCGAAATCTAAACATTAATATCTAATTGAAACTACACTGTCCTTTTCTGCCTCCTCAAAACCAACCCTGAAGTCAATCAGTCAGCCAGGCCTGCCAAACAAAGTCCATCAACACTGAATACCTAGCATTAACTGCCGGGCTTACCCACCTATCTTGGGCTAGTTGACTTTTATTCTGTAATTCACACAACACAGATGGTCAGACAAGGTAACTTAACAGATATAGTTGTCTCTTCTGACTATAAAACTGTGAGTTAGTGAATTACAGACCTTAATATGTTTAAAGAAAGTGCAAGGAAATAGAGCTCAAAAAAACCTTTACAAATGGAAATACTTAAAATGGACTAAAACCAAAGTTCTGTTATATGACATAATATTGATAAAACTGTTAGGGGCAAAGTCAGTACAATTCCCTATGCATAACAATAAACAGAAACTGGTTCATTTATATATCAAATTGATATCTGGCTGCAGTTCAACATAAGTACTCTGAAGTGAAATAAGGTTCTGGACATGTAAGCCTGGCCTTCATTATTCTCAGTATAAAGACTTGTGGAAAATTGTGTCAAAATAATAAAGAGTCTTCCATAAGGGCTAATTGTTGAGTCTGAGTGCTCGGAATTTCAAAGGTCTGACCTGAGCCTCACTAGAGCAGGGAATGTAAAAGTACACAAGGAATCGAGGAGATATCACTGAATGTCTTTCATATCTACATGAATTTCTGTTAAAATTGAATATTTGGCAGGAGAAAAAGGTACAACATAGGAAACTGGATCTTCCAGAGGCTTCAGCATGATCACATCCAGCTGCTCCCCAGCCCAAACAGTCAGATTCCTGTTTGCTGCTCTGCTGACTGGAAGGAGCCTTCGGCACCGATCCAAGCACTGCTCCAGATCATGAGTCTGCATCCCCAGCAAGATACACATGCTGCTCTGTGGTTAGCTCTACCTCAGCTGAGAAAAGTACCAGTCTGTCAATTCCTGGCATTTTGTTAAGCAAAAATGGAAAACAAAAATGCTTGTACTGTGTAAGTGGAAGGCTGAGGTCAGAGCCAGAGGGGTCGGGATGCTGCTGTCAGCCAGAAAGGAAAACTCTGCGGGATCCGGTGCCCTGGGACCCACAGTCATCTCATGAGAATAACATTGAACGAGTCTCTGGTGAGGACCCATATGGGATATTGCCCAAGACCATCAAGTACTGAGAAGAAATAAGTCCTTTCCTTGAGACAGAGACTGAGCTGTCTGCTTTACCTGAGATATTGTGAGGGTCACAAGATCTGAGGCAGCTGTATCCCAGGATGTAATACAATCAGAACTTCCCACAATCAGAAGTTCCCACTAGGTTACTAGTTTTTTTGTGGAACTACACAAATCCACTTAATAGTATATGCACTGTTGATTAATATGCCTTTTATATCCATTGTGATCTCTGCTGAGAATGATGATTCAGAGGGGAAGAAAGGATAAGGCAGAAAAAGGGATCTGTCAGATGCTCCTCAGGACTAGTTTATGTGCTGGTTACATGACCCTGAACAAGTAGGACTTAGAGGACATAAATACCTATTCCAGAAGAGAAAGGAGTGAGAAAACATCATTTAAACTTTTCAAAGTGAGAAACTAGTCCTCTAAATTCATTAATACATGTAAGAGGTACTGTGATCTACATGAGATTTACTACTAGCTGAGAAACTAGGAATTCAATCTTATCATGAAACTCTTTTTGTTGTTTTTTTTTTCTCAGCATAATCTCCAGAAACTGTCCTGCTATGAGGACACTAGGTGGCAGTGACAGATTTGCTTCTTAGGGGTTCTGCACAGAACCAAAATGATAAAGTGAACAAGGATGCTGCAGCTAATTATTGCAAATTCTTACGTTTAGTGAAGATATAAAAAAATAACACTAATAAGTAGAATTTAAATATTATATTCTGTTGAAATGTGGATCTCTGAGTAGCAAGTTAGGATATTAAAATGTTTAGGACACTTCTAGATATATTCACAGTCAGTGCCACTAATTTTTCAGTCTGTTTATAAACCTTTTCTCAACATCAATGCAATACACTTTAAACCGTATACTCCATGGATAGTCCTAGGAATAATGGAATTCCTTAGTTTAACTTCATTCATTGGAAAATTACACATACACACATACATAGACATATTCCAACACAGGAACATGAAAGCCTTTCAGGATACAACTTGATTTCTGAAAAAAATCACACTACAAAAGTAAGGAAAAAGAGGAGAAAAATATCAGCTGGGAAGTACCCAAGTAAAAGAGTACAAATATAGTCAAAGGTGTCTGAAATATCAAGTATGTGATCACGTCTGCTTGAAAGAACTAAGGACAATTTCTAAGCCTTTCACAGTTCATTCTGAGATAGTATTTCCAAACTTGTGAATATTTTATATATGAACAATATGATCTTGATCTTTGAATCCTTAATACTGCCCAGATCAGTAAGACTACTGAGCATTTTGAGCTAGGCGGAAATTTATTTTCCTGTCCTGAAAATACTTTTGAGACTTTCAAACATCTTTACTGTTTGCAATAGAAAGAAACAAGAAATTTTGGAATTTTTAATAGAAAAATATTTATCCTCTGGGATAGTCTGCAGCCGTATTATTAATCAGTATCCTTTCTGGGTCTGGGAGGAAGAATATACTGTTTCAGATTTTTACTTAGACTGATTTAAATGAGGGTCTAGACTTCAATCTTCACTATTCCAGGTGAAACAATTGCACATTCACCTATATTGTGGGTGAGTCCAGCAGGACATGTTTCCTCTTTTCACAAACACAATTAAACAGTACTCTTCGGAAAGACTGACTACCCACTAATCAGTGGATGTAGGATCAAGCTCTTCTGTCAATTATGTTTGGGGTTTTTTTGCACAAAGTGGGGTGTCTACACACACTGTGAGTCCACAGCAATTTTTGTTTGGATGGTTCTGCTGTTTCTGATGAAAAACAACATTTTCAGAGAAGACTGCACAAGTTCTTAACATGATGATGATGATACAAAGACCACAAAGACTGTGTCTGTCCTGGGATCTTCCTCTTTCCTATCTAACACAGTCTTCATGTGGTTGACACCTCCTTTTTAGTCACAGCCTTTTGATTACATGCTGCAGTTTGAATTTCCAGAAAATGCGGTTCAGAATTATCTCTAGCATTCACTTCAGCTATCCCCTCAACTTCATACACCATTATCTCCTTTGCATTGTACTACAGAGAATGTGTTCTGCCTTGTCTCCCTCACAGAAAATGGATGAGGGAGAATTTTGCTCTAAGAAAAAGTTTTCCAGGCAGCAGAGAACCAGGTTTAGCTTTCTTATTTACATATCATATAACAAATTTCCTACTGCCATAATAATACAGAATGGTGCAGTTCTGTATGTATCTGAGTGAGCCACTCAATTTGTATCTTTACTTTTTGCACAGACTACACCAGGGTCCTACCACCAGGCAGTAGGAGACTCATGGAACAGTGTCCCGAGAATGGTCATGTCCATACTGTGTAGTCTCTGCTGGACCTTGCATGATCCTATTCTGCTCCTCTTAGGCAGATGGGCCATTTACAGGGTCAAGTGTTGTTTTCTTCAGTCCAAATTACATTATTATGGTGTTCTGCAAGTTCACTGTTACAGGGACTGCCACCCTAGGAAGAGAGTAACAAAAATTCCTTTTTGTATCTGCATGACTTGTGCTTCTCCTCGGGGCTAGAATCATAGAATCATAGAATCATTAAGGTTGGAAGAGATCTTCAAGATCACCCAGTCCAGCCCCCTCCCTACACGGGAATATAAAATGATGTGGCCCTTTACAGAACCTGCCATCCTAAGAGGAACCTGGGGGAGTCTTTTGGAAACCAGCCATGTCTGAAGAGTCACAGTGTCCTTCCCACTATCTCTTTGTCCAACAAACATGTTTTTCAGACCCAGCTTGGCCTGTCTTCTAAGTCATGTCCTCCATTGTGCCCCATCCTGAGACAGGTAAGTAGTCCAAGCACTGCAAATGCCTACTACACAGGAACAGCCCAGTGCTAGACTGGCCAGTACTAGGGAGGGAGCACATTCTAGTAAGTGTATTTGGGAGGAGGGGTCCACTTTAGGGAGTGCTTTTGCTTTTACCTGTGCTGTTTGATGGTGTCCCCTGAGTGGCCCACGCTGACAGTCCAGGAGGTGGTGAACAATCATCAATTCAAGGCCCTAGCAGTCAAGTCATATCATGCATATACATTAAATTAATGGTTCCAGACTGTTTCCAGGTGAATTAGGAGCCAGGTTCTTCCTGACCATGGTCCCTGCTGCTGTTGAGGACAAAAAGGTGCAGAAAGTGCCCCTCCTTAGGACCAACTGAGGGTTATTAATGTTAAAATAGAATTTTAAATTGTTAATGTTAAAAAAAATACACTGGTACAGTTTTGTGATTGTCAGGGCTAAAATTAATATCATTTGATGTGTTAAACCATGACATGTTTGCTTCTTGCATTATGACTATTGATTCAGGTAAGGACTTAGGTCCAGAAGACTTTCCTCCTTCTTTATTTGCAATATCCAGAGAATTATCTCTCCTCACACATTTACCATGGACTATGGCTATGGTACTGTAAAAAGTCCAAGCTTTTTACAGTGACGTCCAATGATAGGACAAGGGGTAATGGATGCAAACTGGAGCATAGGAGGTTCCATGTGAATATCAGGAAAAACTTTTTCACTGTGCGAGTGATGGAGCACTGGAACAGGCTGCCCAGAGAGGTAGTGGAGTCTCCTTCCCTGGAGACATTCAAAACCCGCCTGGATGCGTTCCTGTGTGATGGACCTAGATGAACCTGCTCCGGCAGGGGGGTTGGCCTAGATGATCCTTCGAGGTCCCTTCCAACCCTAGAATTCTATGATTCTGTGATTCTGTGTACTCTTGAGGTCAGTTGATTTTGGGCCTGGAGGCTACATCAATAAAAGAAGGTATGCGGGGCCCAGTCCAAATTATGTGTTCTTTTGCTATAGCACATGGGTGGATAATGGCATCATGCAGAACTGCATGGTGGGGTCAAAAGACATCATTGGTGCAGAGAAGTCAGAGTAAGACAAATGCCAGAAAAATTTGGTAATGTGAAGCTGCAAGTACCCATGGAATAAGATGTCATGTTTGCGGTCTCCTGAGGCAAACTGCATTGTGAGTACTCCAGGGCAATTAGATGCTTCCAACACCATGGTATGCAGCTTCAACAAGGCACAACCTGATGAAGTGACTCAGCAGGGCAGCAAGGATGTGTCCAGGCAACTGGAATAACTAAGCCTGGTAAAATGCATGCTCTCCTTAGTTAGATGCATGCTCTCCTTCTAGCTGCATATTTTGATCTATTATTTTCAGTCTATTAGATTAGATCCTGTAGGCAAAAGCCATAAAGGAAAACAATTTTTAGGATTCTGTCAGAGCCTAGACACAAGGTTGGTTTATGACACAAAGTAGCCCTTATCAGAGACTTAGCTGGTGGCTGGGCTATCTGGCTGTAGTTTACGGAAATCATCCTAGGAACATTTCTCATGGAAAGTTTGGTTGTGGCACACTAATAATTTAACAGAATGTTTTATTGACAAAATGCTTTGGGAACATTTTTGTGGTTCCAGTGTGGAGGTTCTGTTCCAAAACAAAGGGAAAGAAACTCCAGTATAATCATTGGTCCAAAAATTATCTTGCATATGAGAACAGATTTCCAAATGAGATCAATTCCAAATTCAGAGAAGCAAAAATTAAACAAGACTGTCATAAGTACTGCAGAAGTGTCCTGTTTACAACTGTGTTGGAAACCATGGTTCAAAGAAACTTCAACCATAAGGAAATGATGGCATCTCAGCATTTCTTGGAAATAAAATGTGCCCATCTCCATCTGCAGTGACACGAAGCAGTGAAATGACAGCACAGTAATATAACAGAGAGATACAGAGATATAGAGCTATACAGGAGAATCAGGATGTAGTGGGAAATAAAAGGCAAGTGATAACATCAGTTATTTCCAATTACTGCATATGTATAACTATTATGAGCATCTAAAATGTGAGAACTAAGAAAAAAGTAATCAATTATAATCCCTATTAGGGTCTGAACCAAAATTCAGGCAAATAAAAATCTCAACATTGAATTCACTAGACTCTGGTTCAAGGAAGTAATTGTCCAGATAACAGCTGCTTTGCAGACTCTACTTGGGAAGCTTACTCCTGCCATACAAGCGGTCTCAAATTTAATAATAACTTGAGACAAGATGCTAACAACATAAGTGCGTTGTTTTGGAAGAGCACCTGGGTCTGGTACCATTCAAGTGACAGCAGAAGCCCTTCAGCAGCTTTCTGTTGGGTGCTAAGGAGGTAGCTTCACGTTCTGGAATTTTCTGCTTTATATTCTTGAGACTTAGAGTATGAGTTATGCACTATGAAACTGAGTCACTTAATGAACAAAGTAAATATCGGATGTGGGCTCACTATCCCTGGTGAGGCCACACGGCATCAACTCCAGAGGGAAAATACTTGTTGAAAGTTCAGGCTCAAACAAATGGGTACTGTGCATGCAGCCTTAAATAAACACCGGAAATTTTAATTATTATGGTTCCTCTTGCTCCATTAACAGCTTTCTGCATTGGATTTTTCATGACACTCCAAGGAATGACTTGCATCACATTGACACGTGTTTAAAGTACGGAGTTTCTCATTGGATCTAATGATTATGGTTACAGAACATCAGAATTGCCCAGCTGTCCGAAATAGAGGCCATCTCAGACTGTCTTATTCTTCTCTGTCCTTAATGGAAATAAGAAGTAAACAAAATCCTGTCATGGAATATTTCAAGAGCTGCTGAATTTCACATTGTTTTCCTCTAGTTCTTTTTTTGCGTTACAGGAATTCTTAATACCCACATTCACATTTGAATCTCAGACTTAAAATAATACAATACACTCCACAGATTTTTGTGCTCTTTATGAAAGAGTACTTCCCTATTATCTATTTTAAACTATTGTCCTAGTTCACTGAATGTGTCATTGTTCTTATTTTGAGAAGAGTAAGAGCACCTACTTTCTGTGAGTTGCCTGTTTATGCATCTTTAGCAGATCTTTTATTTGTTTTAACTTTAAAGTCGATGTTATGATTTTTTGTCCTTTGATGTGAGCAATATTTTTAATTGTCCTGACAACTTTGGCAGTCTTTTATTCTTGCTATTTGCTTTGTAACATGGTGTGATCAGAACCCGACACAACATTCAGGTCAGACTGAACTGGGGCATTACGTTTCCAGAATTATCATCAGTCCCTTTCTCTATACTTTATGACTTTTTTTATAGACAGCTGTGCTATAAGAGGCTTCCTTTAACCTCTGTTATCAGAAATACCATCTAATAAGGGAAGGCAAGCCAAAGGAACACGAATTTAAGAATTACTCCAAAATTGCATACAAATTAACAGGATCCAAGGACACCATCAGTGATTAGTTATCTGCAATTTACCATTTTCTCTGTGTTTATTAAAGGTTAGAGATTTACAAGCTCAATATAATATCAACACCAACTGCCAATACTGAATCACAAAAAAGCACAGGCATTCTGTTGTAATGGAACCACTTGTGACTGAAGTAATGGATATTAACATTAGACAGAGAGCTGAGTGAAACCATGACTTGTTTTGCTTCCTCTGATATATCTTACTACAGGGTACTTACTGCTCAGATTACTGTGCCAATTTTATCATGCCAGGTTTGAGAGAATGAGTTTAAAAAACACTGAGATTGAAAGAAATCCATCCTGAAAATACACTTCCCAGAAGTAAAGGATTTGGGAAAATAATCTACTTTATGACAGGGTAAAAGTTTAATGAATGTATGGAATGCAAACTTCGGGGGACAGGACAGGAAAAAACTGTGGCAACAGGAAAAGGGAGAAGGTCATTACCAGTAAACTCCACCAATGCTGTTATCCTTAAAAGGGAGGATACATAAAAGCAAAACTCCCAGGACCAAGAAATGTCAAGCCAACCTTGACAAACATGCAAGACCCACAGATTTCATGTTATGCGGAAATACATGGGCAGATTAAATCACCCATCACTGCAGATCAGACTACAAGGTTACAGAGCTGTAATTCCACCCCCCCCACACACACCTTACAACAACCGCAGCTGTGTGGGTGGCACAGATGTGTTTAGGCTCAGAATGGGTAGGTTAAGTTTTGGTGGGATGATATAATCAAAACAATTCTCAGTATTTCCAGCAGTGCAATTTGTTACTGAAAATAGAGCACATATACAATATTTTTAAAAATACCACAATGACATAATTAGTCTCACGTCCTCTATGTTTGGTGACTAAACATCAACATACTCTTTACTGTTGTACGTCTGTATAGTCAAGATAGAAGCTGCAAGCCTAGGAGATGTGACAATTACTGTGTCATTAATGATTCACATTGAGAATGACCAAAAGGGATTCTCGCTTCTTCTGAAATACTGGGGCAGAAACAGGGACGGGCTTTAGGGGCCAATGTAAAATGCTTTCTGTTTTGGCACAGACATGCTGTTTCTTGCAGGCCAAGTAAAAGCAGTCTTCATAATGCCAGTCTGAGATGAGTCAATTCCTCTTGCAAAGAGTTTACACTCCAGGTGGATGTACTGCACAGTGAGCTGTCAGGTATAAACCGCAGCAGCCCATGAGCAGAGCTCCAGCCTGCAGGAGTTGGAGTCTGCCCACGGTTTATGTATTTTCCCGCACGTTTCAATTGCATGCTGTTGGATGGAGAAGCCACTATGCTGAATAGCAAAGACAAAGAGGAGGACCACCATGAAGAGGGACCAGCAGGCAGCAGGGAAGGAATCACAGAATCACAGAATCCTAGGGGTTGGAAGGGACCTCGAAAGATCATCTAGTCCAACCCCCCTGCCAGAGCAGGGTCACCTAGAGTACATCACACAGGAACTCATCCAGGCGGGTTTTGAATGTCTCCAGTGAAGGAGACTCCACAACCTCTCTGGGCAGCCTGTTCCAGTGCTCTGTCACTCTCACAGTAAAGAAGTTCTTCCTGAGAGGAAGTGAGAGATGGACTGGGGAGGTGACAAAGATTGCTGGTTATCTCACACTGCCCCTGAACTGCTGGTCAGGTCAATGCTGTAACGTAGCCTGCTCATGTGGTCAGCTGCAATGGGGAAATGCTGGAGCGGGTCCTTTGCTGCTCAGTTTCCATTCTGTGGGGAAGACAGCTTGTCCTTGATTTGATTCCCAGAGGGAACTGAAACAACTGAAACATAGCCAGGGGCCTGCAAGCTGGGAATTGCTCCCCAAACCCTTTGCTTAGATGTAGGGAAGATGGTTAAGTGCCCTGGCTTTCTTATAGGTAACATTATACAGCCTGATTCAACATTTTATCTTCAAATTTTCATATCAACAGTGCTTGGTAACTGAGCTTTTTTTATTTTTCTTCTTTTTTTGCTTTTTCTTTTCTTTTCTCTTTTTTTTTTTTTTTGAGTATGGCATATACTGGATCTTTTGCTAAGAAAATAATAGGCTTATATGCAGAGCCAGATAGAGAAAAGGTTTCCAAGAATGCCTGCTTATTTTCTCAAAACTGTTTTCAGAGTTAGGCTGAACTCTTCCTGTTTGAAGTTTTAGAGGAAGAAGGATGAATTATTTTTATGTAAACAATAAACATTTTCTATGAGCTGGTTTGTCAGATCCTGTGCTCCCCATCTCAACAAAAGGAGAGGTACTGGGACTTAGTGTTAAGTTTGAAATTACCTGTCTTTCTGCCACCTACTTCCTAGAGAGAGCTGTAATCACCAGATTACTGAGCTTCTCAAAGGCATTTTCTTGGACCCTTCCTCTGAAGCTGTCCTTGTCTAAACAATCATATTAACCTGGCAAGAAGACAGTGATACTGGAACCCAGGTTTAGGGAGACTACCTGGTGGCAGGGGACTGTGGCCCCATTCTTAGTTGCACCGAACGCATTCAAATTCAAACAACTTTTCTGTGGAGGTCTGGGAAAGTGACTATGCTCCATACTGCTCAGCAGTATTTTCAGTTATTTCTGATGCTGGAGATCATCATAAGCCACTGTTGGGTTTTTTACTTGGGAATATCCCAGATGTAATGTGTGGGTGTAGTACTTGTCTAGCATGATCCAGTTGACTAGTCTGCTTCCTCACTTGGAATCATTAGCTATTTCCATCAAGCAGCTTGTATGGATTTAAGTTTCTTTCAGCTCTTGGGTGCCACAAATCCTTTCTCATTTGCTGTGTCAAGCGTTCTTCCTTCTGATGGCATGGAGTAAATAGTGAAGACCTGGAGGGCCTTTCTGCACCCAGCAAAAGAACAAACGTATGAGGCTATGATGTATCATGTAACAGGAAATAGAGCTTGCTAAGACTTGCGTGGAGGTTGGTATATTTTGGATTAGTGTGGAAAGAGCAACTGCAGTCCCTAGCCTGATAATGTGCTTGTATGTGATTTCTGTAGCAGTGCTTGTATTTGGATATCATTGATGCAAGCAGTACCCCCAGCCTGGCTGGATCCCCTGGGCACTGCTGTCACATAGATGACATGAATTAGTCATTGCATTAGGTATCTCATTCCTCACCCATCAGATGATTTAAAATCTTTCATGTCATCCAGTTTCAAAGGGTACAGAATTCGAGTATCATCCAGCAGAAAACACCCTGCAGGTAAGGAGATGTAATAGAAATGTCCTGAGACTTTATCAAACACTTCTCAGTTGCAGCCTTGTCCCCAGGCCACCTGGCAGTGAACAAGTTATAATACATGATGACAGATGATGGAACAGAATGGACTCATTTCTTAGAATAAATAATTGCAAAACAGAGTTATTTAGTGAAGGAAGGTGCAGAAGAACCTTCAGCATTGCAACAGAAAGTATAAACCCAGAAAACAATGTGCACTTGCATGAAGATTTGTTCCAGCAGAACAGATGAAATGCTCCCATGATATTACAGAAAAATTAAGAAAATAAGCTAGGTATGTAACAAAAATAAGCAAATCATTTTGTGCCACAGAACTATAGGATAAATTGAAAAACTTTTTTTTTCATAGTTAGCTGTGAGACAGAAATTATAGAGGCAGCACACTGGAGTAATTACTTCTTTATTAGTAGTGAATACTTCTTCTGTCCAAGTAATCAGCTCTGAGTAATGTAATTTCTTTTCTTTGCATTCATTGAACCAGGGTTCACTTAAATTCAAATAACTGAGACATCATTCAACTAGTTTTTGTTTGAACTTAAGGAAGATACGATGTATCTTGAAAGTAGAACTTATTGATTGTGAGAGAAAAAGAAATTCCTCTTTGGGAAAGATAGAAATTGTTTTTGCTAAAGAAAGTGTTGATTTATAGTAACTACTTATTCATCTGGGAGAAATCCAGTGGCTTTGCAAATAGTTTCCAAACATAGAAGCTAAGTGGATTGTTAGGAAGGGAGGTTTACCTTCCACCCACCCTAGACATATAATTTTGAGTTCTATTTAGTTTCCTTATGAGAACTATCTTTCTAGAACTGCTGAACTAATTGATATTACTGTTCAACGTATAACATGGAAAAATAGCAATAAAATCTATTTGATTTGCAGATCATGGTTCTGTGATGGTTTATACTAAATCTGTGACATGCCAGGTTGACCAAAGCTACAATGATGTCCAGATTAGAAATGGATACACAATTACATTTCTAGCAAATAAGATACAGCTGGTAATAAAGAATCTATTGTAGGTATTATCTGGTTTATATGGTTTCCAAGAGAATAGACAATACCAATGCAGAATGAACTCTGCCCATACACTGTTAACGCATCAGAACTTTTGAAGTAGTGAGAACTGGTGAAGAAAGCTGGTATCATTTTAGAAGCATAGAATCATAGAATATCTTGAGTTGACTCCTTCATGGAGCAGCTCATAAAGAAACCAACTCACAAGAATATCATCCTTGATCTGCTGATTGTCAACAGAGTGGATCTCGTGTGTGAAGTGGAGATTGGAGGTCGTCTCGGCCACAGTGATCACGAGGTGATTCAGTTCCAAATCTCTGCTGACAGGAGGAAAAGTGACATCAAAATTTCAAAGCTGGACATGGGGAGAGGGGATTTTGGACTGGTTAGGGAACTACTAAGTCAAGTCCCCTGGATTTGCTGTTGCTGGTGTTCATGAGTGCTGGTCACTCTTTAAACATCACCTCCTAAGGGCACAGGAGAAGGCGATCCCAAAATGTCAGAAGTCAAGCAGATGAGGCAGAAGCCCAGCTTGGCTGAGCAGGGATCTGCTCTTGCAAATTAGGCAAAAAATGAAGGTGTATGCCCAGTGGAAACTAGGCCAGGTGATGTGGGAAGATTACAGAGATGCTGCTACCCACTGCAGGGGAAAAATTCAGGCGGCCAAAGCTCGACTAGAGCTGAAACTGCCCAGAACCATGGGGGGCAATAAAAAGAGTTTCTTGAAATGTATTAGCACCAAAAGGCAGTGTAGAAACAACATTGGTCCACTACAGGATAAGGATGGTCATCTCACCAATAGGGATGAAGACAAAGCAACATTGATGAGAGACCAATGGGGCCTCAGTGCCCAGAACTGGAGGACCATGACTGCAACAAGGATCAACTCTTAGTTGACCCTGAACTTGTGCAGGATCTGCTGCTACAGCTAGAT
>VZRW01012668.1:0-77413 GCA_013398125.1 Aegotheles bennettii | reverse complement strand
TTTAGGTTAGATATCAGGAAAAGCCTTTTTACCCAGAGGGTGATTGAGCACTGGCACAGGCTCCCCAGGGCAGTTGTCACAGCACCAAGCCTGCCTGAGTTCAGGAAACGTTTGGATGATGCTCTCAGACACATGGTGTGACTCCTGGGGTGTCCTGCACAATGACAGGAATTGGACTCGATGATCCTGGAGGGTCCCTTCCAACTCAGCATGTTCTATGATTCTATGAAATAATAGGAAATTATTTTCATTGTAGTAACAGTTGTGGAGTTGTTTTCTGTAGCTCTATTTAGTCAGTACTTAGTCATGTTCTCTTGCCTGTATAGAACAGCATAAGAAGATGCCAATTTATGTGCTTTGTCAAGATTCATAACTCAGATTCATTATTGAGGATGATTTTTAGCACTAAAAAAAACAGCGTTTTTTTTCCTGCCTATTCTGAAATTTTAAAGTGACTCAGTTGAAAATTTATTATTTGAGGGAACCATAGGTTAAAGACATAGGTGTTTGGTTTTCCTTCCCTAACCGAGATCACTAACTGTAAGCTCCTATTCCACCTGCAACAAGATGGCTCCTCACATCTTCATGTTCATGCCTGATAAAGGAATTGCAGAGCCCTCTCATAGAACTTCAGCCCAGGCTGCTATGGGTCATGGCTCAGGGCCCTCCTCAGCAACAAAGAAAGTTTCATTAGGAATTATAAACCAAGTCATCTGCATAGTTGAATAGCGTAATCAGGCTGATTTAGATCCATTGGTTGCCTAATATTCTGCTTTCCTCCTCTCACAAACATAACCTTACCTGTTAAAGACAGGTCAGTCTGGCAATATCAACAGTTTGTTTCCCACGCAGCTCTTTAACTATATCTAAACCACATATATGATCACGTATGTACGTCATGCTCTGTTAAGATTTGGCACCCAGAAGGGCAGTCCAGACTTCTTACAATCAAATTCACATTTGAAGCCTTTTTGTTGCAGCGCTGCAAAATACTGTCTTGTCACTAACTTCTATGGAGAGGTTAATTCACTGTGTGGATAAGAAGTAATAACAGCAGAAGCTTTATTGAATATGAATTGACAGGTGTAATGAATGAAGTCTACTCTTACTCCTACACTGGTGTCTTGCGCTCACGAGAAAACAAATGATAGGTGTATCAATGATTCAAGTGAAAGTCACTACTTAATAAGATATTTTTATTAAAACCAACATATTATCTACCATTTTAATAGTCATATCAGCTTTTTTGATAACAAGACATAGCAAAAAACATACAATTCTAATGCATGTGGTTGCATTAAGATATGCTAGAGGACCTTTTTGAATTTTGTTTTACTTGGGACTTTGACTCTACAATTAATTTTGGTCTTTTTTCCTTTTATATTTTTTTGTCTTGTTTTGCAAAAAGCTGAAACAATGAGGAAAAGGGATAAAAAGAGAGGGGAGGGAAAGGCTAAGCTCAGTTGGTTTGAATTTTTTTGAAGGCATATGCATAAATGAATTAGATTCTTGACTGACTGGAGAGGAGAAGCTGAAGTTAGACTAAAGACAGCTGTATGAAATAGCCCCTGAAATAACATACATTTTAGATTATTACTTTTGGGAACTTTAAGCTAAGACTGATTTTTACTTGACTTTAGTCGTCTGAAGATCAAATTGTCCAGAACTTCTCTATAGTCAAGGGAGATAAATTCATGCATGCAGAGGGAGATAAATTTGTGCATCAGGAGGTGATTCAGCCCATCCTAACATAGCTAAAAAGACAATAACTTTAACTGAATATAATAAACAAAATGAAAGATTATGAAGATATTAATTTTCTCAAGCATATCCCTGACATTTTCTAATCAATATGTAATAATACTCACTGTTAATTTTTTAACATGCTGGCCTAGGAGATAGGGGATGTTGTGGAAAGTGACCCACATCAGGGGCTATATAATATTTTCACAATTACTTCTATTGGTCATCGTCTGACTGGATGCCCATCAGGATACTGAATTCTCTGCTTGGTTTGCTTAAGGGAACAGATAATGGACCAAGGATTCAGAAGAGACTGTGTACAATAGATACAAAGTATCAGCTAGAAAGTCTTGGTATGGATTACTACTGTATTCTTCATAAGTTTGTTTGCTAGTTGTTTTTTTCTTGTCTTTATTATGAAGCATTCAGCTCTCTGGACACCAAATGCATTGTCTAAGTGCAGTTGACTTGTACTGCACAAGCTCTGTTCTCACAAATACCAAAAGGCAGGCAAATATACTGTACAAGTGTCTTGCACCTAGTGTAATCTACGGAAGATTTCTAGAGCTCCAATACTTATTTTGTGTTGTGTTGGGTCTTATGCACTGGGAAATCTCAATACTGACAGGTAATGAAAACATCTTTTTGGCAAGGTGTCTGAGGGATATTAGAAAGATTAAAGACTAAGGAAACACATCAGTCTCCTGACAGTCTTCAATTTTGAATTTTGTAGTTTCACTTTTTCTTTCCTATGAGTTCTCAGGGTCATCCTGAATTACCCAGTTGTGTACTGACAGTGTCTCAAAGTTATTTTTTGTGCTCAAGTCTTTAGTTAAATTACTAAAGAATAAAGATCCTATGACCCAGACAGTCTCTGAAGCTGTTCAGTTCTTCTCTTAGCATATACCCTGTAGCGACCTTGTTTATATTTAGCTCCTTGATCTCCCTGCAGTTCTACTTATAATCATCATGTTCTCTGTTTTAACTAATTTTCCTTTGGTATTGCTTCAAATGCTTTACTGAAGCCCAAGAAAATCTGATTTAAGACATTTACATTGTCTATTAAAACATTTGCATTAGACAAAGGAAGATACAAAGTTCATTTATCACATTCTTTTGTTAAGTTCATGCCATACTTATCTCATCTTGTATCCCCACATTTCCTAACCTCTAAATTCAAGTCTTATTTGAATGCCTGCATTCTTCCACTTAACTTCAGACCTCTACATAAAATGCTAAGCTAGATGTAAAATTTTTACCTGCTTCCCATATAGTCAATGGAGAGAGATAGACAGAAAGTGATTCAACCCAGTAATAACTCAGCTTCTGTCTGAAGACATCTGTTCTTCATTGACTGTAATAAGGAAATTGGATGACTGTGTTCCTAACCTAGACAAGTCTGTGAAGCATCTACATTTATGGGAGATTTGTCTTTGATTTAGTCAGTTTTATGTCCCTTACTTACAGCACCTCTGCTTTTAAAAAAAAAATCAGATTAGCTTTCTCATAGGTGAAGTACTTTTCTAAGCTTCTTTTCACCTTCGACCCACAGAACATTCAGATCTACTCTCATTTAAGTACCTGAACATTTTACTCCAGTTGAATTCTGATTGATTCCTTGATTTTGCCCAATGAAGGTCAAGGTTCTATTACTAGTCAGTCAATGCAATTACATATTTTGTAGTCAACTATCCTTTAATATCCTCAGTACTTAGCAAAGCCCAAGTCAAAATAGAAATACTTCATAATGGGGACAATTACTGCTAAACACTGTGTTGAATATAATTCCAAGGTTCATCTGAGCCCTGCCCAATAACAAATATTATTTTTTAGGAAGCGAGGGTGAGATCCTTCTGGTGAAATAAAAATGTTTAAACCCATGCTAATCACCTTTAGTCTCATGTTATAGTTAAAACAAAGAAACAGACTCTTCTAAAGCTCTATACATGTATTTTAAGTGTATGCTTTAGGGTGAGATGAATCACAGTCTTGGCATGCATATCTTTCAAATGAGAGATCCAACATTAAGGGAAATTAATTACACTCCTGAAGATTACTTTCATAGCTTTTATTTCTCTAAAAGCATTCCAAATGGTATGTTCAGAATCTGCCCAGGGATCTCAATCAGATACTCAACTGCACATAATTTTGATCCAGATAAATTGCTTTTCCTTTGAAGTACCTTGTTTGTTTTTATTCCATCACATCATAATGCTTAGGGCTAATTGATCTTCCCTTTCTTGTTTCTCACCTCTGCCCACAATGTGCACGCATGAGTAATTATGTTCCATTCACACTTGTTGACCTGTTGTGTTATTGCTAACTCTGTCCTTGGATTCTTGTTCTGAGATACTACCTAATATATTTGTAAGCCTTCCGCATTTAAATATTTGGTGCCTCTATTTGCAGTCAAAAATTAAAGATGGGTCAAGTTAAAAAAAATTATAGTTAAAATTCAGGAATATTCTGCAAAAGAAAAAAAAAAGAATAAGGATTGGTGGGAAAGTATAAAATCAATAACGTAAACTAACAAAAAGAAAAAAGCAATATATTTGCTTGTAAGTAATTGTTTTGAATAAATGAATCTCCATTGTACATATGTTTTCAAACTATGCTTGAGGACATCAAAATCTGATGATGCAGAAGGATTCAGGAAGCTTCTGTGGTCAATAACGCTCTTGGATAAATATGTAGAAGTGTGGGAAAGGACAGAAAGAAGCCAAATCCTTGCTGTTGTTGATAACATGGAACAGAAAGAAGAAAGACAGATTTCTGGAGAAGGATTATTGGATTCCACCTCTTTCAGCTTTATGTCTTTTCTCATATAGCTTTTGTCATTACAAAGCAATGAAATAGCCCAGATCAATCAATATTGTACTACTAATACATTCAGATTTACAGATAGGTAAATGGCAGCTTTTACCTGTGTTCATTACATCAGTTGGCTTTAGGATTACTATTTCTTCTGCAGAGGTGTCTAGCAAATAAAAAGATGGTAAATCCACCAGTCAAATATTCTAAACTGAGACATCAGCAAAATCCAACATTGCTTCTACGTCTACCTCTTATGTTCTGAAAGGGCCTGGGGAGAATAAAATGGTGGTGGCATCTCTGCCAAATGCAATGAGTCCACACATGGGATGGCAACCACATGGTGGGCAAGCTCTTCTCCTGGGATGGGAACTGAGTTGCATGGACTACAGCATGTCACTGGAGAAAGGAGAGAAGGAGCTGCAGTCAGCAGAGCTGACTGACAGTCTGAGCTGTGACAGTCAGAATAGACTACACCTATGCTGCTAAGGTGATAGGAACAGGGCTCCAGCAGTGATGGTGACAGACCATGCTGTTCCATCTTCAGCCCATTCCCAGTGCCAGTTAGCACCTGCAGGCAATGCCTCTGCAGATATTTGGGCACCTGAACAGACAACATCAACAGAAGGTGCCTGTTTTGGAGCAGGGAGGGCTGGAAAGTTTGGCCACAGAAGGGCATGAGGCACACCATGCTTTCCAGGACCAGTATGTTCCTCTCTGTTTATCTGGTAGGTGTCATCAGCAGGCTCTCATCAACCTCTGGGGGTGCACAGAGCTTACCTACATGACACACAGTGTAGATTTCTGTAGTAAGGCCTGTGCTGCCTCTCCTGCATCAACACCAATGTCATTATTTAAAGATGTGCCTCAGGATCAGGGCAACACATTCAATTCTGTCATTCGATATATTCTCTCAGGCAAATTCTTGGAACAGCTATTGGCTTGGGAAGGATCAGTGCCTAGGCTTTCATTAAAGCACACATGATTTTCAGAATATTTCCCTGTCCTAGTTGTGTTTCCTCAGTCCTGTAGACCTGTGTTTTCTGGGAATTTTTTCAGTCCCCACCAGAACAGTTGTGCCAGGTGTGGAAGTGGGTACATGACTGTTGCAGTGAAATGCAAATACATTCCAGTAGTCTTTGCTCAAGAACAGAGCCTCAAGTAGATACTAATAATTGAATCACTTATCTAAATAAATTGTTAGCACCTGAGTCATGCATCATTTTAATGCTCTTAAGAAAGAATTAGCTTCAAGAAAACTGATATGGATTACTGAGGCAAAATAATTTTATCTTAGGACAAATGCTCCTTTCCTGAAATGCTTGCTGGGAGGAATTGAGATATATTGGCATATTCTGCTTAATTCCACAAGTGAAGTAAGGTAGCAATGATTGCACTGGAGAGATTTTTCTAGAAAACTCTCCAGAGAAATTAACTAAATATGTTTATATTATTGCCATGGGGACAAGATGCTTTAGGATAATGAAAATCCTGTTGCACATTCTACATGATTCTTAGTTTAACAGTAAACATGGTATTTCTGCTTTTTCTTTTCGTTACCCTTCTTGTACCAATAACAAACACTGTTATCTTTAATTGGCCGGATCGAGCCTTCTATAAATTGCTTGTAAGCAGAACACATTCTTGTCCATGTCTGTCATTCTCTGTGCTAATGATTCAGTAGTCAACATGATAGCCAGCTGGTTTTGGCACTATCTTTCTTACTAAAAGGAAAAATATAGGATTATTTGTACAGCTGTATCAAAATGTGGATTTAACTCACTGTTATAAAAGTCTTTTTATGGTCAATAGAGAAAGAGAGGAAACTCTCTAAGGGTTGGTTCAGCCCATCCTAAAGGAGTTATTTCAGACAGTTTGTGTGAATTATGTTCCCCATATGCCTCTTACACAACCTTGAGAGTAATAGGAGCTATGCTACTAAAAGCTGGATCCCTCCCTGTCCAACCTGGCCTTGAATGTTTCCAGGGATGGGGCATCTACCACCTGTCTGGGCAACCTGTTCCAGTGTTTCACCACTCTTATTGTAAAAAATTCCTTCCTTATATCTAGTCTGAATCGACCTTCTTTTAGTTAAAAACCATTACTTCTTGAAATATTGCTATGGGCCTTGCTAAAAATATTTGTCCCCATGTTTCTTATAAGCCCTCCTTAAGTACTGAAAGGCTGCAATAACATCTTCTCAGAGCCTTTTCTTTTCCAGGCTGAACCATTTCAACTCTCTCAGCCTTTCTTTGACCATTTTTGTGGCCCTCCTCTGGACCTGCTCCAACAGGCCTTCCCTTGACCTGCTGACCACGCTTCTTCTGATGCCACTGTTGGCTTTCTGGGCCATGAGAGCACATTTCCAGTTCATGTCCAGCTTTTCGTCCACCAGTATCCCAAAGTCCTTTTCCACATGTCTGTTCTCAATCCCTTCATCCCCCAGCTTGTATTGATACCAGGGGTTGCCCTGACCTAGGTGCAGGAAAGACAGCCTGAGAGAGAGAAATATCTGAGCTTTGTATTTATTTGTTTCATCATAATTACCCATCTATAAGCCTGTGTTTATGTTCACTGCATTGCTCTGTATATGAGGCAGGTTCATAGATAAACAGCACAGATGGATGCATGTACCATCTGTGGCACCACTTTAATAGCTAGGTCTCTCCATTTCTGTGCACGTAGCTGAGTATTAGGTACTCTTTCATATACAGTGTTTTAAGAAAAAAAATTTTCCTGTTAATTGCAAAATGTGTTTTACAATCAGTATATACTTGACAGGACTTCATGCCTTAATGCTAATAAGCATTTCTAAAAAAAAAAAAATAAGGAAAAACTCTGTGCAGAACCATAAATCAAAACTTGCCAAGTTCAGAAGAAAAACTAACCTTAAATGTTTTCAGTGCTCTTGGCACACAACATCCTCTGAATTTAATGTGGCTCAAAAATTTGTTGCATATAAGCTCTTTCCCTGTATTTGTCAGCTTTGGGCAGGAAACTCTTTTCTAAATATATGAAGTAATAGGTGGTGTAAAAGTTTGGAAGAGCTAAAATCTGGGAAATTTTGAGTGTATTTTCTAAAGGAAAGAGAAACTTTCTTGGTGAAGGAAAGAAAAACAAGAAGTTGCCAAGCATATTATGTTTGAGAAATAATGAAAAATTCTCTATTAACAATTTGACAGTCTTGTATGATTACTTTTAAAACATATTCAGTGACTAATTCATATTACATGGAATTTCTCAAGAGGGTAGTAATTTATTTCATTATCTGCCCATCTATGATTTTTATTAAAATTTAATCATGTTTGAGCCTCTGAAATTCCTATTAAAACCAAAGGCAATTCAGGCCAGATTCTCAGTCATGTTACATAAAATGCCAGATATTTCATGTCAATTAGACTTTTCTTAGTTTTACCCCACAATAACATGTGAATATGTTCTCAAATGTTCATCAAAGGATAAAAGAAGTCCTTTATTTGCAGGACTCAGGAACAAACAATTCAAAACACCTGTTTTCAGAAGAAATAAATCATGAAAATAATGGCTAGATCTTTTCATTAGAAGTGGTTTCAGTTGCATTGGAATGAACTGTTCCTTGAATGAATAATTTTTTTCCTTATCTTTACATTTTTCCAGAATATAAAGGAAGACTTATTTGTTTCTTGCAGGATTTTGACATGCTAAAATAATGAGGTTTTTCAGATGAAAAATAGAAAGAAATCAAGCTGTTAAATGATCTTCCCCTCCTTTCATTGCACGCCTTCAATTAGCAATAATATCTGGACAAAAAAATATTTTTTCTTCTTTCATATAGTGTGAATGGAATGGTAATACCTCTCTCTATTTTGTTGCATTTTTAATTGCTTCACGAGTATTACTTGTGTTCTCAAGTAGAATGAGGAGACAATATATGGCATAGATGTTAGAGGAATGAACTAATGATCCATTTTAAACAGCAGCCCAGCTCTAACAGAAAAAAAATTGGATGCTGTAAAGACAAATTCCCCACAGTGCAGCTCCTTTGAGAATACCAGTGTCTGATATTCCTGTCACCTGAGCCAGTTCTAGCCCTGTATTTTGCAGTGCAAGTCCAAAGATCAGTGACCACTTCAAGAAGCACTAAAATATGAAAAAAAATGCAAAATATATTTAAAAAATCATAGCCTGTTCCCTGTGGCTTTTGCTATTTTTAATAATAATTAAACTAAATCTGCTTACTGGGGTTTTTTTATATTGTAGGTATCCATTTGCAAAATAGCATAGATTAAAGAAGCTCTATTATTACATAGATAAATTTTACGCTAACTAACTTTTATTTGGGTGTGAAAGAGAAGCAGATGGCTTCAGAATCAAATACAATATGAGATTATTTATTTAGTTGAATTACAGATATATCAACTAGTCATCCCTATAGGAAAAAGTTGGCATTTGTGGGGCTGACAACCTATTATTAAGAGACAGGTAAGGCTAACAAAATTTTCCTGGGGAAATAAAAAAATTCCCTTGTTATCTATGGAAGAAAGAAAAAGAAGAATTTTGACTTGTGGACAGTAGATAGCTTAGTGACTGGGAGGGAGATCATGATGTGCCATACTTGTGTGTGTGTTGATGCTGCGGGTTTTGGTATTTAGCACAGCCATGTGATTTAGTTTCCAGCTCATCTTTGAAAGGAATTGTGTGAGTGTCCCTTAGTTTGTCCTACATAGCTAAAGAGAGAGTACATGGTACACTGGATGAAACGTCTTCCACTGCTAGATATTCATGGACAATATGGGGATTGCAATGGTTTTATGAAGATGTGTTTAGAATAAGGACAGAGGAGATGCATTGACAAGCTTTATGTGTATTGTAAATGCATGATCTAGCGAAAAATTGGTTATTAGGAATTACACAACTGCCTATTACTTCATTCCTCTAACTCTATGACAACTCACTGCACTTCTTGATGTTCATATTCACCTGAACTACTTCTCAGAGCTCTGGAAACAGTTTACTGGATATTCATCGTGTGAAACATTACCCTAAGGGATTTTGGAGAGAAAAGACTGTGATCAAGTCTTGCAAAACTATAGTGAAGCAACATCCTGATGAGCCTGCCTTTTGCTTTTTTAATTAGCTGAAGGCCACTGCATAATCATTTCCAAACAAGCCATGTGAGTCCAATTCCTTGAGAACATTGTGAGCATGAAAAAATAATTTAATTTAACACCTGTATCCTAATCCTTGTTCTTGTTCATGACTGTACATACCAGCTTGGCTCTTCCACCATCCTCAGTAGTGCCAGTTGGAGAAACTGCTGCTCAGCGGTCCCTCCCTCTGCTCTACAGCAGAGCTGGTGCCTCCCTGACAAGTTTCACTCAAATCACTTGAATTTGGTTAAACAATTAAAATTGCAAAGGTTTAATAGTCCAGCTTATTTTGAAATCAGTAATGTGAATTCATTTGAATATCTTATCTAGATGTTCTGAGAGGACAGTAACCTCTGTGCAGGCAGCCAGTGGTGAGCTGGAGGAAACCACTGCCTGAAGGTGACATATTAAGGTCTTTTAATCTCTTTTCTTTGGTCCTAGTCTGCATTCTTGAGATCACAGGTGATTCTCTGTTAATTACAAGAATCCTATGCTAAAAGTATTTTTTTATATAAACTAAATAGATCGTGAATATAGTACTTGTTATATTTATTAAAATTCATTCTTTTGTTTTAGTCAAGAACCATTCTTGGAATTGTGTTCCAAGGCAGTTTAATGTGTTAACTGTGGTGTTTGATTATTTGAACTGGTATTCAAAATTAGCATTTTCTTTTGTTTAAGAGAGATGTGAAAGCTGATTATTTCCTTTTAGCTTAACATTGAAATAAGTGCACAATGATAGCACCTTCACATAGTGAACATCTTTAAAGAAGTAGTTTGAAAAATTGACCAGCCTTCTTTTAGACATACATATTTGACCAGCCTTCTTTTAGACATACAACAAGTATTCAATACTTTTGGCTACTGTGCTTATGCTTGGCAATTGTTCTATGGACTGTGGTTTCATGTCTAAGAAGGTGGTTTCATGTCTCTAAAACCATTTAATTACCAATATTATTACAAAGCTGATAAATTATACCCTTGGCTGCCTGTGGCAGCATATAAAGATTTCTCTTTTCATGACTTGGTTCAAAGATATTATTCTGCTAAGTGAAACCTTTGTGACTGCAGGGCTGCTTGGAGCAGTCAGGACTCTAAGATGACTATCATCTCATCTGAGCAGGTGAGCGGCTCCACAGGAGGTACTACCTCCTAGTGGCTTTTGCACCATCTGAAAGGAAATAAGCCATTTGATTTATAAGTATGGGCCATTTGAAAACTATACATTTTGTTTAGTGATGGAGGAACCAGAAATTTTGAACCAAGTCATGGTATCTTCCACTGTCTTACGTGTTTCCCTACCATCTGCAGCTCTCTTTGGTAAAGGGCTGCCTCAGAAGGCAGGGCCAACGCATGAGGCATGTACAGTGAGGACAAGATACAGAACTGAGTGGCTGTTACATGCATACCAATAACGCCCAAATATCTTCAATGCATCTGGTGGCCACACATATATGTTTTTACAGTGGAGAGTTAGGATACTATATGCTCTCTAACAGAAATTCTTCAAAGTGAAGAAGTGATTGATTACATAAATGATGTTGATCTCCAGCTAAAAATGAAAAGTAATGAAGGTGAAATTAATGTTTGATACTCAATGTCTACTGGCAGCTATCTAAGTATCATTGTAGATCACTGTACAAAGTGGTGATCATATCCAGACCAAAAAAGGGTCAAGGAAATACAAAGATGTCAAAGAATTCAGTTTATTAATGTACAAGTGTCCTTCAAAAAATGGACCCCTGCCACACAGAGCTGAAGTCTACACCAGTCACTGGTCAAGTTCATTACTCAATATGTAAAAAAGTTATTCTAGTCTCTGCACTTGAATAAATAAATATATTGTATCTATCATGTCATCTGTATCCAGAAGACTTTCTGCTTAAGAAGAACACATGAAAGATAGGGGATATTGTATGAGGTTCCAATATTAAAATGTACAATATGAACTGAAGACCAAGCTTGCCATTAGCTGGTTGCCTAAATTTTCAAATTATAACTATTACATGAAACAGCAGGATGACAGACAGTTTTCTAGAGTGCTTCCCTGTTCTCCTTGCTCGTGTCCAAAAGAATCCGAGAGCTCAAGACTTCTTTAGGAGCCATCTTGAGCTTCATGTAGTTATAGCATCTTGGCTGGATATCTTAATCAGGGCATCCGGGTCGAATTATAAAAGCTGTAAGCTTTTTCCAGTCCACACCAAAAAGAATTCCAGAAAAGTTAACATGTTAACAATATGGCTTATGGAAATGTATAAGTGAAACATTTAAGCAGTTGCTGAGAGGTGGGATGATAAACTGCACATGGGAAAGCATTTTCTGCGGTCTTGTTTTCTGTCCTACAAAATCAAGATACTAAAGTAAATCTTCTTAAGGCCGAATGACAATCACCTTAACTACCAACTCAGAGACCTGAAAACTTTATAATATAACAAGACTCCACTCAGATTTAGGTCCTTGACATAACCTGTCTGTGCATGGGAGGAGAGAGGGGGACAACATTTCGCTGACCATTACCTTTCAGAAGGAAAGGTGAGATCATGTCCACATTTCAGTTTCTTTGATGGTTTGGTGTGTTGGGACAGTGACGTAGTCTAAATCTAGTAGGGGCCAGGATGGTAAAGAGGAAACAGTGAATTAATTGTGCCTCACAACCACAGTGCTTCCTGCCTCACACATTGCTCAGGGCCATGTATAAATTCAGAGTATGGCCTCGATATATTGCCAATTAGGAAGTAAGGGATCATCAGCAGGGTGATAAAATTTCAAAATTTTATATTGCAGTTTAATTCCTGAAAACCTCAAAATTCTTGAGCATTGAATTCTGGCCTGCATCTTGTTCACCGACGGATGATATAACACCAATGGACTGCAATCGCTTTGTGACCATGCCTTTGTAAGAAGCTACTAAGTCAGACCTTGTTGAGAGGAAATGACATGCAACTTACGAAACTTGTTTATACACTAAATACAAGTGCAGAAGTGATTTCAGATTTATTGTTGTTGATAATACTCAAGGAGAGGATACAGACATCAAAAAATATCTGAATTCCTGTTTAATTAAAATCAGCCATGGAGACTATGTACACATGCCATCTCTCAGTTTGCAAGGGAACCTGGACAAAATGCTCAGATTAAGCAGAAAAATTGCCAACATAATTATTAGCAGTAGCTCTAAATATAAAACTCGGGTGAAGAGATCCCACTGATGAATGAAAGTATATGGATATACAGGCAAAATTGTGGAATTCAAGTCAAGACCTATTCCTGACTCAGTTTCAAAAATATTGTCTTGCAGAGATAGACTGAAAATGCTTAATTTGCAGTACATATTCTCTGGTTTCCCTGAGTCTTTTAATAGAACACCTAATTTTTTTTCCACGTGGCAAATTTTCGCTTACCTACTTTGCCCAATCACTTCTTTGATATTATCTAGCTGTTATCTAGCAAAGACTGGCCCATATAATGGTGCAAAGGGCTTGTCTCTGTTTCTGTTCAGTTATTGATCCTAAAGTCCCAGAACCTACTTGCAGGAATTTCTCTCCCAATCCTGTTCAAGTGGAAGAAAACAGCAGCTTCTTCCATGGCTGGGTATGTCCAAGATTTTTGTAGCCCATCCTACATCTTTGGCACAGGTAGGTCAGTGAGGGAGCTTAGAAACAGTATGATAGAAGAGGAGGTGAGAAAGAAGACCTCTATGGAACCTTCTACAAATTTAGGAAGTGAAATCATACTGTGTGTATGATTAGTTCAAGCTTCCTTTGACCTAATTTGCAGTTGTTTACGCAGTCAATGCCAGTTGTTTATATGACTATGTTAAGTATCCTTCCACTTCTTTCCATAAGTCAAAACTTCCAAATGAAACTGGCATGACATTTCTGGATGGAATTTCAACCATATAAAAAGAAGAAATGGCAAAATTCCCAGCTAGAATTTTGACAAATCTGCTAAAAAGCCTGGCACTTGGGCTAGACCCCACAGGATAATACAAATTACTCTGTCAGAGGACAAACAGTTCTGTGGTGGAACAGTATTAGCCTGGATGTTGGCAAGCTTTCAGTGAAAGGCTCTGTTCTACTGCAGGGGTCTTTTGGGGAAAGTACCCACACTTGTCCCTAAGTGCGGTGATTAAGGCACTCACCAGTGATATGGGACATATGAGTCTGAAGGCTGATGAGCTGAGGGAGGAAATGAGCAGTGTTCCTGAATCCATCCTGGCTGCTTTGCTGCTGTGTAAGATGGCAAGAGTCACTGCTGGGGTCTGTGCGGTCTCCAACCCAGCCAGAGGGCAACAGCGACTTTGGGGCACAGAGGGCATCAGCCTCCCAGGGCAGATGGGAAGATCAACATCTTGCAGGGGTTATCTATGGGGCCAAGGCATGAAACAGGCACCTGACCTGCTCAGCCTTGTCAAGAATTAAGTTTTTCAGCCCAGAAGCAGAACTCTTATATCAGTAGACCTATAGGTAAGGCAAAAGTGACACGTGAGGTCATTTCTTCAGTTCAGTTCACCCCATTTAAATCAGAGATGTGTCTTTGCCAATACATCTTCACTGTGTCCACTGACAAGGTAATTTTCAAGCACTTTAAACCTCTGATTAAAGCCACACAACACAGTTCTTGTTTGCATTACATATTGCCTAAACCCAGGACCAAGTACCCATATTAGTTTGAACCCTAGAAGCTGCTGATGTCTTTCTGTCTTTGGGGTCAGCACAAGAAAGCAAGTCCTCTCTTGGATCCACATGGAAGGAAAAAGCACTCTTGCTTGCACATCTCAGAGCCTCAGCTGTGAATTTTCTCCACTCATGCTGCCAAACACATTCACAAGGCAAGACCCGGCTCTCCCTCCCAGCACTCACCAGCCACTCCATAAATGTCAGCTCGAGCACGCAGGCAACAGACTCTGGAGGGGGAAGCCAACAGCTACAAAGAAGCTGTAACATGCATATCGGCAGCCATGCAAAAGTCAGTGAGAAACAGCAGCTTCCTAAACATTAAAAAGAGCTTGCTAAAATGTTTGCCAAGTGGTTGTGCTGCATCTCGCCACTCTGACTGCTTCGCCCCAGATCCCCTGGACACAGCAAGCAGGGTGTTTACAAAACTTTTAGCTGAAAGCAAAGAGGCTAAGTGCCATATGGTAACTGCTGCTGCTAGGTGCAGACATATAAACGCAGTATTTAAAATGGCCCTGCTTTGCGTCTGAATTTCTTTGAGGAAATGCAGACACCAATACCCTATGAATCCAGTTTGGGGTGCTGTTCCAGGACCAGCAGAAATAATCTTTTACCTTGCTGCTGCCAAAATAAGAGGTCCTAATGTCCCAGCATCCTGCCTGGCTGCCTTTCTGCATCCCCGTTCCCACCTGTGATATCCCACCCCTCCTTCATGCTGTCTCAGTTGCTCTTCTCACCCCTTAGGGAACCAATGGAGTTGCTAACCCGAGCAGAAAACTGTTGTTGGTGCAGTTTGGGTTATTTTTCTGGGCTACTTTCCTGTAGCTTCAGCCCTCTGAATCAGCTCACTGAGGGCACACTTGATATCAGAAGGGCACAGGGAAACAGCAGGATTGCTGGCCAGGATGGGAGGAGCAGGAGCACCCTGTTACAGCAGCAGTAGCTATTGACAAAGCCACCCTCATCCCATCACAACCTTAGACACAAACACCTATGCCACTTTAGTCAGTGGTTCAGAAACCTGGGCTCTGACCTGGGTCATGCATGCAGTGTGACCCTACTCCAACCAGGCAGTTCAACTCCAGTTTCCTTTGGAAGGAGGCCATACATTTTCCCCAGGCCACCTCGCAAACTGCAGAGCTCAGCTGCTGTGGTGCCGGGGTTGTTTTTTCGAAGTTTCCAACATGTTTGCTCTCACTGGAAAAGTGGTTTCTTTTCCTTCTTTTCTCAAGTTCAAAAAGCAGTGGGTTATTTTTAGCTCATACTTATCCTTTTGAACTTGTATTTGGGCTCTAAGTCAACACAGGAGGATTCAGCTTCAAAAGATGGATGTCTCAGAAATGACAGTCAAGAAAGAAGGAACTGAGTGACAGTGGTTTTGCAACTTCTGCATAAAGTACAATGCATCATGTTCAGAAAAGGACATAGGAACCGAGAGCAGGATTTCTGACAAATTGGGGAACCTGGAATCTATGGCTCAAATCCTCATCACCTTCCATTTGACTATGGAGATATGTATTAAAAAGTTCTTCTGGAGACACCCCCCCCCCACAGTCCCAAGGTGCCTGTAGTTCTCTAGGGCAAATTCAGCCATTTCTTCTTTAGTTGTGAAAATGCCCATGGCTGATAGGCTGTGCAGACCAGCATATTTGATCTGGGGTGCTCTACTGAGAGCTTTACATTGTGGTGTGTGGGTGCCTGGGGCAAGTATGGGAGAACAAGGGTATGCAGCCAAAAATCCGTGATTACACAGGCCAAGTAGCAGCACAGGTGATGGTTCTATAAACATGCTGGGATGTCAGGTTCAAGACAAGATAAATGAGTCATTTGTATAATCAACTCTATCACTAAAATTATCAGGGACAAGGTAGGCTAAAGGAAAGGGTTCATCCCTGACATGCTGAGGTCCTGCATGGGTGCCACACTGAGAAAACTAAAGAGCAGTTTCTGAGGATGTCTTATCATATCCTACAAGGAATTGCAGATTGTTGTCTCTCACGAAGAGCCAGGTCCCTTTAATACCTCTGAAAAATGAAGTGATTTTTAGCCAGGTGAGCAATTATAGACCTAGATGAGTGTAAGTTTAAAATACTGGTCCAGTTTAGGAATGAAAGGGCAAAAAACAAAACTGTCCAATAATATGATTGCGAAATCAGGGCTTTTTGGGCAAGGTAAACTGTCATGTGTTAGCTTGCTTCTAAAACCAAATTTGTTTCTGTGGGAAATCAGAGGATGTTATAAACTGAGTCATGCAGTTATTGACTTTAGCAAACACGCAGCGGATATAAATACTGGTGAGCCTTGGACAGAAGGGACTGAGAGATCTTCTAGCAAGGGCTGATAGGACAGGGAAGCAAAGATGAAGATGAAGGTCCTTCCTTTCCTTGGGTTACTATACGTTGCATGTTCTTGTGCTTTCCCAGTGGTTCCAGAAAAGGAAAAAGAAGACATGCAATTTGCTAAGGTAGGGACTACAGACAGAACTTCAGAAATTATTTATTGAGAAAATAAATGATGTATTAGTGATGTAGAATGTTTTATTAACAGCTCTCTGCATTTGGAAAGAAAAATTTATATTCTAAACTGTTGCTTTTTCTTCCTCATCAGAAATACCTGGAAAATTTTTATGATTTTAAAGAAGAGAAAAATCCTCTCTTTAAATCAAAGAACCTCAACCAGATGGCTGACAAAATCCGAGAAATGCAGTCATTCTTTGGGCTAGAGGTGACTGGGGAGCTGAATCGTCAGACACTGGACACGATGAGCCAGCCCAGATGTGGAATACCAGATGTCCGTTCATACAGCACCTTCCCACACAGCCCTAGGTGGAAGAAAGAAGATGTGACATATAGGTAATATATATTAAAACATGTTTCTCTGTACACTGGTGGGAAACTTTGTGAATGTTAGGTAGAAGTAATACCAATGGGTTCTTTACTATTTATTCCTATATTTCTCCATATAAAAGATGCATTCAGGCTGGAAGGGCCACAAATGTGGGGACTATTCATATCTTTGCTTTAGGCTTTAGTGTAAGCAAATAATTTGAAAATAAACAACTCAAGACATATAACTAATAATAACCACTGATTAAAATATTTGACCTTGATACTAAATGCCCCAGCCACATGTGATCTGTTTGCTTTTAATTCCTTTCTCCTTATTTCACAGGATTTTGAACTACACTCCAGACATGCTACAAGCTGATGTAGAGGAAGCCATTGCAAAAGCCTTCCAGCTCTGGAGCAGTGTCACCCCTCTGAGATTCACCAGGCTCTACAGTGGTCAAGCAGATATAATGATCTCCTTCGCAGCTGGATGTAAGGGGACTCCTTTGCCTGGAAATGATAAGTATTTGTCAGTTTTTCTTACAGAGATGATGAAAAGTATAATTGCTTCTCCCCCCTGCCCCGTTTTGTTTTTTTTTAAGTTCACGGTGACTTCTATTCCTTTGATGGTCCAGGAGGAACTCTGGCTCATGCCTACCCACCTGGCAGTGGGATAGGAGGAGATGCTCACTTTGATGAAGATGAAAACTGGACCAAATTTACTACCTATAGTGGTAGGTAACCTTAAAGTATCACATTGCCTGTTTTTTATTAGGCAGTGTTGTCTTGAAGACACTGTGAAGTCACAGGTCCCATGGTAGTAGTCCCTATATTTACTGAAATGTATAATGTCAGTGTAGTTTAGTAAAATGACTCTACATATTTTGACCTGGGCTACAGTCATGTCAGTCTCCTGAATTTAATGCACAGACTACAGTTACAGCTCCAGTGAAGGAAATGAGGTTAACATGAAAAAATATTGGGTGATCATGACAGGGAATTTTCACCCCCAGGTAATGTCCTTACAAGTTGTAATATTGAGCTCTAGCTTATGCCCTATTTTTTTGCTTCTCCTTTAAAACGATGGAAATCTTTAACTTCTGCAAATGAAAAAAAATCTTGAGTTTGTTGGTAAATATAATTAAATATACTAGTGAAGTGTTCTGGTTTCCAGCAATGTCCAGGGATGATGTTACATGGTACTGGTCTTTGTGACGTATTTACCAGGTGAATTTCATGTTGTTTATGATTCCCAAAATCTGACCAGAAGACTAAAATGTTCTCACCCAGTTTTTAGTCATTATTAACATTAAAGAAACTTTGATTCTTTGTTGGCAGGAAAATGACTGCCACATGAGAAAAATTGTTCCCAGATTGGTTTTTCTGTGAGAAATAAATGCTTATAATTCAAAACTCATTTCTTCTCCAGGATGTCAGAGAATGTCTTACTTGGGACGTAGTGAAATTTTGCTGTTTCCTTAAGATCGGGAACAATACGTCACTCATGAGAGGATGGCATCCGTATCCCACTATTATGCAAGGAAATTTATTTTGTGTTTCTTCTTTGTGCTGGATTTTTTTTTTAGGATACAACTTATTTCTTGTTGCTGCTCATGAGTTGGGTCACTCACTAGGTCTTGGTCATTCCAATGTCTTCGGTGCTTTGATGTATCCTATATATATGGCCAAGGACACGAGGGACTACAGGCTTCCTCAGGATGATATTGATGGCATTCAGGCCCTCTATGGTAAGCAAGAAGTATCATTTTTTCATGGACAATGGGTAAGCATTTCTAATTAATTTTATGCAATACCTAAAATGTACTAATCTCTCTGTCTCAACAAGGATACTGAGGTTTAATTGCCTGATATTATTTTTGAGCAAATATCTTTGTTTCTTTGTGGCTAAGAGTCTACAAAACTAGTCTGCAAAATAGATTCTGTGGGCTGTATCCATGACAGTAATAATAATAATAGGTCCAAGAGCCTTTCTCCAAAGATATTAGAGTAACAGTCCATTCCTGTATTATTGCACTCCCTTACCTTCCACAGAAGGGTGGTCATATGTACAACTGCCCTTTGGAAATGGTATTTTCTCTACAGTAACTCCTGAGCACATACAGGTTGAGACACCAATGGCTTGCAAGGCAAAACAAGGGCAGAGACCACTTTAACAGTCAGCAGCGCAGAAAGACATGTTAAATTGCCCAGGAACTTTCCCTGGCATTAATTTACTAGCTGAGTTTTAACCTTAAGAAATCTATGCATTTAGCTCCATGTGGTACATCATGAAGCTCTGCAACATGAAACACTAATTCACCTTCCAATTCCATACTTATCTATTTCCCAAAGGACCCCCCAGGGAATATCCTGCACTTCCGACAAAAGTTTTTCCCCCACAAGAACCAACTGAAATGACACCTGCAGAAGCACCAACTGAAATGTCACCCCGGGAAGAACCAACAGAAATTACACCCTCCAAAACCCCCACAAGACCAGAGGACTGTGATCCTCGTTTGACTTTTGATGCTATCACCACTCTCCGTGGGGAAATACTGTTCTTCAAAGGCAGGTAAGTGCTTTCATTTCTAGCAACACCTTTTTGTGAGACTCACAAAGGCAAAGCACAAAGTTCAGTTCAAGGAATTTATCTTCACTTGGTTACAAAGGAAGATATTTCTTTCTGAAAGTATTAAGGCAACTTTGCAAAATTTTACCAACCCAGTGGGGCTGGGTGAGTAATGTGGTTTACTGACAGGTGAGTAAAATGTTTTAAGCCATCATCCATCACCACCCACATCTGTTAAAATTGTGCAAGGCTGAATGATCCCAGTGTCACTCCTCAGCTTGCAGCTGCTTCGTGTGCAGCAATGTACTCATCACACCATCCCACGTGTGGAACAGGGACTTGTGGAAAAGGTCACTTTTGGTGGCACTCTGACCTAGGAGTCCACACTGGACTACTGCTCAGTACTGTCTGTAGGGAGGCCCTGCTGTTACAGGTGTCCACATTTTGGGCAGGCTCTGACACTGGGCACTATAGTGGGTTGTTAGCTGGGCACATCCACCCTGGCAAGGGAGAACAGTATGTCAGGCTGTGCTACTGAACTCCTAGCGAAATGTGAACAATGAAACACTGCTGTTTTCATTTCTATCAGCTATGTTTGGCGCAAAAGTCCATATTTCTCAGGCATTGAGCATGACACCATCTCCTCGTTCTGGCCATCACTGGTAGCTGGCTTTGATGCTGCTTATGAAGTTGACAAGAAGGATCGAGTGATATTTTTTAAAGGTATTTCTCTTACATTTCCATCAGTCCTTTTTATGAATATTTATAGTCGTACTGCTAGCTTGTATATACTTCTGCATGTTAAGTAATAATAATAGAAGTAATATTAATAGTAATCATAATAGATACTCTTAATCTTTAAGTCCATTTTTATTTTCAAAATGCTGCTACTGTCATTAACTAATGCTGCTTCACAACAGCCACCTACAGTATATTGCTTTTTTTTATAGAAGATCATAGCTGAGACAAAATTGATTGCCTACATGAGGTTATTTAAATACATTTTTAAAGGTGCCAAACACACCTGGAAAATATGTTGATTTTTAACTACAGAATACATGATATATGAGTATAAAAAATGGAAAATCCAACAGCTCTGAAATATTAAAATTTATGTGTGCCATAAAAGGTCATGTTCTTAGCTGGACATCTGTGCCATTTGGTGGCATTTACTACACAGAAAGCCCTGGAGCTTTAATGAAAAGAAGCTCAGCCTCCCCAGGAATTCCTACTAACTTTTTCTGGTTTTCCTGCAGATGACCAGTACTGGGCTGTCAGTGGTTACAGGATAGACCCAGGCTTCCCCAGGCCTATTCAGAACCTGGGCTTCCCCACGAACATCAGGAAAATTGATGCAGCTGTTCATGATCAAAATACCAAGAAAACCTATTTATTTGTAGGCAACAAGTACTGGAGGTAATGCTCATTCCTCTTTTAGCTTTTAAAATGCCAAGTTACGATAGAATCTATATGGTAAGTTTGTCACCTCTTATTGTCAGCCTTCTCAGCCAGTATAAAGCTGAAACTCAGAGGCAGTTACTCTTGACTTCTCACAGAAAAATTCTGTAACACCTGAGATAAAGACAACATCCATTTACTATTACCAGTCTGTGATTAACAGACACAAGTAAATGAGCTTTATTTACTCGCTAGGAAGCAGTAATACATGAAATTATTATAAAAAGATAACCTGAGTAGAGTTTGTCATCATGTCATGTATTCATTCAGTAGCTATTCACGGCCAGAAGTGCTCTCTAAAATTTATGAATGATGAATCTATCAAGAAAGCTATGAAAGGAGATTAAAATATTTACTTTTTAAGAAACAGTTTGGCTAAGCAGTAATGTTAACCCTAATAACTAATCTGTGATATTATCTTGAAAGGGCACTATTACAGCAGAAGTTTACATTCCACTCATGGGGTCGCTTCATAGATTGGATGCTGTAGCATTAAAATATACAGTTTGAATAATTATTTAAATTTATTACTCAGTATAAGCCCCATCCAGCCTTATTATCAGTCTCAGGGAATGGAAGTGATCTAGTTAGTCTGATGTTCTGAAAACTGCCTTGCATAAGTCACTAAAGATGTGAATATTCACATGGCCAGGATTTATACAGTTCTGTGAGATCACAGATGCTCCGAGTTACTGGATTTTCAGCTGAGAGTAGGCTTATTTAGTAAAAATTTCAATTGCTTTCAACACTGAACATCACATCTTTGTTTGTTGTTTTCATGCAATTTCTTTATTTAGCTTCAATGAAAATACCCAATCAATGGAAAGGGGATATCCGAGAAAAATAGCATCTGACTTCCAAGGAATTGGCCACACAGTTGATGCTGCCCTTCAGAAAAATGGTAAATAAATTAAAATGTAATTAAAAACAAAAGATCATTAACCAAAGCCAAAAAAGTATGTTTCAAATACATATCTATACATGAAATTTTGTTCTGATTTTTTAAAATCACCCAGGAAATAGCAAGAATATATCAATATATATACAATAAGGAAGTATTAATTTGCCAATATTTTCTCCTTCCAATTCTAGGATATTTCTACTTTTTCCATGGATCAAACCAGTATGAAGTTGACATCAAGAACAAGAAACTCATCCGTATAATGAAGAGCAACAGCTGGTTTAATTGCTAGAAATATTAAGTGATGGTGCAGGACTGTATTTGTACCAGAAATGTTTTTTCATGTTCCTTAGTTATAAACAATATCATTCAGCTGTCACTGTGCATCTGAGTCTGAAATGATGGGTTTTGGTAATTCTAATTTAAAACCTTAAAAATGTAAAACAATGTACAGTTTTAATTTATTTTGTTTTCCAACTATTTATTCATCAAATTGGTTTTGACTAATAAAGTATTTTGCTTGAGTGTTCATGTGTTCTGGTTCAGCCCGCTGGACACAAGGCATCTGATGTAACCACACACAAGCTTGAACCGTGCCAGGGCCCCCACTGCCCTTTTTAGCAGGACTCAGTGTCTGTAGAGGGCAATTTAGAGAAGCAGAAGCAGGTGGGCAGTTTTGACAGGCAATAAGAAGACACTCAGGACAATGCAGGGGAGGTGGGAAAGGTGAGAGGAGATCCTACGTGGCCATGTGGGAAGGGCTGCGGAGAGACTGGTGGTTGTGGCCACACCTGCCATAAATCCACAGCATGAGGACAGAGGGGTCAGAGCAGGGATGGGGACATATGCCTGAGGGTAGATGGGAGGCAATGGGCTGAGAGGACCTGTGCTCAGTGCAGGTTTTGGAGGATAGAGTTGTTGGTATAGCAGGACATGAGCAACTGAAGAGAAGGGTAAGTGTCTGGTTTGGGGATGGAGACAGCATGCAGGCAGGGTAGGAAGTGATGGAGATATGGCCACGGGGTCCCACGGTGTCAGGGGATTACCCCTGATGAGCTGTGACCATGTGCCATGGTAATGAAGTCAGGGCTGACAGTCCAGCTGGTAACGCTGCACAAGAAACCACTGATGAGAACCAGTTCCCAGAGCAAAGAAGCCAAAGGGATATAAAAAACCCCCAGGATTTTCATGTAACACCAGAGGTGAATCCTCCAGAGGAAGAGTGGTGAGACACAGACAAAAGCACCTGTGCTTCCTCTGTCTAAATTCTTTGGGTCTCCCTCACAGGGCAGTGACTAAAACACCCCTTGGGCTGTAAGAAACCTTGACTGAAGTCTGTTCTTTCCTTGAAGGGGTTTGATCTTATCTCTCACAGCACTGCTCTGTTGGTGTGATTGTACAAGGAAGTATACTCCTCGCTATTTCTCTTTCTCTAGCAGAATTGGCAAAGGCAGCAAGAGGGGGTGGGAATGGCTGATGGTCTTCCAGTTACCACAGCTCAAACACCGTTAGGCCAAGGTGAGATTTGCTCCCAGACAACTGGGACAGATTCCTCAGACCTCTGGTCAAAACACCTACTAAAAACGGTCACACCATCCATCAGGGCCAGAGGAAGCCATGTGTCTCCCAGTGCACCCATGGAGCACTGTCCCACTGTGCTGGCAGACAAGACCAGGGACAGGCAGCTGAGATGCTGTCATGTCTGATCTTAGAAAACCTCTTCTCTGCCATGTTCTGCTCCTCATGCATGCTTTGTGCCATGCTAGATAGACAGTGAGCACGACTAGATCAAGACCTAAAACCAACCTAGGTGAGAAGTTAAGCTGTGAATCTCAGCAGTGCTTAAGAGTCAAGAAGGTACTGAACAGCTCAACATTGCCACAAGGGCAGTGGTGCAGCATGGTGAAGTCATGGACTGACAAGTGGGTGAGCTCACCTGGCAGCAGTCCAGGCAGGGCAGAGGCACAGAAAAACTGGTGTTGCCCCAACATTTCTCAATATATTTCTCAATAGCTTCAGTCTGTCCAGAAGCAACTTCAATCCAGGGACTTTAGATGCCTCCAGGTTTAGGCAGGGCACTTGTGAGTACTGATTGTACATAAATAATTGAGTTAATTCCCTTTGATTTTAAAAGTGCCTACACACCTTGATATCCTAACTAGATACCTGCCTGTAGGTGAAGGCTACCTTCAGAAATCAGGTCTTTAGGCTCTGGTTGTTGTCTGAGATTGTGGTTGAGGAGGAACCAAAAGGAACTGTTCAGCAACAGTGAAGCAGAACAATGATGGTGTTTATGATGACTCACATTGGCAGCTATATTAACTTATTTCTCTTATATAAGGCTGGTACTGGTTTTTAGTTATGACCTCAAAAAAACAGTTAAACTAAAATACTCCCTCCAGCTATTAATTAGCTTAAACTGCTAGTGTTGGAAAAATTAATTATATTTATTTGGCTGTGAAGGAGAAGGTGTCCTGTGTTTCCGTCTATCTTGGACCATAAATGGAAGACAACATGACATGAGTTTCACCCGGACAAGGAGGCTGGTGAGATCTATTAACCATGGATTTTCCATCTGTATTTCTGCTTTGTCAATGTCTGAAACTTTAGCAAAGAAAGAACATGACTTTTGGTTTGGGAAAGGCAATGACATTCCCGGGAAATGGTATACTAATACGTAATTCAGATGAGTTTGGAAACAGGAGTGCTGAAGCTGCCCATCTACACTTAGTGGGCAAGAGAGGATTTCTCGTAACCATGATTTTGTTATAACTCATAAATGACTGTTGGAATCAAATGCCTCTTAGTTACTAGCAGGGGAAATTTATCCATAAACATAATTTCAACTACTCAACCTCTATGAATATGAACTTTCCCTGGAGTCTGAGATTAGGCATGGAAAAACAGAGACATACAAAAACCCCAGTTACGTTTGAAATTTTTAACTGCACAACACTTGTCCCAGACTCAATCTCTTGCACATGAAAATTCATGCAAAAATCTCTTCATGACTTCACTGACCATTTAATAGGACCCTTATGTAGTATTAGTTGTGTGAGATTGTAACAGTACATATGAACACAAGAATATCAGGAGCACAAGAAGCAAAAAGATTCTGGGAAATGTCTGTTCTCCTGGCACTTCATTCACATGTACTGGGCACTTCTAAATGTTATGGCAAAGCAATGGGCTGCAGACCTGGACATCCGATGGTTCACTCACAAGCATTTGCTCTGCAGCTGGAACTCTGGTTTAGTGCCACTAGCAGCAGCTGTCACGTGTTGCTTTTGGCAAGGAGAATAAGTGCCTTACACAGAAGTCTTCAGAGATGCTGTGGCCAGGATCTTCTGCATTTCCTCTTCCTGGCCTGATTTTCAAGACGGTTGCTGTGGTTGCAGAGGAAATTTGTGAATATGCATCTAATGCTGTAGTCTGTGCCTGTTATTTAAGACCTTCCTGGGGAGGCTTTGCATACAAAGCAAGACTATTTACAGGGACAGACAGCATTGCTGCAAGCAAGGAGAAAATGAAGAAATAAGCTGCCAGGAGACCCTGAATACTCAGCACTGGAGAGAAAGGGTGACCTGTGTGCAAACTGACTAGGATGAGAGGGTCTCTGTCAGTGAATCAGCATCACTGTGCTGGAGACAGATGACTGTTATATAAAAGCCAGAAGCAGGTCACACTCTCAACTTCACCAGCAATATGATATTTTTCAGGCTAGGTTTGTGCAGCCAGGTCTGAGGGTTTGCAGCACAGCCAGGAAGGAGGTGCCAGAGGCACTGAGTTAAGCACCACTCATTGGCGGCACAGGCTGAAGCTGCAGTTTTGCAGCTCAGAAGCTTCCTGCGCATGGACCTGCTCTCCCAGGTTTTGGCCAGGGGTCCTACACTGCTCCCAGAGTCCTGACTGGCCAGGACAATGAGGGTGCTTAAGGCAGTGGAGTGGGACAGTCAAGCTCCTTGTAATGAAGCCCTTACCCTTCACAGAACAAATCAACCTAATTACATCCTGTTGATGCTCTTCCATTTTTCTTTTCTCTATACTACAGTAAATACATAAACTATACATTAACAATAACCTTGCCAAAGGAGCAAATTTTAACACTTCTTGTCAGTGTTACCTGTCTTTCTCTGGTACAGCTAGCAAGTTCTGGAGCTACAGGAATGAATCCAAGGCAAAAGATTAACTCCGAAAAGGGAAAGATAAGGGCCAATTTTAAGAGATCTTCTGGACATTTTTAAAGGTTGAAAGAAGAACACAGCAATTTTCACACACACTTCTTTAAGCTAAAACAAGAGATTGTAATTATGTACTGTATTACTTCTGGATGAAGTCAACTCGAAGGACAACATCAAAGATTTCTGTGGTTATGGGATTTTCTTCATGAAGCATATCCTAGATGATTGAAAAATGCTCAAGGAGGTTATCTCTTGAGGGCAATGGTGAATAGTATCAGGGAAAGTGAGAAAGAGATTGACAGAGTAGCAAAAGGATGTATTTGAGAAGGCTGCTAATCAGAAAGCTGTATAAATGTCGGTTGTTCAGCCTGGAGAAGAGAAGGCTCTAGGGAGACCTCATATCAGCCTTTCAGTACTTGAAGGGCCTACAGGAAAGCTGGAGAGGGACTTTTTATAAGAGCATGTAATGATAGAACCAGGGAAAACAGTTTCAAACTGAAAGAGGGTAGATTTAGATTGGATATTAGGAGGAAATTATTTCCTTTGAGGGTGGTGAGACACTGGAACAGGTTGCCCGGAGAAGCTGTGGCTGCCCCCTTCCTGGCAGTGTTCAAGGTCACGTTTCATGGGGCTTTGAGCAACCTGGTGTAGTGGGAGGTGTCCCTGCCCATGGCAGGGGGGTTGGAACTAGATGATCTTTAAGGTCCCTTCCAACCCAAACCATTCTATGATTCTCATTCTGTGATTCTCGACTTCTAAATTTGAAGGACTCTACCAACATGAGAGATGGCAGCACTATAAAAATCTCCAAAAGTACATGCTCTTCTAGAGACAACCACAACTAGAATTATTTTTTTTCTACTTGTAGTTGAGATTCCTTCAACTTTCTGTGAATATTTTTCGCTTTAGGTCCCATTTCTCCTGTTATTATGTGCAGCACTTTCTTGTGCTATTCCTGCACATACAAGGCAGAAGAAAGAAGAAGACATGCATCTTATCCAGGTTCTGCTAATTCCAGTAGAATGAATAACATGATTGAGTATTTCTTAAAATAGAGGGGGCTGCATTCTGTACCATGATGACAAAGGCTTCTTTGATCCTGCCTTATTCTTGTGGTTTTTTGTAGAGAACTATACATTCACTTAAGTATTGATTCTACAAATAATTATATACCCAAGTCTACATTTGATTTGTAGTTCATGTGAAATTGTGATTATTTATGTGACTTCTGGTATTATGAGATATAACTCTTAATAATATAAGGATATTATTTTTTTTCGGAATTATTACTGTGAAAAAATGTGGGAAAATGGGATACTATTTCTGAAATATTTTATTCAGTCATATATTTCAAACACCTTCTGCATTACCTAGTCTAAAGGACTCTGAGTAACCCTAAAGCACAGGGTAAGAGGAGGGTACATTACCAGAAAATAATCAACTTGTTAGACAAATGCTAATTTTGAATGTATTCTTCGTAAACTGTAAAAGACATATAGTGATAATATAATGCAGAAAACCATCATTAAAAGAAAAATATTCATACAGTCTGTAACAAACTTTTTTACCCCTGCTCTCATGGAACAGAAAGACAAGTATCAAAGCTACATGTCTGAAGAGGTACCTGGAAAATTGCTATGGCTTTAAGAGGGGAATCTCTCATTTGAAAAAGCAGTAGTCCAAAGATCCAAAATATAAAAGAAATACGGGAATTCTTTGGGCTGGAGGTGACAGAAAAACTGGATTCTGGCCCTTTGGATGTGATACAGAAACAACGCTGTGTATTCCCTGACATAGCTGGGTTCTCCACCTTTGGAGGAGAGCCAAAATGGGCCAAACAAGTGCTGACCTACAGGCAATTATAGTGCATTTCTTAATGTAAAGACAGCATGTTACATAGTGTAAGTTGGAAGAACAGAGCTGTTTTTTTGTCTTATATTTTAAAGGATATTCAACTACACACCAGACCTGCATCCAACAGATATCAATGCAGCAATCAAGAAAGCATTAAGTGTTCAGAGCAGTGTGACCTACTGAAAATCATCAAGGACAGAGGTGATGCAGACAGAATAGAATCATTAAGATTGGAAGAGACCTTCAAGATCATCCAGTTCAACCTAATGATCTCCTTTGCAGTCTGAGGTAAAACTCTACGTAACCATTATGAGTTATTGTCAAGTAGGCAGTAGCCTATATTGAGCCTATACGCAGTAGCCTATATTGAGCAGTTGACATGATATACTAATGATTTCTTCCCACAGATAGCATGTGCAAAGTTCAGTGTCAGGTTGAAAAAGCAGACAGAAAAACACAGATCCTGCTCAAGGTTCTATGGCTATAATTCTTGAGGATCTTTGGAGGAGGGTATAGAGGCAGATGAAGAGAAGAAGGGAGAAAATAAATGTAATAAATTGCATATAGTTCAATGGATCTTTAACTAGTATATGATGCCTAGTGTGTGCACGAACAACAGGAGACTCAGGGCTTGTGGGATTATGCATTAGTGGCTCCTAGCATTATGGCATAGGTAGCCCTAGTTACACTCCTAAGATTAATCATGTGCTTTGTGTGAGCTAAATAAGTTCTAGACAGAATCAAGGCTTATATTTTTGGTATTGCACTCAGGGTAGACTTACCAGCAGCCTTCCATCTTTCATAAACAGTCTTGCAGACATACATTCTTCTAGTCAGCTTCTCTGTGCCCACTCATACCCACTCCCAAAACACACCCCAACATATTCTCAAACATATACACTTATCTGAGCTATGCAGAGTGTGCAGACACCGCACGTAACCTCTATGTCCTTAAATCCTTTTCTGAAGACTACCTTTAGGGGCTTACAGTCTTCCCAGGATCTTGGTTCTGCCATCAACACTTAAATACCAGTCAGGCTCAGGCAACCACCTGGTGGCTGCTGATATAGAGTTTATGAAAATTTTACCTTATTAACAAAAAAGGAAATACATTTCAACCTAAACCACATTCGTCTCTTCCCTTGTGGTAGCAGTATGTAAATTTTTTGAGGAAACCAAGGTTTCACTCCTGATGCATCAGTTCAAATTTTCCTAAGTTTTCCCTGTGAAAAATACAGCTCTGAGCAAATCTGTGTGGAAGGGGAACTTGAAAGTTTACAAAATCAGCAGAACAGAGAGTTCTGTGTATGGATGAGATCTGTTACCTCTGTAACTCCCAGTCAGCTGTGTATGGAACTTGTTCCTCAAGTCACAACAACTTCATCCCCTTAGGTGGCCCAGGAGGATCTGTTGCTCATGCCTACACACCTGGGAAGGACTTTGGTGGAGATGCCCACTTTGATGAGGATGAAACCTGGCCTAAAAGCACAGAGGGTAGGAAATTAAGTTCTCCAAGCTCTTCCTCAAGCAGGCTGTATATGAAATCAAGGGTGCAGTGTCTGTCTCCTCTCTTCTTTAAGAACTGCTTAAAAAAGGGACAGATGTGAAGGAGGATTGAGCAGCTGGTTTCCATAGCTACAAAAAGCCCCTAAGGCCTCTGGTTTAAAATGTTAAGGCCCCAGCTGAACTTCTTCCATGATCTGAGTGGAGATTTATTTGGGAGGGAGCTCTGGGACCTGGCAGCCCCCTTTTTCCCACTCCTCCAACCTGCATGTCTCTTCCAGCACAGTTACATCACCTGCATTGATCCAGGGTCCTTCTCCCACACTGACTTCTGTAGGATCTACAGACTATCTCCCTGTACTCTACTGTAATGATTTTCCTATTTTTCTTTCTGACTAGAATTTCATCTCCAACTGAATTTCCAATAACAGTATCACTTGCTTAGGCAAGCAGTTCTGAAAGCTTCTGACCTACCTTATGTTCTTCATGTTTTCAGGACAAATGAAAAGACACACAGCTCTCCTATTATGTTTTGTTTGTTGTTTTCAGGTACCAATCTGTTTTATGTTGCTGCCCTTGAGTTTGGCCATTCATTGGGACTTTTCAATTCCAAAGACCCCAATGCTCTGATGTACCCAGTTTATAGGAGATTTGACCCTTCAATATTCCACCTTCATCAGGAAGGTGGCATTAATGGCATTCAGTACTTCTATGATAATTCACAACTATTAATCAACTAGTGCTTATAATTCCAAAGACTTTGGAATACCTTTCAGTGACATTTTTGTGTACTCAGTATACCTGAATGAGTTCTCACTTTTATTTCTTTTATTTCTTTCATAAACTGTTTCCTTTAGGATCATCTTCTAACACCCACAATGACCAAAGGGAATCTACTGAGATAAAAGACCCAACTGTGTCAGATGATCCTGCACTGCCAAACACCTGTGGCCCTGAATTAACTTTTGATGCTGTCACCACTTTCCGTGGAGAAATCATGTTCTCCAAAGACAAATTAGTCAGCTTTTTGAAAATGAAATAGCTGGGTATAATTTTCAAATTATGTTCCACTGCATGCAAAAATAACTTTATACAGCCTATCAGCCATTCTAGATAGGAAGGCGAGACAGCGAATCAGGATAAGAGGTGGGAGGCAAAACCAAATATGGTGGTTGAGAAATGAGGAGACATAGGGATAAGGTGGAAGATCACCTTTGAAACAGGTCATGCTATGAATAGGATGGGGGAAGACTGCTCCTCTGAAAACATGGTCTGTTTTCACTTTAGGTTGTAAGCAAGTCCCAAGTGATTTGTATCTGGGAGAGTTCAGCTTTGGTAAAAGGCACTACCAGACCTGGGACTTCATTGATGTCCTTGCTGAGAGAGCTAAGGGTTTACCAGTCCTGACACAATATCTGCTTGAAAAGCCCCTGCAGTGGAGATTTAGTATAATAAAAAAAAGAGAAAGGATAATTGATTCAGTGCTAAACTCAGTCAGTGTCCCTCTTCAGGGCATGACAGCCCAATGTCTTGAGGAGGAGGGGTAGAAGAGCTGATTCTCCTTCTTTTCATATGGTAAAGCTGTGCTTCCCCTGCTTCAGACCCTACCCAACATCAACATTAAAGCAAGGTTTGACCTCAGAGTTTGGAGCCCACAAAAACAGTTTTATTTTGCAGAAGATCCTCACACACACCGACCATTTCTCTACACTGGTGTTGGTAACCTCAGGGTAGGGTTTCATTCCCAAAATCTTACCCCATACCAGCCATGTGAGCCAGGTCTCTCTAGGCTCCCTTTCTGAGTAAGGAAAAATAACAACTGTTTTGACAAAACAGTTCATCTGACCTATTTTAGATGTCTGCATCAAGATGAGAGGAATCCCACCATGGAAATAACTTTCCATTGACATTACAGGGAGCTTAAAGTTACTAACTCAGGACATATGGCTGAGTTTAGTCAAATAAATCTTGCTCTTTTTGCCATGATGTGATTTCATACATTAATGTTTGTAAATATCTGATTTTATTTAAAACCTGTTCTATGTTTATGTAAGGTACTTTTGGCACAGGCACCCTGAAGTCAGAACAGCTGATTTTAATTTAGTATCTTCGTTCTGGCCACGACTGCCACCTGGTGTTGATGCTGCATATGAAATTCCTGAAAAAGATGAAACTCATTTTTAAAGGTAAAATGTTATCTTGTTATTTTCCTATGTTGGCTTTCCAAGTAGCCTTGAAGTTTGTGTCTGGCTTAATAAACACTTAAGCGCCTTCTGTAGTATTTCATGAGCTTTAATTTAGTCCAATAAGTCAGTGTATTTCAATGACTGAGATAGCAAAAATATTATCCAAGATAAAGAACATGTATCTTATTTTTTTTAATGTCAATATAGAGAAGTTTCTCTGTCAAAATAAATATCATTATTTTCCTTTTTTTCTGGGAAAGTAGCTATTGATTTTAAAAATAATAACATATGCTTCTTGCTAGCCTGTGAAAAATTAACTTCAATATGAAGGAAGACTGAAATTTCAGTTTTCATAAAATGTGTTGTGAAGAACTATTCTTGTGTCTTTTTTGGACTCTAGAACTAGTATGTAAAATGTTCTCAAATAACCATTATTTTCCCTCTGCATTTTTCCATTAAAAGATTAGCTTTCTTGAAAAGTATTTAGTCATTTTCAGAAGATAATTCTGATAATATGTTTTCATCAACTTTTCTTGACAGGGAATGAATTCTGGGTTGTGAAAGGAGACACTATACTTCCTGCATATCCCCAGAAAATCTACACCCAGAGCTTTTCAAAGAATGTTACTAAAATTGATGCTGCTTTTTATAATGGAAATGAGGGGGAAACATATTACTTCATAGTGGACAAATTTTGGGGTTAATATTTCCTGTGTTACTTTCCTGAATAGGAGCAAACATCATCACATGATCAATATCCTGTCATGATTTAGGATGCATTAGTCACACACTTTTGGTAATATCTTTCAGTGTCACAACTGGCTATAGAAAAATATTTGAAAGGGAGGCTTCCTTTTATCTTTCCTTTTAATAGATCTAAACATTTAACCGCTTATTTGTTTATTTATTTATTTTCATTTAACTGCCTTGGGAAAAAAAACATCCCACAGCTCCACAAGTCAACTCTGGAAATCAGTCAGAACCTCACTATTTGTATCAAAGGCGTTTCTGTGATGTGAGAAGGAGTATCCCACCCTATTTACCATTACTGACAGGCAGTTTCATAAAGTTGCTGATAAATACCATATACTGCAAAGAATTATCTGCTCTGCATGGTTATTATTTCCTCTTTTCAATCCAGTCCCTACTGCTCAGGTTTGTGTTACTGGACATATATTCCTAACAGCTAAAAGAGGTGCTCCTGTAACAGAAGCAGTAGGTAACCTGAACTTTTGCAGGTTCATGACACAACTTCTCTTTTTCCTGATACCAGTGTCCAAGTCATTGTACATACAGAGATCATCTGGGAATAACTAGTCAGCCACGTATCTGTAGTTTAAGCAGAAAATCAGACTTCCACATTTTAGTTCAGACTGTCACAGATTGAAGGGCTTCAGCTGAGCAGTTGGTCTGATCATTAAATCTCTTACTGAGCAAACATATCAGAAGGAAAATCCTATCAGAAGCCTTTCTATTCCAGCACTGATAGATAAACTTCACTAAGAATGTAACAGCCTGCTGTAAGTAACTTCAGTGAAATGACTTAAAATATCTTATAACTTAAGAAAAAAAAATTGGATTTTTCTTGACAAACATTTCTTACAGAGATGGAACATAAAAGCAATCTTTTTATAACCTTACAAATCTAGGTTATGTTTGAGATAAGATTATCCACCTCTCCTTTATGTACAGACTCTTAGAAAAAATATTTAGTCCATTTATGGTGATGGTTCAAATATTAGGTATTCCTAGATGTATCTTGAGCTGATGTAAACAGAAGCAATTCTTCCAGTGCAGCTAATAGAATAATAATCATTTGATACCACCACTGTCTCAACACTACCTAAATGATACTGAGAGTCTCCAATTAGTTTAGTTGTCTGTTGGTTGGTAGGAGGCAATGCAGAGAGCTGAATTAGTCATGAATTGCTTGCAGTTTTCACTGACAAAAGGCTGTATACCATTTTTCTCAGTTATGATAAAAGAAATCCACCTATGGACAGGAAGCCCATGCTGATGAGAGATGCATTTCCAGGAATTAATAGGAAGATTGGTGCTGTTTTTCAACATGAAAGTGGGTTACAGTTTTTAATAAAATCTGTATGAAATGCTCAGGGTCATAGGGCGGAGAGTGCTTCAACAGAGAGAGGCACTTCCAAATCCTGCTCATAGCCCTCAGGATGACCCACAGGACCCTGAAATAGTCACATAACATTCCCGTGCTTCACTTTACCCCCTAAAAATCTAATGGTGATATACCTTTAGTGACAGACTGAAATTCACTTCAAAGTTGGAAAGGTCAGCTCTAAGGGACAGGTTGATATATATTTGTATTCATGTTGACGAGCACCTCACACCCTGAAGAGCAGTACTTCAGGACAGTGACATCTCAACAACGTAAGGTCTATCTGCTGTAAGCAAGGCTATCACAGCCTGGCCCTCTAACATAAAATGGCACTGCTTTGAGAATAATCGGCACTAGATCACCTGCATGAGGGAGAATGTTACTTACACAGGGAGGTACTGGAACAGACTCGAGGATTCATCCACACTGCCAAACAGCACAGCTTCCCAGTTGTCTCCTTGCTCATCTCCTGATCATCAAAACCCAATCATGTTAATTGCTTCTCAGCAAATCTGTCATCAGCTTCCTCCAAAATGAGTCTTACATGTGGTGCTAGGGATCCTTAACTGCAGCCCGTAGGGCAGTGTGGACACAGCTGCCTCAGGCTGGATCTCTCCTTTTCTGAACAGAATTTGACAGCACCTTAGCAAGCTTGTACCTGCTCACACCTTGCCATGCTCTGTGCACATTCCAGGTTCTGCAATACCTACCCACAGGTGGCTAGAAATAAACCCTTCTGGAGGGTTTCCACACAGCCATTGCGTAACAGCAAATATTTTAAACTGCAGAAACACACAGGATAAATATTTTTAGGGTCACCTCATGGGATTTGTTAAGTATATTATGTGTGCATAGCTGGTTTGTTATGGAAGATGTCCCCATGCCACTGTATACCATTTTGCAGAGGCTACACTTGGGAGCAGATGCTCTTGGCAGTGTAAGTTTATCCAAAGTATTTTCTGAGCTCTTTCTGGATGTTGTTAAAGCATAGTAATATTTACACCTGCAATATCATAATTCATCTGGGGTTTTTTGCCTTAGACTTCTTTTATTTCTTCTGTGGAAGAAAGCAATTGAGTTCAATCCAGCTAAGAAGAGAGTTACATGCCTACTAAAGATAGACTTCTGGTTTCTGTGTTAAGAAAATGACATATGCAATGGTGGAAAGAATGTAGTGTTATTGCACCAGAAACATTTTCTTTTTTATAAATATATGGAACCTATAGGTATTTCAGCATCAGTCATCTAGCCTCAGCCCCTGCACAATCTGTGTTTCTGTGAAGAACAGTGTTTAACATACTGATGTGTGTATAAGTATGTAGTCAACATCAGGATTACTAACTTACCAAAGCACAATGCAGTTTTTACTTTCAATACAAAATAGTGTCTTGCTTTATTTTTGTCACTATCTTCATACCTCATGCTGTACTTCATCATACACAGACCTCTACCAGCCAGGAGCCCATTAGGAAGAGCATTTCTGTTCCTAGAGCAAGGATTGTTTTCAAGCAGTTTTCGATATTACAAAGTTAGGCAGGCAGACTAATCAAAGCTACTGCCCATAATTACAGAGAGACAGACAAGAGCTCCAGAGGGCAATCCCTCCCAGCCTGAGGCAGGTGCCCAGGGATGGAAGTTCTTTTCATTACTGACCAGAGAGGCAGCCTGTCTAAGCAGTTTCTGTCAGACACGTGCTTATAGAAGACCAAGCTGAAGTGTGATGAATCATACCCAAAGGTGTTTATTGATATTTATGTGATTAAAGGCTCACCTCCACAAACACAGGAGCAGAGCAGCACATTGGCGTGTAGGGGAGCCCCAGTCATCCCAGACCTGCCTCTGCTCCTCTCTGTGCTCCTGGGGAACCCCTGTGAGCTTGGGGATGCCCGTCACCATGTGTCAACAGGAGAGGGTCCCCATCACCTCACAGGCTGATGGGTCACTGCCAGGGGAACAACAGTCAGCATCCAGGGGAAGAGCATTTGGGGATTTTATAAATTTATTATGTCATGTTTAGAAGGGACTGTGTGAATGTACAAAATTTATTATGGGATGATTATGGGAGAGACTAAAGGCAGGGAAATTGAAGGATCAAGGTAGATTGGGGAAGAACCAGTTTGGGAAGATAGAGGGACAAGAGAATTGAAGGGGGCTGGCTATATGTAAACAGTCTGCAGGTCAGTGTGCTTCTTTGGCCATGCCCTGTACATTTGACCCTGCCTTCTCAGTAAATCCTGTCTTATGTGTGGGTGAGCTATTTCTACATGTGTTTGTACTAACTTCAAGCTGGATGCTGGAGCATGGCTGCAAGCTGCGGGGACATGTATGTAACTGGGGATACAGGAGGTACAGGGTCAGCTACTGGGAGGACTGCACATCTGGGCCCAGCTGCTGAGGGCATCCTCTCTGTATTTCCATGTCAATGTTTCACCAGTGAGCAGAAGTCCTCATCAGCCAGAGGGGAGGAATGGGAAGAGGCTACCAGTCTTCTTCATATTTTCCAAGTGCTTCATGTTTTCTGCCTGTGATGATCTCTGTGACCAGACTCATTGCTCTCTGGATCTGGGGGACATACACACAGCATGTGCCAGTTCAGCACTGCTGACAATAATCTCCCTGCTGCTGAAGTAAGGCATCACTTGGTAATGGCCCACAGGGGCATATGTATGCCCATAAGTATGCCCATGAGTATGCAGATGGACAGCTAACATGACCTAAGCTCTTAGAGAAGGTGTCTTTTCCTTTATGTAAAAAATCTCTCCAGTACGCACTGATTCCCCTTCATTAGACAACTTCCCTAAAAAAAAAAAAAAAGAAAAAGAAAAAGAAAACTAACCAGAGAAAATATAGTTCTTCTATTTGATTCCTCTTCTCCATGAATCACAGAATGATTGAGGTTGGCTGGACCTCTGGAGGTCATCTAGTCTAATCCCCCTGCTCAAGGAGGGCCACCAAGAACAGCTTGCCCAGTCTCTAGGTGGCTTTTGGAGATACTGCTTAGAGACTCAATCACCTCATTGGGCCTGCTGTGTCAGTGCTTGGTCACCCTCACAGTCAAAAAGTGTTTCCTGATGTTCAGAGGGAACCTTCTGTAATTCAGTTTGTGTCCACTGCCTCTGGTCCTGTCAGGACAAGGCAATTGTATCATCTTGATACATACAATCATATTGTATACGTGCAATAAGGTATTTCAACACACTTTATGGAACCTTTTTTTGGATGCATTTTTAAAACCCCTAGCAGCAGAACTACTCTATTGGGGCACTCCAGTGTCTGAGCAAATTTTATCTGAACTCTATCAAGGTCTGAAACGTATTATGGCACTCTCAGTCTTGCAAGACAAACACTGCTGCCACACCTTGCTGTGGCGATGGCAAACAAGGATTTGCTGACCAGGCAGAACTTGAGCCAAAATTATTAATTTTAATTACAGCACTTTCAGAAAAGGAAATGAGTAGCTCTTATTGGTGTCTGATGTTGCCAAGGTCAGGGGAGCAGGTTCAAGTCACAGAATCACAGAATCCTAGGGATTGGAAGGGACCTCGAAAGATCATCTAGTCCAACCCTCCTGCCAGAGCAGGGTCACCTAGAGTACATCACACAGGAACGCATCCAGGTGGGTTTTAAATGTCTCCAGCCAAGGAGACTCCACAACCTCTCTGGGCAGCCTGTTCCGGTGCTCTGTCACTCTCACAGTGAAAAAGTTTCTCCTTATATTCACATGGAACCTCCTATGCTCCAGTTTGCATCCATCTCCCCTTGTCCTATCATTGGTCAGCACTGAAAAAAGCTTGGCTCCATCGTCCTGACCCTCACCCTTTACATATTTGTAAACATGGATGAGGTCACCCCTCAGTCTCCTTTTCTCCAAGCTAAAGAGACCCAGCTTCCTCAGCCTTTCCTCATAAGGGAGATGTTCCACTCCCTTCATCATCTTTGTGGCTCTGCGCTGGACTCTCTCAAGCAGTTCCCTGTCCTTCTTGAACTGTGGGGCCCAGAACTGGACACAATACTCCAGATGTGGCCTCACCAAGGCAGAATAGAGGGGGAGGAGAACCTCTCTTGACCCACTAATCACCCCCTTTCTAATGCACCCCAGGATGCCAAGTCTTCTAACTTGAATGTTTCTGTTGAATGTAGTAAGAAATGTTACAGTGCTCTTTATTTGTTCTTCGTTATTCACTTCATGCTGTTCTTCTTTTCAAATTCAGATTTTCCTTCATGTTTCTGGTATGCCATTTTGAATGGTCTCACAACTGTAAGAATCAGTCCACAGTCTGCAACAGTAAAAGCCAAAAAGATGCATGAGTGATTTGGCTTACAATTTATAGATTTTTAGTTCTTTGAGGAAGTTTCTAACTGCCTCTGAATTTGGGTTGTTTTCTTCAGTTGCCTCTTCTGTTGATCCTCCTCTACATTATCTGTGCCCTCCATAGCACTGTGTTCAGTTAACTGTGGTTAACTGAACTAGACCATGTTATTTCACTGGAACAGGTTCCCCAGGACAGTGGTCACAGCACCAAGCCTGCCTGAGTTCAGGAATCATTTGGATGATGCTTTCAGGTACATGGTGTGAGTCCTCGGATGCTCTACACAGGGACAGGGGCTGGACTCACTAATCCCGACATGTCCCTTCCAACATTCTTGGATTCTATGATTCTATGATTTTACATTAGATAGTCTCTTCTGACTCTGAAGTTTCCAACATTTTTTTAAAATATTTTCTTTCAGATGGGATTATAGTTATCAGAGCAAAACTGGCTTGTTCTGGACCTTGTTCATGATTGTTTTGTTGTTGTCTACCTCCTAAATACTTATCTGATTAGTTCATCCTTGTTCTTGATAATTTCTGATTAGCTGGGACTCTTCCCTGCCTTATTTCACTAATTGTGCACACAGGTGATCATACTAATTGTTGAATATGAAGTCTTGGATCTATAGCAAAAGTAGAGCTTAACTGACTCTAGTATGATCTGTCTTAATGTAATTTAGAATCAAAGAATCATAGAATCATAGAATCACAGAACATGTCAAGTTGGAAGGGACCCTCCAGGATCATCGAGTCCAACTCCTGTCAGTGTGCAGGACACCCCAGGAGTCACACCATGTGCCTGAGAACACCATCCAAATGTTTCCTGAACTCAGGCAGGCTTGGTGCCTGACCACTGCCCTGTGGAGCCTGTGCCAGTGCTCAATCACCCTCTGGGTAAAAAACCTTTTCCTCATATCTAACCTAAACCTCCCCTGATTCAGCTTCCTGCTGTTACCCCAAGTCCTGTCACTGGTCACAGGAGTGAAGAGATCGGTACCTGTTCCTTCTCTTCCTCTCATAAGGAAGCCATAGACTGCAATGAGGTCACCTCTCAGCCTCCTCTTCTCCAGGCTGAACAATCCAAGTGACCTCAGCCACTCCTCATAGGTCATCCCTTCTAGGCACTTCACCATCCTTGTGGCTCTCCTCTGGACGTGGTCCAGTAGTTTGATGTCCTTTTTGAACTGCGGAGCCCAAAACTGCACACAGTACTCGAGGTGAGGCCGCACCAGTGCGGAGTAGAGCAGGACAATCCCCTCTCTGATGATCGCGTTGTCCTCCAGGTGTTTTTCAATGCTTCCCAGAATGATTTTTTTACATAATTTTACCAGGCACCGAAATTAGACTGGCTGGCCTGTAGTTTCCAGGGTCCTCTTTCCTTCCCTTCTTGAATATTGGGACAACATTGGCCAGTTTCCAGTCAACTGGGATCTCTCCAGATTCTCAAGATCTCCCAAAAATCATTGAGAGAGGCTTAGCGATGACATCAGCTAGCTCTTTAATGATTCTTGGGTGAATCCCATTGGGCCCCATGGACTTGTAGGGATCTAGCTACCAACACAAGGTCAGGGTCAACTAAGAGCTGATCCTTGTTGCAGTCATGGTCCTCCAGTTCCGGGCATTGAGGCCCGATTGATCTATCTTCAGTGTTGAAGACCAAGGCAAAGAATGTGTTAAATACCTCTGCTTTGGTTTAGTGTTTAGTGGTTTAGCTGGTTTAGTGTTTGATGTTGGTGTCTTTTTTTGGTTCACAATTCTGATTTATAAAATCTCTGGTACTACGACAAGTCAGCCTCATCATTTGAGTGAAAGCAGGCTTTTTAGCTGAAGGTCATTGACCCGTGTTCAATATCCCATGTGCCTCTGAGATACAGTTTGAGACCTGGACTCTGAGTTGATATATTCATTGTGATACATTCAGCCCAAGCATTTCAGTTATGTTTTTTTCAGCCTTCTAAACACACCAGATTTTTCCATGCTATAGCTAATTTCTAACCTGTTTGCATGAAAAATATTGTGAAGACAAAAGTACCTTCACAAGGAGCAGGCTTATCATGTGACCCTTTCTCCTCTAGAATTCAGAGCACAAAAATTACTTTTTCTTCAACTTTTTAACTGTCTCATTTGTTGTGATTTTCTCCATCTTGTCTTGGAGGACATTTTGCCTACTTCTGAATGTATTTATTTGTCTTTTGTTTGCCAAGGGCTCCACAGGGCATCCCTCAGACACTATGCAGGAGGTCCAACATAGAAGATCTAACACTAACTAGCCCAGGAAAGAACAGTTTGGTTTGGATGTTCTTTTTCTTACCATTTCTTACCATTATTTTCTTGGTTTCACACACCCACCCGGCCTGGAAGGGACAAATGCTCTTTGATATTGTGCTAGGCATGGTTACATATGTATTATCACAATAGGCAAGGCTGTGGTAGTCAATCAAAACGCTATTGTGTAATGATTTGGACACCTAGAACTAAAAAACCCCTGAGAGTTTACCACCTAAGTAAACAGACAAAGGTAACAGATACACCCGAGTAGGAAGAATGACAATAAAATTAATCCATTCAACTACTGTTTGCAGGAAGTTGTTCCTAATAAAAAGTTGGCTTGGGTTTCAGGAAACGTGGAGAAAAAAGCCCTTGCTTGGTGACAAAAGCAGCAGATTTGTGGGTTCAGAAGTGTGGAAGCCAACTCAGAACTGCAAAGACACATCATTCAGCTGCCATTGGTATTCCAGAGAAAATAGTTAAAAGCTACCAAGGTGCAGACATTGTTTCCAGATGATTCCCTGGCAGCCTCCGAACTACCATCTGGCTGGTCTCCAACCAGCCCCTCCATGTTTGCTCCCTGCCAGCACGACAACAGCCATTGCAGGTTCACAAGCAGTAGCTGTCTCACAGGGTGTTTTGGTATTGGTGCCATGCATCTAGCTGGGGGTCTCTGAGCCTGTAGCAATCCCAGTGTGTCCCAAATGGTCCAGAGCCCTGGCAAATATGAAGATTTATTTTGCAGATTGGTTCAAACACATTGATGCCTTCTTATGGCTGTTTCAGGGCAAGTTTTACATCTGCACAAGTTGTGTGACAACCGTCAGGTTTAGAGGTGAAGGGCTTCAATCTGGTAAGGTTGGCTCTGCAAGGCACCCCAGGGCTTCTCTGCCATCAGCAAAGTCCTGCTTGGGATGCAGCAGAGCAGGCATGATAACGGTACATATTTGTATTTCTCCTTCTCACACTAACATTTACTGTTTTCTTTTTAATATTTCCAAAGAGGCTCTTTCCCTCCAGCAAGGACAGCAACACCAAAAATATTCTGAAAGATGTCCAGCCTGTACTTGACAGCTTCCAGAGCTAGCAAACATGCAGCTACGTCAGGCCATCTACTCTGATGTTTATCTGTCCCTGCAGTTAGAAATGTGTTCCTGAATTTAGGGGTCTACACTGTAGATTCCCACATGTGTCCTGGGTATTTAAACTTCTCTTATCGTTGATAGAGATCTAGCCAATACAGTCAGTGAAGTATAGAGAGTGATTCATCTTATATTAAAGTCCATGTCACACGGTCATTTGAATCACTCTCTATAATCCATCGTCCAAAATGGGAGTTTAAACACCTAAATAACTTATGGATATCTACATGATAAAATACTTAAAGCTGATTCAACCTCATTACTCATTTACCTGTGCTTGAGTAACCCATCTGGGCCTGGTTGCCATATCACAGGAGCTATGAAGACCTACATCCCTCCAGGGCAGCTAGAGGTCAGGTGGGATTCCCTAGAGCATCTAAAATAGCACTAATCCTCAGGCAGCTGAATTCCAAAACTCATGTCTAAACTTGTCTGTTTAAGACCATTTTAGAGTGTGCGAGAATAGTCATCGCTTCCCTTTTTGGAATAAACTTTCATATATTTAACAGCATTTATCATGGCTCCTCTTGCTCTTCCTTCTATGAAACAGTGAACACAGCATCACAAAATGGTTACTTCAATCTTCCTTTTCCACAATTACAAAAATTCCTCTTGGATTTCATGGAGGCTTTCCAACCAGAGCTCATCTGTCTGCCTGGACCCAAACACGCTATTGCAGTGGAGACCTTACCGGTGCTGTCAAGAGAATAAACATTTTACATACTGTACATATGGGAACCCAGTTCATACATTTCAGTAACATGACTGATTTTTGTTAATATCCATCAAAAAATGTTGAATCATTTTAGCACTCAGTTTTCCTAGCATCACAAGCTTTTTTTAGATAGAACTTTTAGTTAGCTGATGGCAGCCCTCTTGGAGTTATGATGCTGATTATTACTAGAGAATAGAGGTCAGTTCTTTGCATTGTCTTTTATATTTTAATATTACATATTATGATATACTATGCTGTATTTTGTTAAATATTAAAACATATTTATCATATATATAGCATAGTGCTATTCATTATAATACAATGTTATGTTACTGTTATGTTTATTTTCCATGATTTCTCCAGTTTGTCAAGACCTTGTGCCATAAATAGTCTAAATTCATGATTCAAAAAACCCTGTGAAATGTAGCTTCACATTTTACCTGAAAATCATTTCCTTATTTATTAAATGCACTACAAAATTGCCCAAAACAGGAGGCTTGGGAAAATAAGGACAGTAACACTAGTTAAACACATTGCGTCACTATCTGACGATGAAACTGTTATGCCTCATTTTTACTAATCAGAGGATATTACACAGCATGAGTCAGAGTGTCACTGATTTACAAATTAGCTATATAAACACAGCTGAGAAGTGTGTTCAATAACTCAGAAGTGAAACTGAAGCAGACAACCTCAGACAAGGATGAAGACTTTTTCACTTCTGTTGCTATACGTGTCCATCTCCTCTGCTTTTCCCGTGGCTCCAGAAGCAGAAGATGAAGGAAAAACACTGCAGTTTGTAGAGGTAAACACTTTTTGGTGCATTTCTAACTGAAACATAAGGTAGTCTGAGAGATAACTCTAAATTCTTTTCACAGAATATGGTTTGAAATTAAAGATGTAATATTCTGGAGAAGTTTCAAGAGAAAGCTTTTGCTGTCAATCTAGAAAACATGTGGAAATTACATGGAACTTATTCACCCAAAATTCTTCTGAATGTTGCATAATTTCACTTTTGATGTTGTCAGTAAACTAATAACAAAACCACCAAAGCATCAGTGCTAGCAGTAAGGCTCTGTGGCTATGCAGAAATAGCCAAACTCAGCAGAAATTCACTTTTCAGGATGTGCTTTAAAACTTATGATATAACTGGTCTCAGTAACAAAAGGAAGGAAACTTGTTTGAATCAGGCTTGTATTTCAATATTTTTCTGAATGGATCTTTTATGGAATACTTTGAAAAAAAGGGACTTCTATGAGAAATACAACACTTAGACACAACACTATTTATTGGAAACAGAATTGTTGAAATTTAGTAGAAAGACCTTTGTAGCTAAGTATAAATGGCATGAGAGTCAGAGTGCTGACTGTCTAGGGGTAATCAACTGCTTCTTTGAGAGTCCTGGCTGTGTACAGTCTCGTTGCTCATCTCTATTGTCTTGAATGTGATCAGTTATAAGTTTCCTCAGAAGTTTTGCATTAGAGTAGGTGGGCAACATAAATAATGTGGAATTAATTATTAATTTTAAATATTGGATTTCAAAGCTATTTCTTCATACATTCTATCAGCAAAACAAGAAATTCTGATAAATATATGAAAACTCTAAATTATATATAACTCTTAGCACCAATTCCTGGAGAAGAGAGGCTGGTTTTGCTCCTGGTAAACACAGGACATGGTGATATGGGAATAGTTTAAGATAACTTAGAAAATTTAAGTGTGACTGAAGACAGTACTGATATGCCACAATGTTATTCTATTTTAAATTCTGTTTCAGAGTTATCTACAAAATTTCTACAATCTTCAAAGGGATGACCGGCCTCATGTAAGACGCAAAGGTGAAAATCCCCTTGCTGAAAAGCTCAAGGAAATGCAGGAATTCTTTGGACTAGAAGTGACCGGGAAACCTGATCTTGAGACTTTGAAGATGATGAAAAAATCCAGATGTGGTGTACCTGATATAGGGAAATACATGTTCACAACAGGGAATCCCAAATGGAAAAGAAACAATCTGACATACAGGTAACCTTTCCTAATCTGGTTCATACAGTTACAAGTACAGCATCCCAACTTTGGGGGGTCTGAAGTAAGCACATTATGCCATATACATACTTCCAGAGGGACTAACTGATTTCTGGAAGAAGACAGGCACTCTAGAAGACAGTATCTAAAATGAAGCCTGTCTAAGATTTGTGACTTTTGCACAAGTTACAGTTTTTCAGCTAAAATGCTCTATTCTTAACAATATATAATGTGTTGTGTTTGCCTTGAAGGATTTTGAATTACACCCCAAAGATGAGACAAGCTGATATAGATAAAGCAATCCAAAAAGCTCTCAGTGTCTGGAGCAATGTGACACCACTGACATTCCAAAAGGTTGAGGACAAAGAAGCAGATATCATGATCTCTTTTGCTTATAGAGGTAACATTCATACCTTTATGTATGTAGCCAACTGCAATCATAGAAATAATTTAGGATTCTAACTGTTTTTTTTCCCCCTCTTCATTTTAGACCACAGGGACAACTCTCCTTTCGATGGCCCCAATGGGCAGCTGGCTCATGCTTTCCAGCCTGGTGAAGGTATTGGTGGAGATGTGCATCTCGATGAGGAAGAAGCCTGGACAAAATACGGAACAGGTAGAGACTTGTAACTGGATCCATTTATACAGTTTTCCTCATACAATCTTAACTCATATGATGCTTAGATCATGAGCTGGCTTGCAGGCAAAAAGTGACCCAAAGTGGCAGAACTTGTCCTTTTAAATTGCTTTGCTCTTTTCCTTTGCTGTTTGTAGGAATCAATCCTCAGAAGAGATTTTTAGGTCATAGTAGCAACTAAGTCAGCACTTAAAAATAGGTTTTTTGTTCAGTAGAAACCCAAAACTTGGATACTGGTGGTAAGATCTGGTGGTAAACTTCTCAAGTCTTTTATCTTTCTTAGATGAACACTTCAAAGTTTGGTGCTAACCAGGGTGTTTGAGTATCACCAAAAATGTCATCTCACGGATTGTTTTGAAGGTTTTTTCCTGTTGGATCACTGAACCTCCACTCCTCATCGATATGATCCTTGACCTGAGCAGTTTATGTGATAGCAGGAGAAGCAGAGTTTGTGTTTAAGACACAAGGACACTATAGAAAGGACAAGACCGTAATTAAGGCCCAACGTTCTTTAAGTACTTATATAGCTCTTCTGTTACAGTATTTTTGAGCTGTGATGTTGATGGCATTACTTACAGCCTCTCTTGTACCTGTAGTGTATTTTGGGAAGATGAATAAGTGTTTCTCATTTATTCAACTATGCTGAATACTAAAACAGATTTTACCTTATTTTTTATCCTTCAGGCTACAATTTATTCATTGTTGTAGCCCACGAGCTTGGTCATTCGCTGGGTCTGTCTCATTCAACTGATCCTGGAGCACTGATGTATCCAGCTTACTCCTACACAGACCCAAATGAATTCCTTCTTCCACAGGATGACATTGATGGCATTCAAGCCATATATGGTAAAAGAAACTATTTTTATTTAATATTTCTTCCTGGGAGACTGGTAAATAGTAGTAAGAATATATTCAAAAGATGGTTATCCCACCAACTTGAGAAGTTTAACTGTTGCTGAACAATGGATAACAGAAGAGACAAAATTCCTGGAAGATAGCTTCAGCTGAAGTCCAGTGGAAGTTCATCCTTTTGGAAAAGATTCACATGGCTGGTTTTATCAACATTAAAAGCCTAATTTTAGTTATAGACCCTTAGTTTAAAACCATACTCCTCATTTTCTGTAAAGAAGGTTCTTGGTATCCTCAGAGACCTTCTGAACACTGTCTTTATATTTCTCTGTACTAAAAGATAAAATTTTCTTCCTATAGGACAGTCTAATGCTGCTGTGAAGCCAACAGGACCCATAACTCCACAGGCTTGTGACCCAAGTTTGACCTTTGATGCTATTACTACCCTACGTGGAGAAATATTCTTCTTCAAGGGCAGGTAACAAGAATAAGCATACACTCTCTTTAAAATATTAAGTAGTTTAAAGAAAAAAAACATAATCAATAAGGGAAAACTGTCCTGTTGGAATGTAGTACAAAGAAAAACAGTAGAAAACCACCAGGTATTTACACAAGAAAGAATTCTCAAATCATTAACTCCAAAAGCCCCAGCTGACAAGAGCAGTGAAGGAGATGAGGGCTTGTAGGTTGTTTTCCAACTGTTCTGTTGCTGTGGCCACTGCTGCAACAGACTAGTCTCTGAACTATATTCATCTAATAGCAAAGCAGGAGCCTTCATATATCACTTAGCAATGTGTCCATGGGTCCCACATTGTAAGTTTTCTGCTACTCCTCAGTGCAAGAGCAGGGACAGAACTGAAAGCACTGTTATTTATGCAGAAAGATGTCTGTTAGGGGGTTACTGAAGTCAACTCTTAGCCTGCCTGTTCTACAGAGAAATAGAAGGTCTTATATTCATCTTGCCTGATTTTTGACATGTAACTGAGGTGCTAAAGTTTAGAGTGCAGTTGCTCTAGAGTTCCTCTACATTCAGTGGAGGGAGATACACTCATATCCCCCATTATACTCCAGGACCTATAATAATTGTTTAGCACTTCTGGTAGGAGTGGAACTATTTTAATACATAAATTGTGTTTAAACCAGATATATGCTGCGCAAACATCCTACAAGGACAGAGACAGAACTCAATTTTATCTCACTGTTTTGGCCGAAGTTACCATCAGGAATTCAAGCTGCTTATGAAAACGTTGACAGGGATGAAGTTTTACTTTTTAAAGGTAATAAAATCTGAAATTCTCAACAATTTCTGACAGGTTACTCCCTGCTCCTTTGCAAACTATGCAATTACAGAAGTCCAAGTGGCTTTCTAAGGAAGATCAGTGAAACAGAGAGTCTTGCAAACCTGCAAATAGTTACACCAGAGCATCAGAGAGTTGTAGTTCTGTAAAGAATGTCCAGAGGCCACAATCCTGAAAACTTGCCTCTGTGTTAGAGTTAATGCTCTAAAAAACAAGACATGAAAATAGCTTCTTTTCTTCAGGTCTAGTTCTTCTGAGGTGAGAGCATTTTGCTTTATGCAGAAGGATTTTTGCTGAATACATTTGGCAGATATAGGTGTTTGTACACTACTGTTACCAATATGGTTATTGCTATTTTGTGATATTTTGGGAAAAAAGAATAAACCCTAAACAAATGTTGGTGGAAAAGGGTACTGTGAGAGGAAAACTTTCACTGAAAAAACAATCAGTCCTTTTCTTTAAAGGTCCCAAATATGCCTTAAATGTCTCAAATACCTTCATTATGCACATATTACACTTCATATTACCTTATATGAATATGTTAATTTCATCTAAAATTACCAAAGAGTTTTTGCTAGACCTATGCCCTTTTTGATAGTCTAATTTAATGCACATTGTCTAATTTTCAAAATATTATATGGCTCTATAATCAAATTGCATATTACAGTAATTTAATAAACTCAATATCCCAATCCAATGTCAGTGGATTAACTCATCAGCCTTCAGCCCCCCTCAAGTTGTTACCCGGGCAAGTACTTTATACTCATTAGAAAATAATCTGGGAAAAATCCTATACATACACCTTATGATTCTAATGTTTTACTCATAAAAACAAAAGACACTTCCATTGTCTTTATGATGTAGTAAGATTTAGAAGAATTTTCTAAAGTAATAAACTGGAAGGAATAATAATGTTATCTAAGGCACATTGTTTGCTACCCATCTAAAACACAAATAAATGCTGTTTATAAATAGCAAAAAAATGAAATGTGCTTATATTTTTCAGAGGATAAATATTGGGTTCTCAGGGGATATGACATTGCACCTGGCTATCCTAAACCAATCTATCATTTGGGGTTCCCGAAGACTGTTAAAAGAGTTAATGCAGCTTACAGTGATGAAACCACAGGAAAAACATACTTCTTTACAGCTGACAGATACTGGAGGTAAGATTCAATGACCATTTACCAGAAGGCATATTTTCACTTGTTCCCGAGGACTGATGTATTACTATAAAATCCAAGTGCAATGATGTTTAAACCAGGTGTATTCCAGAAATTTAAACAGGATTCTCTAAAAGTTTACAAGTTTTATTAATTTCTGAGGAAATGTCAAATTTTCTACAGGATTTTTTGTCATTCATTAGTTCTTGTAGCAAGAATGTAATTACTCACAACTAAATGAAACATCTGTCCAATAAAAGAGTGATTTTCTAGTAAATCATTCACTTTTTCTCCACTACAGTACTGCATTTCTGTGCAATGTTGTGATAGTGTCCATTTTTAATTCACATTTCAAACAAAATGAACTGCTAATAAAATGTGTTGCAATTGACTTTCTCTATGAAAACAACTATAAATATTCTCCATTTGCACAGATGTTTTTATTTATAATTCAAGTGTAGCTCATGTTTCAGAGAGTAATTTTGTTTAAGGAGTACATGGTTGACACAAATACAAGTATGTTTCAGGACAGTGCTACCATCTTCTACTCCCAAGATTTACGTTTTGCTTTTATATTGAACTGTAACATGCAGTGCCTCGAAATAGAAACCCATTTTATGTGCAAGTGATGGCCAAGGCTCTGGACAGGCTAGAAACTAATTTATATATTCCTGGGCTGCATTCCCAAGGTCCTTGAGACCCTTGTTGCAAACTTTACCAAAGGCAGGATTTTCGAATCTCAAGACAGTCATAATGTGAGAACCTGAATACATAATAATAAGAATCAAAGAGCTACTTTAGCTAATATTTATAAACTTGATAGTAAAAGTAGTTGTGTATGTGTATGAATTTGCTTTGGACTCCCAAGATATTGTCTGTTTCCTTACAAACTCTACAACATTGTTTCATATGTTAAGATATGACGAAAGCAAAAAATCCATGGATCATGGTTATCCCAGGAAAATAATCTCCGACTTTGGGAAAATTGGCCGAGTTGATGCTGCTTTCCAGAAAGACGGTGAGTAAAAATATCTTTAATCTGGGTTTAGTTGAATATTTGGACTTCTGTAGCTAAAAACATTTGTTTTCAAAAAACTGTTATTAACCTTAATGAAATGGAAATGAAAGATAGCAAGTTGCATAGACTGTTTATGTTGTGGGGTTTTTTTCCAAAATACTGAAAAGAAATCACCTATGAAATATAATTGGATTAAATTTTATTTCTAGGTTATGTCTACTTCTTCCATGGAACAACTCAGTTCCAGTTTGATCCTCGTGCCAAACAGATTGTCAGAGTGATGAAGAGCATCAGCTGGTTTAATTGTTAATTTCAATGTTTTTCCATATACAAACTGTAAATTTTTATGTGCTGAATTTTTCAGCATTTCATGACCATTAGGTCAGAATCAATGCCTGTCCAATTTCTGTGACAGGATAACATTAATAATTATTTATTGTAAAACAAATACATTTATATAATTTATCACAATTTCATCTGCTACATTACAGTTTTCTAATAAACTATGTTTGTCACATCATTGTGTCCTTGGTATATTATCTGCACTAATACTCCAGAGCCAAGCTTAGCTTCCAAACATAAAAAAATGTATTCTGGCATAAAATGTCAGAGTTTTTTGCCAAAGCCAGAGAAAGGTGCAGCCAGCTGGCTCTGAACTCCACCACCCCACACAAGTCCTGGTGAAAATCCTATGGGTAATAAGGCCAGTTGGGATTCATTAGCCTCAGTCTACACATCACACTTCCACTTTCTGTTCCTCTTTCCTCAACTTCCACTCCTAGCTTTCATAGAATCATAGAATCATTATGGTTGGAAGGGACCTCCAGGGTCATCAAGTCCAACTTTTATCCCATCATATTCCTAGCCATTAGACCATTAGACCATGGCCTCAAGTGCCTCACCAACCCGTTTTTTGAACACCCCCAGGGACGGTGACTCCACCATCTCCCTGGGCAGCCCATTCCAGTGCCTAACCCCCCTCTCAGTAAAGAACTTCTTCCTAATATCCAACCTAAACTTCCCTGATGTAACTTGACGCCATCTTTGCAAGTATAGGTAGGTGTTCTTTTCCTCATGTTTTGGGGTTTGGGAACTGGGTTTAAGCCTGGAAATGTAGATTAGAAATGACCCCAGATATCACTGAAACCAGTCCCCTGCTATCACAGGTAGTCACATCATATAATGGATAAACAAACCTATTTACTTAAGCTCTTCCACTGAAGCACAGAATCACTTGAGTTGGAAGGGACTTTAAAGGTCATCGAGTTTTACATCTGCACAACTTGTGTGACAACCGCCACGTTTAGAGGTGAAGGGCTTCAAGCTGGTAAGGTTGGCTCTGCAAGGCACACCAGGGCTTGTCTGCCATCAGCAAAGTCCTGCCCAGGACACAACAGGGCAGGTTGTCAGCCCAGGCAACAGCTCAGCTGCAGGGATGAAGAATGTCATTTGATTTTCCTGTGTGTTCAGGAACCAAGTGCTTGACATGGATAGTGGCACTCCTTCCTTCTCTTCATTGATGATGCCATGTTTAAGACTGTGCAAGTCACTGAGGTGTAACTTAAGCACTGCCCCAGTCTGTGACTTGTCACCTTGAATTGCTCCTCTACAATACAGTAATCAGAACTGATTCAGCACCTGAATTCCTGAGCCCTATCGCGGTGGCCTTTGGACTTCCGTGTGGTTTGCCCTGTGCCATTGTGCTCCTAAAGCCATCCAGCACAGCACCCTGGTTCATAAACAAAATGACTGATCCTTCTCTTGGAGCCAAATCAACAGCATTTCTATAAAGGAAATATTTAACTTCAGGTGACGTTAAGTCACAAGCCTGTGCAAACTTTAAGACATCTGACTTGGCCTTTGGCTTTTTCACCTTGGTATTAAAATGTACTTGGCTCATTAAGAGAAAATTCGAAATGAATCCTCTGACTTCATGCAAATATCTGGCAAACAGCTGAATATTGCTGCACAGTGACATGATTTATATCTTTGACACTTCAGTCTTTGTATGAAAAGTTACATTCTCCAAGAAAATAGCTTGTTTCAGGATAATATTTTGGGTTTGAAAAAAGATTTTTATTTTGTTCCTTTGTTCCTGCTACAGAGAAAGCAATTGCAAACATCATTGTGACAAATTATAATGGTAAACAATTCTTAGAATTGTGAAGTACCCCTTTTATTTTTTGTAATATTGAAATTACAGAACTACCAAGTTCTCTGTTCTACAGCAATTCTGTAGTGAGAGACTCTTATTTAGGGAAACTTTACTATGATTCACACTGAATTTATTTTTTCATTAGTTAGTCAGCAGTGTGTATGGAAGTTTCTACCTAGGGAAAGAAGAATGGAAGACATTTGTACATTTTAAAATATTATCAGATATAACTAGGGGAAAGGCGAAATATTCTGAAGAGTCAAATGCAAGCCCCAGGTAGGTGAGGGACAAAGTAAATGGAAATCGCTGAGACAGAAAATTTTTCTAGACTGGGAAACTTCTGGGGAAATTTGTGTCCTTTTATGACTCTGTGTAAGTGTCCTTTCCAATCAACACTGAAAAGAGGAAATGTGCTGGATAGACATCTGGCAGTACTTACATTCCTATGCACACTTAATGAACAAGGAGCAGTGAGTAGAGTACCTAGAAAAGGGACATTTTGAGGTCTTTTGACTCAAAATGAACCAACAGGGTGCAGTTTTGCTGAGGAAGAAGTGTGCAAATAAAGCAGGTTTATTGCTAATACAGGGAGACATGAGCCTGTACTGCCTGGGCGTACGATGGAAAAACTTTGAAACTGCTGGTGTTTTCTTAACAACAGTGTCAATTCCCTCTTCCTTAGGCACCCAGTTTGGGTTTATCAGTGACTTAGCAGATAGGTCCTAGACTTGGCAGAGTGATTCAGGGCAACCTGGGTGAGGTACTGATGCTGGTGGTCCAGGCAAGAGCTGTCTCTGAAGAACATCTGGGGGTAGGTAAGGGCAAAGTTTACCTCTTTTCATTGGTTACATGGAGATCTTAGGTAAACTTCAGGCAGGACCAATGTGTTAGGAATTGCTCAAAACCAGTACCCTCATAGCAATGAAGTTGCTGCAGCTCCATGTGCCCAGTTCCAGCCAGCAGCAAGTCTGAGTGTGTATTCCCAGTAAGCACATGCACACACATGTACAGGCACATGCACACAAGTACACACACACAAAGACATTATGAATCCTCCAGCAGCTGTGCTCAGACACTCTGTCCACCCAGCAGCTGCCCTGGGATGTGCTGGTGTTCCCTGCTGCCTCACACACAAATAGAAACACACACACACAGACAGATCTCTCCACCAACCCCAGACCCCACAGCCTCCCCAGTTGCTGGCTTGGGTCCCCGGTCCCACCAGTAGCCAACCCACAGAACTCTGGTCTCTTCAGTATCCAGTCCTGGTTTATGGCCACTCTGACACCCAGCTACCAGCCTCTTCCCCTACTCACTGACTCATCCAGCTGTATCTTTGTTAATACTCTCACACATATACATGTACCCAACTGACACCAGTCACAGCACCACAGGCTCAGGGGTCTCCAGTCCCTGGTCCCACCCCAGGGGGTGTCACTGAGCTCCTCACATACACTCCTGCACACAGGACAGAGCCCCTGGGCCTGGAAAATAGCTAGAAATGGGGTTAGGGAGAGGCCAGGACAGACTGTGTGGTCAGGTGCAGGTGCAACACAACGGTCCTGCAAGCAAAGTAAGGGACTGTGTAGACAGCGGTTGGCACTCAGTAGATATTCTCATGTATTTTGAGGGGTCTCTGTTTCATTTTGGTATATTCGTGTCTCCTTCTGTTGGGTTTTGAGTCTTTTGCCTGAAGCCAAGTGCTTGGAAAGGAGAGGGTGGCAATGTGCCACACCATGGAAAGAGCAGATGACTGAAACCTCTCCTTCCCTCATTTGAGGGGGATGTGCTGAAGGACATGCAGTAGGAAGCCAATGCAGACAGTGAAATGGGACGTGACTTTGTAAGCCAAACACTGTGGAAATTCCCAAGATATGGGGAAGCCACTGCTTCTGCTTCCTTTTCCTGTTGCTCTTTAAGGTCTTTCACCTCTTCAAATACATGAACAGTTCCCACAGCTAGTGCTGAACTCCAGGAGTCTCTAGTCCTGCCACTGACTGTGTTGGAAAGTAATTTAAAGTTTCCTGGGAAACAACCAGTTGTCCCCTCTTATTCTCTGCCTGACTCAAAATTCTCCTGATCACACTAAAATTTGGCAGTAGAGCCTTTGCAGAAATGTGCAAGGCAGCAGAACCTCCCTGTGTAAGCCATGACATGATTTCCTAGCATTCCCATCTCAGCCACCAGATACATCTGACCTTAGAGCAGCTTTCCAGAACCTGAAGGGACCTACAGGAAAGCTGGGGAGGGACTTTTTACAGGGGAATGTAGCAATATTACAAAGGGTTCAAACTAAAGGAAGGTAGATTTAGACTTGATATTAAGAAGAAATTCTTTACTGTGAGGGTGGTTAGACACTGGCAATGATCTGGACAAGGGGAAAGAGTGCACCCTCAGTTAAGTTTTCAGATGTCATCTACCTGGACCTGTGCAAAGCATCTGATACCATCCTGCACAACATTCTTGTCTCTAAATTGGAGAGGCATGGACTTGATGGAGGGACCATTTGGTGGATAAGGAATTGGCTGGATTCAAAGACTTGCGGTCAATGGCTCTATATCCAAGTGGAAATCAATGAGTGTTGTTCTTCAGGGGTCAGTATTGGCACCAGTGCTCATTAACATCTTTGTCAGTGACATGATCGTTGGATCGAGTGCACCCTCAGCGAGTTTCCTGACGACACCAGGCTGTGTGGTGTGGTGTCGTGTGGTCAACACACTGGAGGGAAGGGATGCCATCCAGAGGGACCTTGACAGTATGGAGAGGCCTATGCAAAATGCATGAAGTTCAACAAGGCCAAGTGTAAGGTCCTGCATATGGGTCGGGGCAATCCCATGCACAAATACAGGCTGGGTGGAGAATGGATTCAGAACAGCCCTGAGCAGAAGGACTCAGGGGTGTTGGTTGATGAAAAGATCAACATGACCCATCAGTGTGTGCTTGCAGCCCAAAAAGCCAACAGCACCCTGGGCTCCATCAAAAGCAGCATGACCAGGAGGTCGAGGGAGGTGATTCTCCCCCTCTACTCCACTCTCATGAGACCCCACCTGCAGTACTGTGTCGAGTTCTGGAGTCCCCAGCATAAGAAGGGCATGGAGCTGCTGGAACAAGTCCAGAGGAGGGCCACAAAGATGATCAGAAGGCTGGAGCACCTCTCCTATGAAGACAGGCTGAGAGAGTTGGAGGTGTTCAGCCTGGAGAAGAGAAGGCTCCGGGGAGACCTCATAGCAGCCTTCCAATACCTGAAGGGGGCCTACAGGAAAGGTGGAGAGGGACTTTCTATGAGGGCATGTAGTGACAGGACAAGGGGGGATGGGTTCAAACTGAAAGAGGGTAGATTTAGACTGGATATTAGAAAGAAGTTTTTTCCTATAAGAGTGGTGAGACACTGGCACAGGTTGCCCAGAGGAGTTGTGGCTGCCCCCTCCTTGGCAGAGTTCAAGGCCAGGTTGGATGGGGCTTTGAGCAACATGGTCTAGTAGAAGGTGTCCCTGTCTATGGCAGGAGGGTTGGAACTAGATGATCCCTTCCAACCCAAACCATTCTATGATTCTATGAAGCACATTTAGTGCATTTGAGGTTCTGTAGAGTATTGAAGTCACCCATGCAGGTACAAAACAGGACTTCTGGGAAAGCAGCACTTCCCAAAGCCTCACAGAGCCTGCATTGCCTCTAGACACCTATGCTTGGGTAGTTGAATTCTATCCTCACAGGCTGCAGTCTCTGCTAAAATTTTGTCAAGGGTCAAATACATTATTCGAATCATTTGCCTTCATCCCACATTTTTCACTCAAGCCGAGTAAAGATTCAGCTTTGTTGACTTTATGATAGGATTGAGCCTGCTAAAGTAGTGGCTGAACTCAGCTGCCTGAACAGGTGCCTAGTGCCATTAAGGTGCCTGAAGGTTTCCAGTTGGCCTCCAACTATTAGTCTAGAAGACACATGTCCCCTCTAGGACGTGGGTCACAGCTACCAGGCCTGTGTCGATGTCTCAGGTTCACTATACTGCCTCAAAAGCACCCAAGTTATTGTTAGACAGCCTAATTGCAACCTAAGTGTTTTCATGTGATCTCAGTGGTATTGGTCAAAACACTTGGTGAGCTCCTGAGGGCCGTACAAATCATCCTAAGTTTACTTCTTACATGTGGACAGATGAAATGCTGTCTAGATGCCATCTAACCATTTTTATTGGATTTCCGTTGACATATTGCAAGCCTAAACAGTTAACTCACATGCAGAAACCCACATCATGAACACTTAGGAAAGCTGAATCCCTGCTGGTATTGTGTTAAGATCACCATCATGCAGCAGTACTGATGAATCCTGTGATACTCTGTGTAGCATCACCTGGTACTACCTATGTGATGAGGATAGGCTTTTCTGGGTTAAAACATTGGTCACATTACTGCAGTGTGGATAAAACCAACTCTAGGATGAGAAAAGAAGTCACAAGGTAGACCAGTATCCACCAACTCTAACCGATGTCAATGATAAACATTAGGAAACCATAACCAGCAACTGCTTATACAGCTTCCTCTTTTCCCAGACCTCAAGGCCAGTTGTAGGTGTAAATATGAAACATCACTTGAGAAAAAGCATGTTCAAGCCTCTTTCCCACCAGCAGTGGGAAAGGCTGTTATGTTGTGTAGGTGGCCAAGTTGTAAAACCCTAAAAGTACTTTGAGTGACATAGGCGACCATCATCTGTCACACAAATGTCTTCTGAGCAAACACGAATGTAGCTTGAGCTGTCAGCTGAAACCAGAAATGTAGTCTTAATTAGTTGTTTAAGATTCTCTGCATTCAATAAAGAGAGAAAGAGCACCTTTAGAGGCCAGGTCATCCTATTCTAAAATAGTTGGTTGGATCACTCCAGATATATGTATTTCTTCATTTTCTATAGAAGAATGTTTAACTTATAAATGTAGAAATTTAGGTGTAACTATTCTTAACTTAGCTGTTCTTATAATCTCTGTCCTCCCACTACTACACAGCAGACAGCTGGGGGGATCTGATGGCAAATCATAGTGGGAAAAAAAGATAACCACTTCTCCCAGTTCATACCAAATCTGCTCACAATGCTGCCTTGATCTTTTACAAAATTAAATTCATATCAGTCAAACATGTTTTCCAAAATGGTGCTCTAATGCCATTGGAAAACATGCTTGGTGCAAAAGCCATTGAACAGGGGTTTGCCTTTGTGACCTACGCCATGTACATAGTCAGATGATAGCACCATGATCATTCCTTCTAGCTTTAAAACCTTTGAGACAAATTAATATATCCATTTTAAAACATAAGACAGATCTCAAAACAGACATTCTGTACTTTTGGATAAACACACAAAATTTCCAGTATTGCTTCAGCCAAGCTCCCCATCTCAGAAAATTTCTTGTCACAGTTTGTACCTCAGTTACAAAACTGAATGGGATCCAGGACTCACAGGTCTCTTAGCTTACAAAACAATGATAATAAAAACAAATTAAGGGAAGCATTGTTGGGATTGTATTTTGGTTTGTTATGGTAGTTGAAAAATTCCAGTAACAAACAAGTTTAACTAGCAAGGCTACATTGTGAAATTTGGACTAGGAAATTCATCATTAATGACTCCAGCTGGAGAAAAGTTGGCTGCAAGTGACAGCAAAAAAAACCCCCAAAAACACAGAAGCAAGGATTTCCTGAAAAAGCCACAGTTTGACATCGGGGTATTCCTTACAACTATTTTGTATATGTTGAGTACATGCTGTCAGAGCTCCTCTGAGGTGCTAAAAACCTTCAGCTCCCATTGCTGCCCATGGAAGAGGAAGATGCTTGGCCAGCACAGGGTGAAATCCCATAATTTGTCACAGCTTGTGTGAAACTTCCTTTATTTTGAATTACTTAAGACAGGAAATAATCATATCCCCTGTGGTTAATGTGGTTAAACTGAAGAAACCTTTTGTGATGAAACAGCAGACAGATAGATGATAGATAGATAGATAGATAGATAGAGATAATAAATTAGATAAGTGCAGATATAAGCTAATTCACATCCTTTAGGCTGGATTTATCAGGTAAAATCTTTTTTGTTTATGTATATCTTGTATTCCACCAGTCTAATTTAAAGGAAACACACCTTTTCAGAGTTGCAAGGAAGAGGTGGGAAGTGATTTGGGGTCTTCATCCATTTTCCAAGACACCCAGTCACAATTCATCGATCAATTTGAAAAGAAAACTTTCTGCTTACAGTCATCTTTCCCAAATTTTTATTTTTTTTTGGATGGGATTTGTATCTGGTGCATGACTCCCATTTTCCAGCTGAGAATGGTTAAGTGTCCCTGAACATTTGGTGGCCCCGTTTCACACAGATGGGTTGGGACAACTTAAAAGGTTTTGCATTTGTCTGTCATTTCATCTGGCATGAAATGGCTCAGGTTTGCTAAAATTCGGGGTAAAATAACTAAAACTGAGTGCCAGTTTTGAAATGCTAGCCAAGCAGCTTAGGAGTATTCAAATACTAACTGACATCAGATGTCTGTGAAATCGGATGGTTTTAATTAAGTTTTCCTGTGGCAGTCAGCACAGTGTTATAGGACGTGTGGAGATAATCGCAGAACTATAAACTCTGACTCAGTCTACAGCTGCCTCTACAAAGCACCCCATTCCATATGAACTGGGATGTCAGAGCAGACGCACACGGAGCAGAAAGCAAACTACTCTACTACCAGGACAGAGACGAGAGTAAGAATGAAGGATCTTTCACTTTTGCTTTTAACCTGTGCAGCTGTTTCTAATGCTCTTCCTGTCCACCCAGAGAAAGACAACAAAGTAGAAGATGCAAAGCTTGTACAGGTAACTACATTGTCCATATGGGAGATCTATTGAGTTCTCTCTTTTTTAGATATGATCTGTGTGTTCCAGCTGCACAACCGTTTGCTGTCTTTCTGAGACAATGCTATTACACAGAACTCAGTTGTCCAAAACTTACTAAGGGAGGATAAATATGTACAAACTAGGAATGTCAAGTGAATAAGCGTCAGACACAATGTTGTCTGTTTCTGTTTAGCTACAATCCTCAGGAAAATATCTGTTGTCCTCCAAAATTACAGGCATATGGTTTTGCCAGCAAAGTACACAAGCAATACCAGTCCTAAGGTATTTATTTTAAGAAACAGACCAAAATGTGACATTTGTTTGCTTTATTTATTTTGCTAGGACTATTTGAGTAAGTTCTATGTTGTTGAGTCAGATCCAAATCAAAGTGGATGGAAAATAAATGCTGAATCCACAGCTGAAAAACTTAAAAAAATGCAACAATTTTTTGGTTTGAAAGTGACTGGAAAACCAGACACTGAGACATTGGAAATGATGAAGAAACCAAGGTGTGGAGTTCCCGATGTGGGTCTCTATGGTGTTACTCTGCCAGGATGGAAAAAAAACAAGCTGACATACAGGTAGTATTTCAATAATTACTTTTTAAGTTTAAATTTTGGATTTGTGGGTTTCCATGTTTGTTGTATTTAAACATAACTTCTATAGGAATTCTTTGCAGTTGGGAATACTCAAATGTTTCTCTTTTTCCAGCTGTTAGCTATGTGTATTCCTGAGAGGAATTTCTGAGAGTCAAGCTGGGTATTTTACATTTCCTGAGTCAACCATAGTATTATGGCTGTCATATATCACTCCTGACAAATATTCTCTGAGCCAAACAAAACTATCAATTGCATCCTGTACAAGCCCTCTTGTCTTCAAAATTTGCTAAGACTGACAGTTTGATAGTCACAGAAACATGAGATTATTTTCCTCATGCTCAAGAGAACACATCCTGGCTAAGGGCCATTTTGAGTAAAACTGATACCATGTACACAGTTATTATTATGAAAAAGACATGTCAGACAGTTATCACAGTCCTCAAACTCACTTGGTCCAAGATGAATCATGGGAGCTATTGGATTACAAGTTAAATTGCTTCGCATACATCTCTGTTCCTCATCTTAACAATATAGGATTTTTTTTCTGCAATCACTAATTATTATTATTTGAACCCTCACAACTGTAGAATTGTGAACCACACACCAGATATGAGCAAAGACGATGTGGATAAAGCAATCCAGAAGGCATTTGAAGTGTGGAGCACTGTCACCCCACTGATTTTCACTCGTATTCGTGAGGGAATAGCAGATATAATGATTGCTTTCGCGACCAAAGGTAATACACTGACTGGATACTAATGGTAAGATTAATTTAAAGATTTTCCAATAGTCATGACATAAACTCAATGCTGTTTCAACATCATATTATTTAGCTCATGGACACTGCCCTCGTTATTTTGATGGCCCCCTTGGTGTCCTCGCTCATGCCTTTCCACCTGGCAATGGTTTTGGTGGTGATGTGCACTTTGATGAGGACGAAGATTGGACTACAGGCTCAACTGGTAGGTGAATTATTTCTGAAGTGTGTATGCAGATGGGTAAATTCCTTTCTGATTTTATTTAGGTGAAGGAGTAGACCGAGATGAAACACAGCATTAACCATAAGAGTAGTTTATTACAGGCCATCCTCCAACTGGGATACTTAAAATGATGCTGATGTAAAATCAGCCTGATCTATTCTAGTTCTTATTATAACATTTGTTATAATTATATCAACGGGACAACCTTTTTCAGATATGAATGCTACAGACACATGCCACTCTTACCCGGTAGGGCCCATGCCCACCAGAGTTTCACAACCTGTGGTAAAAGCTTTCTGACTTTTTCCCCTCCTGGTGTACATGCTGGTACCAAGCCTGGCACTGCCACACACTGCAGAGGAAGCACACCATGCCTTGCAGCAGCCCTCAGAGGAGATCCCCACCACCTAAAAACATTACAGTCATCAGCTGTAATGAAGAGTCTTCACTAATAGTACTAAAAGAGGTCCATCCATAGGGTCTTATATCTTTACTCTGCATTCAAGATAGGATGGGTTTATACATGAAAACATTCTCCAAGGAGTTTCAGCTGCCTGCCAGCAGCCAGGAGTCTGAACGTGCTGTACAGGCCACCCACAGGCTAAGATGCAGATTATATTGCTGACTACAGATTTGTGCCACCAGGCCAGAAGAGAGAGGAATACCAAGTGCTCAGTCATCTAGCTGGGACCAGTCTGCTGCCCTCAACACCCAGGCTGGCCATACAGCATTTACTGCTTCTGACAGATCCTTCAGTACACAGGCACATTACCCTGTTGTACTTCAGACCCTTTTCTCCTCTCATTTGTGGGATGGAAAACTGCAGAGGATAACTGCAATAGGAGAATCAAGGTCACACTGCAGGAAAAGCAGAGAGCTAACAACCAGGAAGGTGCTGTAAAAGCACTGCAAGAGGTGAACGTGGAGATTGGAGATTTACTGTGGATGTGGAGATGTGGATTTACTGTGGGGGAAAAAAAAGGAAGTATGAGGGGTGGACGTGTTATGCTGATAAAATGTTATGTTTCCCCACACTGGGACTGAATGGGTCAACCCCAGTTTTGCTGCTGTTCCTCAACATCATGGCTCAAGCAACCAGGCATTGAAGAACTCATTGGAGAGCTCTGAGGGCTTGTAAGAGGGAAGGACTCAAAATACATGTGGAAAATTTGAGGCTTTATTTGTTTTTTTGAGAAATGGAAATCTTGGCTTCATCCAGCCTTGCCTAGGCAATCAGTAACTGCAGATTTGCTCTGCCACAGACTTGTTATCTTCACTAAGTCTGTTCATATTGCTGGCTCTTGGTCTGCAGGCCAGATGATCATTCTTCCCTAGTTCAGAAAGGCGTTACCTGGCGGGATGCGTGTTCAAGGAAATCCCTTTTTTATCTATTTACTGCATTAAAATATTTCACTGGGAATAAGCCTGCATAATAATAAGCATAATACTTTAAACTTGTATTTTACTTGACAAAGCTATAAAGAACTCTTACACTCAAAAGTCCTAATGACAAAAAGTTAAATCATTCTGCTAACATTATGTTTTTCCTTGTCTCTTCACGGGCTCACCTTTTTTCCTCAGGTTTGTAGGAGGAAGGGTGTCACACAGAGTAATACTTTGATACCTCAAGTGAACATGGAGTACATTGTCTTATCCTTGACCTGGAGAGCTGTTACTTTGATCTGACTCACTACCTAATTTGTTCTAGCTCAGCCAGGAAACCCTGCCAGGACATTCCTCAGAGCTGCACCCACACTCACCCCCAGACATCTACTCATGCCACACACATGTTTTCAGTAGCTAGCAGAAAAAAACCAGCAGGATAAAGAGCCAAAAGTCACTCCCTTCTAGTAGGGGAAGAACACAACCTTTGTCTATACAAAATATATGTTTACTGTATGTTTAAATGCATACCCTAACGAAATTCAATATATTGTATGAAAATCAACACTAAGCAATAGCCCTGCTGTTTTTGCAGTGTATCAGACATTTGCAGACAAAATTAGATTGACTCTCTATCCATTTTTTTAAGGATTCAATTTGTTCCTCGTTGCTGCTCATGAGCTTGGCCATGCCCTGGGTCTCTCTCATTCTAATGACCAGAGGGCCTTGATGTTCCCCAATTACGCCTACGTCAGTCCCAGTGAATTTCCTCTCTCTCCAGATGATATAAGTGGCATTCAGTCTATTTATGGTGAGTAAAATCCATGGCTTAAAAAAAAAAAGTAAGCAAGAGAGAAATAATCTCTTTCATAAAGTTTCTCCATAAAAATCATTGTATTCTCCTAATATCAAAAATGTGTTTATATATGAAAATCTTAATATTTCCACAAATTTCTTGTATCCTTTCTAAAACATCTGCCTTAGGATCTCTACCAAATACCCCAGATAAAAGGCCAACCACCCCTACCTCACCTAAAACCTGTGGTTCCCAGATGTCGTTTGATGCTATAACTACACTCCGTCGAGAAATCATTTTTCTAAAGGGCAGGTAAATATTGATATGACATTTGTCTCTGTGAGGTTTATTTTTTCATGATTTCTATGAAGACTGAATACTTTGGTAATTGGCATGATTATGATTATGGGATTTATGAGACAAATTGATAGATTTCAATTCATGTAAACAAAACCACTAGCAAATATGTTATATTCATATTTTTCAGGATTTCCCTGAAAAAAAACATGCTTTCTTTTTTTCCAGAAAACATTTTAGTCCCAATAAAGCTTTATTCACTAATCTATAGATTGTCATACCAATTAGTGACATGAGTAAATGCTGCAACCATTTCCTAAGAAATTAGTGTTTTCTACCATATAGTTGGACCAATCTCTCCTCCAGTCATCTATGCCAGCCCAAAGTCATCTGGGTATACAGAGAATAACTTACAGTCAGAGCCAGATTCATCTGGGACCCTATAACTCATATAGTACATGAACAACCACATTTTTTCAGCTACTTGTAATTGATACCATTAATCACTCAGTACCAATGAGAAGGGTGATTCCAGAAAGAACCCAGAATGGAAAAAAGCCCTCAGTTCCCACTGAGGGGAGTGCTTTCCTTTCTGACACATGAACCCAGGTAACTTCACTGACAAGAAAGAGCTTGTAAGTCACCATGTTGTTCATGTTCTTGTGAATATATAGAAATCTGTGTGATTGATTATTTACTACAAAAGCTGTTTCATATTTAAATTAGGCACTTATGGCGAGTCTATCCCGATAACTCAGAAGTTGAACTTGAATTAATTTCTGCCTTCTGGCCAATGCTGCCATCTGGTATTCAAGCTGCATATGAGAACATGAAAGATCAGATCCTATTTTTCAAAGGTGAAGTATGAGATTTTCTTTAAATTGTTCTTACCTTTAATTTTGTGGGAAGATGGGAGGAAGGAAGGGTTCTTTCCCCATATGGGCATAAAATTCACTTTTCAAATAAGTAAATAAAAACATAAGTAATTTCATCTAGTTCTCCTACAATCTACACTAAGGGAGTGCAACTTTTCTTTTAGTATCTCAAAATCACTGGTGAAACTAAATTTATTTATTTTTAACAGGCAATAAATTTTGGGTTATCAGTGGATATCAGGTGTTGCGTGGTTATCCAAAGAATATCAACACACTCGGCTTCCCTAAGGGTGTCAAGAAAATTGATGCAGCTGTTTGTAATAAAAATACAGGGAAGACAGACTTCTTCATAGGTGACAACTACTGGAGGTAAGAAAAATTGACATGTTTTCTCATGATTGACGCCAGTATCATCTGAATACAATTAAAATTGTCCATGTGATAGAAGTATCAAGTAACAAGCAATAGAGCAAGAGGAAATGGCCTCAAGTTGTGCCGGGGGAGGTTTAGATTGGATATTAGGAAAAATTTCTTTGTGGAAAGAGTTTACAGGCAGTGGAACAGGCTGCCCAGGGCAGTGGTTGAGTCACCATCCCTGAAGGTATTTAAAAAGTGTGTAGATGTGGTGATTAGGGACATGGTTTAGTGTGGACTTGGCAGCGTGCTGAGTTAATAGTTGGACTTGATGATCTTAAAGGTCTTATCCAACCAAAAGAATTATATGATTCTAAAGAGAAAGTAGACCCCTAGGTAACCTTTAGGTTCAGCCAGACAGCTGAACATGAGCTAGCAGTGTGCCCAGGCCAAGAAGGCCAACAGCATCATGGCTTATATCAGAAATAGTGTGGCCAGCAGGACTAAGGAAGTGATCGTCCCCCTGTACTCAGCACTGGTGAGGTTGCAACTCAAATATTGTGTTCAGTTTTGGGCTTCTCACTACAAAAAAGACATTGAGGTGCTGGAGCGGGTCCAGAGAAGGGTAATTGAGCTGGTGAAGGGCCTGGAGCATAGGCCTTATGAGGAGTGGTTGAGGGACCTGGGATCATTTAGTCTGGAGGAGACTTGGGGGAGACTTTATCGCTCTCTACAGTAACTACCTGAAAGGAGGTTGGAGTGAGGGGGTGGCTGGCTTCTTCTCCTAAGTGATAAGCAATAGGACAGGAGGGAATGGTCTCAAGTTGCACCAGAGGAAGTTCAGGCTGGATATTAGGAAATATTTTTTTACAGAAAAGGTGGTCAGGCATTGGAACAGGCTGCCCAGGGAAGTGGTAGAATCATGGTCCCTGGAGGTATTAAAAAAATGTTTGGATGTTGCCCTTGGGGACATGGTTTAGTGGTGGACTTGGTAGTCCTGGGTTGATGGTTAGACTTGATGATTTAAAGGTCTTTTTCAACCAGAGTGATTCTATGATTCTATATGCAAGTAGGTAACTATAATAATCCTACTTTTAAAAGAAAGGGAGAAGAACATAGCTTTGACTGTTGAGAGCTTAGATGTGTCCTTAAACAGCCATTCAAGATATGGATCCATTTTGATGCATTATGCCCGGAAGATGAAAAAATTCCAGCATGTAGAGATTTTTTACAAATCCAATAGACAAAAGTATCTTTAGAATACAAATATCTGAAAGCTAACCTACTTCAGCAAAAGGCTGGATAGAATGGCTTGTGCAGGATTTCTCTGATTTCTGAAAAATCCTGGATTATTTTATCTGTTTTAGAGAGATAGAAGTGATAGTTCATTTTCCTTTCTATGGCTGCTTAGCATTGGATCTGCAACACACTTCCTTTAAATCCTGTTCTGAAGATGGCATGAATGATTCCTGATACCCAAATACCAGTCAAACAGAAGCAAAAATTCAGCTTTGGGAAGCTGATGATAGGTTCCTCCTGGTTGCAAGGACAATGGCTTCAAAGGCATTCTGCAGGCAACCAGGAGCATGTGTGGGTCAAAAAGACTTTATTGTGACTAATTGTGGGGTTCCTCAGTGGCGTAGAGTGTCAGCTGGATTTTCAGCTGCATGTCATTTCCTGTCCTTTGTTTTTGTTAGTTTTGGAAAAAGTATTTGCAATATCTTGCATTGTTATTTTACTGCCTTGGTCACAAGACAAAGGCATGTAAGAAAACCACAGCACAGATTTCTTATCTAGTAACTAATTCTCTCAGTCTCATGCGCCTGTGAAAAGTATTTCTTGTATCCAAGAAGTGAAACAAAGGCTTGTTTGTTTGCTTCCTTTTTTTCCTGATATGGTTCCTCAAATCTTCACAAACCTTTTAGGTCCTTCTTTTCGCCTCCAAATTCAGCCCCATCTTATAACAACTGGCCTGGCTCAATTAAGAACAACTTGATTGTATTAGAAATAAGTCAGGTTCCTTTCCCCCATCTAAATCTGTCAGTTGGTAGAGGACTATGTACAATATTATGTCAAAGTCTAAGGAGTTTAAAATTCATGCAATAAATACGTGCAGTCATTATAGTGGAAATTAACCTAGACAGTTTCCATTCCCTGTCTGTCACACCCCTGATGTAAAAAATGTGGGTCTTCCTTTCAATTTGTCTCACTCCAGATGCTTCTTTGGAACTGTGCTTGACTTTGTCAGCAAACAAGTAGCCACCTCATGAAAAACACAATGGCCAGTGTCCTGCAGACATTTGTGCAAGTGGTTAACTTTACTTTCTGTAACTCCAGTGAAACCAGTCAAACTGCAGATGGTGGACACCTTTCAGCAGCTACTTAACTCTGCAGAATTGATGTCTAAACTCTGTAAAATTACATGTCCCCCTTCATACAATTTAGGTTTGATGAAAACAGCCAGTCCATGGAGAGGGGTTATCCTAGACAGACATTCGATGACTTTCCAGGAATTAGACGGAAGGTTGATGCTGTTTTCCAACAGAAAGGTAAAACAAATGAGCTTTTAGGTAAAATCCATTTTCTTATAAAGAACTTAAGTTCTGGAGTTATGATTACTGTCATCATTGCTGTATCCTGCAAAAGACAGAACTGAAGAGATGCTCTCATGTGTGTAAATAGACAGTGTTCCCCACTTTGTCACGATGAAGCTATTTCCAATATCCATAACATAATGCTTTACTTTTTTATTTCCAGGATTCTTCTACTTCTTCCATGGATCGAAGCAGTTGGAGTTTGACCCTACTGTTAAAAAAGTGATCCGTGAAATAAAGAGTAACAGCTGGTTTAACTGTTAATAATATTAAAATTTCTTACACACAACAAATGAGGATAAAAGTCATTCTCCAATTCTCAAAGGTTGTTCATATATACATTACTATACAGAAGAGGCAACAGGACTAGTTTTCACATGTCTACTATTTTAACAAATCAGCATGTCAGCTCTAATTATATCTCCAAAGGCTAGAACAAAACTGCATTTTTTCCCCTGATTACGTGCAAAATATCCAACAGAATTTATTATTTTATACTCCAGGTGGATTTTCAAGTATTTTGGCAATAAATATTTTCAGGTTTGATGTCAACTATTTTCTGCTTCATCTGTTGAAAGTGTTCTGTATTTCTGAGGTGTGAAAGACTTCACATTAATATGCTAATATCCTTCCAATATACGATGGTTTTATTTTACTTCTTTTCTCTCCAAACATCTTCAAGAGTCAGGCTTTTCACTAATCACTGATTTTTCTGTCTTCTCTCCTGCTTTTCTTTGACTGTTGGAACCTTGTCCCTTTCACATCATGTCATTATTTTGCCACCAAAACCACTCACCTGCCCCAGTGTCTGAACACATTATCTCACCCTGATCTGTTCTTCCAGCATAATCATTAATGTTTTGTCAGTGGCCAGTTTTTATTAATCTGGGAATGACATCCTTTCATAAATCAGCCCTGTCCTATTCAAGAAATAGATTTACTTACCACATTGTGGAGCACAAACTTTGCTCCACTACCACAAAGAATGTGTTTCAAGTGTGCATTTATCTGAGATTTGTTACATGCTGCCATGGCACATGGAAAAATTCCTCACAAAATCAGGCAAAATCTATAAAGTCACAGCCACCTCCTCTCCAAGTATTTCCTCTACATTTAATTCTGTAAACAGGCCCAGAACAGCTGCCAAATGGCTGGTCACACTGCATGCACGGCTGGGTATATCTGAGAACATGGTCTCATGCATTGGCTTGTCCTGCTCCCTAGTTCTCACATATCTGGCCATTTTACACACCTGTTGCATGTTTGCATAAAAGGTCCCTTTTTGCTATGTGCTTTTACAGTACCAGATACAACAACGCAATGATCCCAACCTAAACCTTATCTACCTATCTTGGTATAAACAGTGAGAGTACCGTTATACTGCTGCTATTGCTATGAGAACTCCCCTGGCTTGGTTCTCTTCAGGAAATCAAAATACAGGCTCATATATGCTGTTTCACCAATCTACAAAACTAATGGTGGTGAGCACCATCACACCTAACAAAATTTAAATTTAAAGTGGGGTGAAATGGTGAACATTTGGGTGAGATTCACCTGACTTAACTTCAGCTGCCTGTCTACGTATATACCCGATCTGCATAAGTTAGGGAAGATCCTGAAAAAAAGAGAGAGAAGTTGTCCACAGCGTTACTTATCTCATCCAAAGACTGTAATGGGGCAAACCAGTACCTCCAGCCCCCACAGAAAACATCTTTTTGCAGAGGAAGGCTACCCAACTAGCTTAGAGTAGCTAACTTTCAGACAGCTAAAGTTTGGTGAAATTTACAGTGTCTTTGCTAGGTATGTTTCAGTTTTTATGTGATTCAAAGTAGAAGGACATCCTATTTTTGCCCTCTCTGATGTTCACTTTTTGGCAAGATGTGTCAAAAATAAAAAGCTTTTAATATCAGCACAAGCCAGTGAGAAATTTGTCTGAAGGCACCTGCTTGGACTGACACTGCCTGCCCATGAAGTGACCATGGTATCCTGCAAGACAAGAGCAGAACATGCTGGAGGCAGGTGGGATGGAGATGGTTCCTTACCTGTTTCTGTATTTCCTGCCTTCTTAAGCTCTTCTCCAACATTCAATTGAGTTGATGGCTGTGTAGAAAGCACAGTTTAACAGCACAATCACAGAAGCTGCTAAGTTACACCCAAGAGTTTATATTCAGAGGCAAATTACTCTTTGACACACACTCTGCTCAGTGTGTAATACAATTGTAATTTTAACTGCAACAAAAGTTTGACCACTGAGTCACGCAGGAGACTATTCAGTTATTTGTAATATATGGTTAAGTTCCTCTATCTTCAAATACATAAACAAATGCCATAATTACTCTGTGCTGACTTCTTTTCTCAGGTGAGACATTGTTTCACAAGTTATACAAATCCCTTACCTTATTTAACGTTAATCTTTATCAGGGAAATGCTGTTAATGAAGTGTTGTGACTGACAGCTTTGGCATTCTGTTAAACCAGCGTGGGGTGCGTGCTCACAGGTCACCTGAAAAACCATAGCAATGAGCACTGCTTTTCCTTTGTTTGTGAAGTAGGTCTGAAAAGTCACTCACAACTCAAGAAGACTTGAATTCTGATTAGTGATAACAGCTTGGCCACTCAGTTTTCCCTCTTCACTTGTCATTTCTTTAGAGGAATATGAACCAGAATAGGAGTGTCACAGCAGAAATCCAGTAAGCGATGAGAGCTTAGTGGTGGTCCTTTCCCTCCAGCTCTGCCAGGAGCCTGGCTGGCATGGGATTATGTCTTGCACCTTATCACTGCCCTAGAGAGCTCCCAACACCACGACCCTCCCTTCTAGCACTGTCTATGCCACTTAGAGCTCCTCATAATACGTGCCCCCATGCTGCATTTAGATTACCAGCTGAGTAATGCTGTGCAATTTACTTGTGGGCTGACCAGCCTCTGGCCGCAGCCCAGCCAAGGGATGAATTACCCACCCTCCCATTAATAGGGTTTTTTCTCCTCTAGCCAGCTGCTATTTTCCACAAAACCTGTATAACTACAGTGTCTCAGTTTGGCTTAGCTGAAGTTGGCCAGTACCTTCAGTCACTGTGGGACCAGATGGACACACAAAGAGCTACATAGAAAACAGGATCTCACGTGGTCAAGCTAAATTAATTTTCTCGGTGCTTTTACCAAACATGCTTTTTGCTTTCCACTGCATATTTCCACTTGGTTTTGTAATGTCATATTTCTCCTACCAGAGGGGCAGACAAGGCAAGGCAGAAAAGACATATGAAAATAAGGAGAAAGCTAATCCACACTTGTATTTCCAGTTGTTTCATAACACAAAGAAAAAATAGTAATTTGTTTCTCGGCCAATTAATGTTCTTTTAACAGCTGTTTTCCAGTGGATCATAAGATCATGATGATGAGACTGGATTAGGAAATGAGGAAATTGTACATCCTAATGTAATGTGTTTCTGAGACACAAAAGCACAGCATGCCTGGTAGATTGTCCTGAAAAGTCCTGCTCGCTTCTCTGCCTGCAGGAACCTGGTCTCCCATCACTGCACAGGAGTGCTTTAGCAAGAGATGTCTATAATCAAACACCTGTTAGAGCAGAGTTTAAAACCCACCTCTTCTCCTTACCCTTTTGGGTGAGCAACCGATCCCCTGTGCTCTTGGTGATACTCCGAAAGCCTTGAGAAAACTGATACCAAATCTTTCTAAGGGTTTGGTACTTTAAAAGAAGAAAAAAGACAAGCATAGGAGCTTACATATAGAGAAAGAACTTGTCATTACCTGGATGTACATAACTGCTCTTCCCTGCACTCACTCATGACTTCATGCCTCTTGCTGCTAAGTGTCCAAATCCTGATAACAGAAAAGGAAGCTGCAAGGCCGGTACTTAAGTGCTGATAGCTGACATGCTCTCTGAACAGTTCATGAAATCTGAACCTTTTTGAACACTGAAACTTTAGACATGTCAGAAACATACCCAAGACAGACCAGTTTACCACTACAGACACCAAGACTGGATGCCAGCAAGAATTGTAAATGAGCTGCACAATGTGCCAGGCTAAAACAGGGGAGTGCACTTCTGTGTGGGCTACAAACACAGGCAGGGAGAGCACTCTCAATGACAGCCAGCTCAGTGACATTACTGAGATTATGTTGTACATGTACTTGGAAGACAAGACAAAGTGCCCTCAGGGAGCAGAGGTGCACAGCTGCCACCCAGGGATCACAGCTGCACCCAGAGGTCACAGCTGCACCCATGGGACACATCTGCCACCCAGGGATCACAGCTGCACCCAGAGGTTACATCTGCCACCCAGTGATCTCAGCTGCACCCAGGGGTCACAGCTGTCACCAAGCAGTCACAACTGCACCCAGCGGTTACATCTATCACCCAGGGATCAAAGATGCACCCAGGGGACACATCTGCCACCCATGGGACACAGCTGGATCCAGCAGTCACAGCTGCCACCCAGCGGTCACAACAGCACACAGCAGTTACATCTGTCACCCAGGGATCACAGCTGCACCCACGGGTCACATCTGCCACCCAGGGATCACAGCTGCACCCAGAGGTTACATCTGCCACCCAGCGATCTCAGCTGCACCCAGGGGTCACAGCTGTCACCAAGCAGTCACAACTGCACCCAGCGGTTACATCTATCACCCAGGGATCAAAGATGCACCCAGGGGACACATCTGCCACCCATGGGACACAGCTGGATCCAGCAGTCACAGCTGCCACCCAGCGGNACACACCAGCACACAGCAGTTACATCTGCCACCCAGGGATCACAGCTGCACCCAGGGGTCACATCTGCCACCCAATGGTCACAGCTGCACCCAGGGGTCACTGCTGTCATCAAGCAACCACAACTGCACCCAGAAGTTACATCTGCCACCCAGGGGCCACATCTGCCACCCAGGGGTCACAGTTGCATCCAGGAGTCACAGATGTCACCAAGCAGTCACAATTGTACCCAGCGGTTACATCTGCCACCCAGGGATCACAGATGCACCCATGGGTCACATCTGCCAGCCATGGGACACAGCTGGATTCAGAGGTCACTGATGTCATCAAGCAGTCAGAACTGCACCCAGAGGTTACATCTGCCACCCAGTGATCTCAGCTGCACCCAGGGGTCACAGCTGTCACCAAGCAGTCACAACTGCATGCAGCAGTTACATCTGCCACGCATGGGTGACATCTGCCAGCCAGGGGTCACAGCTGCCCCAGCATCTGCTCCCGGTTAGCTCCCAACAGCTGGGCCACTCAGGTGCCTAATTTTGATTGTGTGGTTACACAGCTCAAAATTTTCTAAATAATAATTCACATAAAGGTATTTTAAGGAAGGAAATATATGCAAGGGGAATCACTTAGATTTGAAAATGAAAAATACTTTGTTAAATCTATTAATAGTTTAATTTAAATTAAATAAACTGAGTGGTGTGTTTACCATATTGCTGGTGATTCAAAATCATCAAAGAGAAAACACATGGAAAAACAATGATAGACCACTGGAAACTATGTGCTGAAGGACTGAGTCCTCTAAATTTTCAGCAACTATTATAGGAACTGGTAAAAGCTGTTTTACCCAAGATTGAGAAGGCTACACCAGTTAAGATGAAAAATCAATATTTAAAAATTTAGGTGCTTTACAGACATATGGTAAATTTCATTTATTAAACAGAAGAAGTTGGAAATAAAGATGAAAAATATATAGTTTACAAAGAACACTGTAAAACATTTTTCAAATATATGTGTGTGTATATAATACAAATACATATGCATATTTATCTCTATCTATATTTCAGACTACTAACATTACTTTTACAAGCACTGCTTTTGATTTTCACCCAAGATTATAAAAGGAAGGGATTTATGCAATAAATACATGAACCTTTTTTTTTTTATTGGTTGTGTAATTTACTTAGGATATTGTATTTTCCCAGGCAGCTGAACAGTGTATTTATCACTTCATACTACTGTGAACTACAGGAATGTTCTGGAGCAAAATTCTGCAAGATAATGAGTGATGGTGTACAGAGATATACAGAAACATCACTCGAATGTGTATTTTAACAAGCACAGAGTATGGAAGGAGAATGGTTATTATTAAAGATGTCTTTCAATTCCAAGAGCAATAAATTCTTTCCTCATTTCCAGTATCACACTGCAGCCTTAGTACATCATGAGCAAAAGAGGACAGATTTTAATTAGAGAAGATGCTGATTCAGCAAATTCTTCAAGCTCCTGCCAGAATTCAAACACATATTTAAGTAACACTAGTTTTGAAATCTTTTGCTTAAACAGAGTCCTAATGAAGACATCTGTGCTTCTTATGACCACAGAAATTTACCGCCAGTACAAAGTTTCCGTAGTTGAGGCCACTCCTCAAGCCCTTGGCTGAACAAATGTGCACTCGCACTGTTACATTCAAAAAGATCTGTGTGTGAAAGAAGAAGAGACCCCACCATTTTTTTCTCCTTGAAGCCCCTCAGCTCTTATCCCTAGAGCTTAACGTCCTACCTTGCAAACCCTTCTGCTTCTGTCTCTGATTTTGCACAGGTTGCCCTCAGGTGCAGGTTATTGGGTGTCATAACTTTGAGAACCAATGCTATTAAAAGGTAGAAGACTAAATAAAATGCAATTTGCATAAAGGGAAGTACAAAGATAATGAATTCATTTCTGATTATGCTGTGGGACATATTTGCACATATGTATTTCTGTAATAATTTCTTTATACTGCAAGGGCCAAGTTCTAATGATCTAATTGCCACCTATATCTTTATGTCTGATGCTTTAAAGATGCTTAACCATCAGAAAAATATAAGTCCATGTGATTTGGGGTGAATTTTAACATCATAAACCCATTCTTAAAGCTTTTTTAAAAAAAAAAATCATGGAAAAAGGATCTGGAACTTTGAGAACATAGTGACAATGGACAGCAATAAAGATTTTATCTCTTAGAGCATCTCTTTGGGGTGAAGGACAAGGGAAGAATAGACTTTAGCAAACTAGGATAAGCATGTATAGAAAGGCTGACTCTGCATTAGAATTTTGGTTCAGAGCAGTGTGGATTTGAAGCCAGCCTCCTCATTGCCTTCATTTGTGGGCATGCTTGCCTGCATGCTTTCTATTTGTGGAGCAGTTTGTGGACACAAAAATCATATTCCTGGTGGACCTATCTGGGAGGCTTTGCTGCAGCAGCCCACGTGCCTAATGGAGAGATCTGAGCTCAGACCAAAGAACAGTTCTTCAGACACCTTCAAACGATGTAGCCAAAAGAAAGCATTTTAGCAACAGAAGCCAGTCCCAAGTCTCCTACTGAATGCTTTGCCTGTGTGTAGCTAACAGCAGGGAGTTATGAAAAAGATGGATAATGTTTCTCTCAGCAGCAGTTATAAGAATGTAATTGTATGTGCCTCAGATCATGCTGGAATACGTTTGTGGTGTGCAAGGCAAACAGCAGAATGCTCAGTCGGGGCAGCTTTCCCTGATAAAACTGTGTTTATGTTTGCTGGTGGTAAGCATAATCACCTGAATTGACACAGTGTATAAGCCTCCATTCACTTGTACCCTTTCTGTTAATCTAGAAATTACAAAATCAAAGCCAGTTTTGCAGCAACATGACCCTAAAGTGTATGGCTGGAGTGAACACTTAGTGTAACACACAGGTGCTAAGCAGGTAAAACAAATATGCACTGGGAGGAGAAATAAGAAGACCTGAAGTCTGCGTGCACAGTCAGGCTGTGTAACCACCTCAAGTAGGTCACCTGTGGCTATCTGAAATCCTAGAATTTATTTTCAGGGCTGTGTTTTGCAAGGTTATTCTCTGTCCAAAATAAAAAACAAAAGAACAACACTGTGATGTTATGCAAGTGTGAAAGTACTAGCTGAATCCTCTCTTACAGGATTTTCCTGCTGGAAAATCAAAGGATTGCTCTGTGTTACACTGACAGGAACAGAGCCAAAGAAAAGAGAAGCTGGACACCAAAATCTGTATAGGAAACCTACTTAGAAATCCCTGTGTGTGTGTTAAAACTAAGCCTTGGAGTTTCACATTTAAATAAAAAGAGTCTTCTAACCTATGGAGCACCAAAAGAGCTGCTCATGACATAGCATCAGGCCCTTCCTCTACCATGGCAAGGGCAGGAGGGAGCGGGGCATGCTTACCACTCAGTGGCAGCATCCCTATCTCTGCCACCCAGCCCAGCATACTCCATAGGCAGTTACCCAGAAACTTGGTCTACATGCATCCAATTCTTAGGCCACAGTAGGATCATAAAACTTCAACCAAATCCCACAGGTACCTAAAATAGAGTTATACTTTCAACATCACCATAAAACCCCTTTTCATTCATCAGCAGGACTGCAGAGTTCTCATCCATGCCAGCAGTGGAGCGAAGCAGTGCCACGTGTACAGATAAATGCAGCTGAACAAGGGAGACTGGGGCATCATTAATCACTCCAGATGATGGGATATTTGCCATACAACTTTTAAAAGGCAGGTATAATGCCATAAGGTAAAATGAAAGGGGGTGACTAAGAAAGAAATGCAGATCAATTATATTTAAATAACACTTTTACATCCTTAGTTTCATGATTCAGCATTTTAACTACACACATGCTTAGACATCTAAAGAAAGACATCTGTGGGACTGCTCTTCATCGAGGATGTGCTAGTGTTGTGGTCCAGCTATTCTTGAATATGTCACCGTTTTTTGCACGTAATCTCTTTGCTATCTTCTTGCCTTTTTTCTTAAGTAATTCTACAGATGAACATCAACTCTCTTCTACCTCTTCAGATCCATGTATTTAAAATAGAAAAGCTGAGCAGTAATTATCTACAAAGTACTAATCACTCTACAAAGTAACTTGTTTAGATTCCTTTGCTAAATGTTTATTTGTCTTAGAGAAAGCCCATGCAAATAAACTTGGCTTGTCAAAACTTGAATGTTTGATACCATAGAAACCTCCAAAGTTACAATTTCCCTTCATTCTGCATTGAACCTCAATTTATCGTAAGACCTAATTTCGGTATAAATAAACTATACTCTCTTTATGCTAATAAATGCCCAGTTTTCATTGTCAAACTTTTCCATTAACTATATGTTCAGTTAAATTATTTTTAATCAGCATTTCATACAATTAAAATTATGGAAAATACTCCATTTACATCAGTCAAAACATCGGCATGTCAAGAGAAATATTTCCTTGATTTTTTCTGGATTTTTAGGAGTACCTGGATGAGTATTATACAGAAAAAGGAAGGCATCAGGCTGTGGAGATGGCAAAAGCTGCACGACAAGGAATCTTAGAGACACGTGGGCATTCCTAGGTGTTCAGGTGACTCCAGCACTATGAGCATGTCACTGAGATCACAGTGTGGTGTTCCTGACATAGCAACCTACCAGCTCTTTCTAGGAGAACCCAAATGGGAAAAGAATGCATGAATGCATAGGTGATGAGTTGTGTGTTTTCTGGCTTTGGAAATGAGTAGGCATCGCTTAGATGATTTAAAAGGACCATTAACGTTTTTTTAATTTTTATCAATGTTGTCTCCTATTTGTATTTCAAATCTTTTATCTCTGTTATAAACTCAGTGAGGACTTTGCACTGAGTCTCTATGAATGTGCCAGAAATTACTAGTAGTTATAATTAAGGGAAGACTGTATTATAAAAGGGGGCAATGCAAGTTCAAATGCACAATTCTTAATCCGTTTTAGTGAGAAGCACACACTTGTTACAGTACCACTTAGTGCACTGTGGTACCTTAAGAAGACTGCACATTTAAAAACATAGGTTGGCTGTCATAAAATTAAAGGATCTCACGATATGTTAATGGCTAAAATCTTCCCCTGGTATGACATTTCCCCCCTCCTCTGGCTGTTTTTCTCCTGTTACTACTACACAGCGCTGCCACTAGATGTCAGGTCATGACAGGGCCCTGCAATACCCACAAATATATGGGTCTGGTTAAAAGATCGATTAGAGGAAAGTAGTGCACGGGGTAAGGGGAATGGCTGGGGAAAAAAAGTGATTTTTTTGATCTTCAGCTTTTGGCAGTATTAAATTACTGGTTTTCTAGGAAGAATCATACTGTTGTGACATACAAGAATACAGGAAAGCTCCTGAAGCCACCTTCTTCCTTTGGGCTTTTACAGTCTTTAAAGCATCTTTCAAAATGAAACCTGATTCATTACAGAAACTTTTAAGCATTACCACAATGCTAACAATAAATAACACAAAACTGAGACAAAGAATTTAACCAATGCAAATTATATCATATAAATATAAATCATATAAAGAAAAAAATAAATTATCAGGCCTAGTTCCTTCAGTCATTATAGACTTACCTATATTTACAACTCAGCTGGCTCAATAGCCTTGTCCTTCAGCCCTGTCCTCATAGCTAGATTACACTAACTATGGGGCCTGGTGGTGAAATATCATACTATGTTTACATCCAAGCAAGTTGGCAAACTGGACTCTGTAAAGAAAAGGAGACTTGGTACATCCTCTATATCCTGTAATGGAATTGATTAATAGTCTCCACAACAGGTTAAGGGACTTTGTGCAAAGATTATAGCTAGGAAGAGAGCCCTAGACCACATTCTGGTATCCAACAGAAGAACCAAGCTTGGACTGTGAATCCTGTTCCTCTGTCATAGTGATCCTAATTTCCCAGGACAAGAGCTAGAAAGGAGAGGGACAGGGAAAAGGCAATGTTCTGGGTAGAAGTACAGGACAAAAAAGCTTCCCACATTCATCAGCATACAAGGCAAGCTTAGTATTATGTGATTGTATCAGTTTAATGTTTGGTCTATCCATGTTTATAAAAAAAAAAAAGTGCTTCAGAGAACTTTTCAAGTACCTTGTGTAAAATGGAATGATGCAAATTAATTTTAATCATAGTGAATGATACTAAAGCCAAAACTGATGTCAGACTTATCCCTTCCCAACCATGGAGGAAAAGCCATGGGACAGAATGCATAAAACATTAAAATGATGGGCTAATTACTTGGGATAAAAAAGGGACTTTAACTTGCATCAGAACCACTGTAACCACAGTAACACTATTCCATGGCACTGCACAGCCCTATCCCTTCAGCTGAATGCTCTAAGTGGGCATGAACCTTTAGGTATTGAAAGGCAGC